>CM060924.1:1056049117-1056413696 GCA_030737875.1 Allium sativum
GAGTGACATTAATGGACATGGGGTGTCACACGTGGTATCAGAGCTATGGTTACAAGAACAGATAAAAAGTTTTGAAAAGTGTTTTCAAAAGTATTATTTTCCTAGAAAGTATTTTCCAAAACTTGTTTTAAATAAGCTATTTTCAAGGAAAGTTTACTTTAAAGAGCATAATCCCCACATGCCATACATATCCCTTTCGCTTCCCTTGTTTTGAAACTCTTTCTTTTTCTTTTCAGCATATCTGGAGCATCTGAGATACCAGAGGGTGTTCATGTACCCGGTTGGTTTCGTCAATATCTCGAGGCTAGGGCCGCTACCGCGGGTCCGGCCAACGTTCCTCCTTTTACTCCCCCAGCTCCAGCCACTCCTCCGCGTGGAGATGCTTTCTCCAAGAAATGTAAATACTTTCGTTCGATGGGTGGAAAACCTTTTAGTGGGTCTGAAACGTTCGTTGAAGCTAGAAATTGGTTGAAAAAGCGGAGGATCTGTTTGGCATTTTCGATTTGGACGACTGTAAGAAGGTCCAATTGGCTGCTTGGTTGATGAAGGACGAAGCTTCATTTTTGTGGGAGGTTACTAACAGAGAGCATGCTATGGAGACGTGGGCAGATTTTAGGGGAAGGTTTGAGTTGAAATTCCTTTCTTAAGTTGAGGAGAGTATGTACACGGAGAGGTTCTTGACATTGAAGCAGAAAAACTTGACCATGAAGGAGTATGTGACCGAATTTAATAAGTTGGCGAGATTTGGGCTAGAGTTGGTGAATACGCCTCACAAGAAGGCCTTGCGGTTTGCAAAGGGCCTAAATGAACCGCTTCATAGTTTGGCTATGTCCCACAATCCAATGGGGGTTACGTATGAAAAGCTTGTTGATATGGCATACATGCATGAAGAAGAGAAGGGTGTCAGTACTTTTAGGATGCAAGATAAGAAGGAGGATCCAAAGAAAGCCCAATAACAAAAGAAAGGTGGTAAAGAAAAGAGGAAGTGTCACAACTGTGGGAAACCCGGCGATTTGAAGTAAGACTGTAGGAAGAAGAAGAAGTTCGCTTGTTATCATTGTGGTGATGCGGGTCATGCTGTGAAGGACTATCCTAAGAAGCAAGGACAGAGGGCAGGTTCTACTTCGGGAGGGCAGGTTCACGCTCTCATGGCTTCGGGAGGACAGGTTCACGCTCTTATTGTAACAACCCGGATTTTTACAACATGCTAAGACAAGAATCAAGGCAGAATTTAATTTTTAAATTCTTAATCAAGGGAAACGGGCCACCCCATTGCGTTCGTCTCGGAAAAATACGCGAGATAGAGTCCGAGTTTTCGAAAATCGGAGTCCGTATGAAGAAGATATGGACGAATGAAGTTAGGCAGAAAAACCGAAAACAGGCCAGAATGCACTGGCGCACTTGTGAAGTGCGCCAGCACAAAAATACACTGGCGCAATTGGGAAGTGCGCCCGTGTCGAGCCAGAAACCTGCACAGCTTTCTGGCTTGACCCTGGCTGGCCTGGTGCACCTGTTTTGGTTCTCTAGTCTGTTCTGTTGGCCTTTGACGATTTTTGATGGTTTAGATCTAAACTAGGGTTAATCCTATGGCCTAAACTTGTCTCTACTCCTATAAAAACACCCTAGGACCTAACCTAAATCACTAAAAATCATTCTAGCAACTAAGTGCTGCCAAAATCTATCTTGATCATGGCCTCCATCTCCCACCCTAAGGGCTTTTGCATTCAAACCGGGTTCAAATCAAAAGGTGCAAGCTTTCTACATCAAATCGAGGGTAGATCAACGTTGCTACGCAAATTTCATGACGATTCTTCAACAAAGGAGCCACCTTTCTTCGTAAAGACGATTCATGCTCCTAGCCCTCTTGCCACGCTATGTAAGTTCTAGCTACTTCTAGATCTAAACGGTAGTTTTAATGATGGCATGGAATAAAACGAGGTTAAACTAAGTATTCTAGCCTATATGAACCTTGTCATGTCTCTTTTGCTTGAACCTATGACTTTAGGCTATGTTTAGTGACTAAAGCAAGTTACTCAAGTTGCATTGGACTTAGTTTGCCATGCAAGATTGAACCTTTGCTTGTGGGATGTTGGCATGAACACTTGGAACCACTTTGACTTGTGAAATATGTGCATGAACATGACTTGGAGCTTATGCATATAAATGAACCCAAACCCCTTGTGATATTATTCATGTTTGAGACCAAAACCCCCTTATGATACTTTGCATGCTTGAGGCCAAATCCTTTATGATATTATTCACATTTGTGGCCAATCCCTTTATGACATCGTGCATGTTTTGAGGCCAATATGCAATATGCTAGTTATGTGAACAGCTTTGCCTCAATTTTCACCATGTTTAACTTGTGATTCATCTTTGCCATCTTGTACCCATCTTTGTCGTATTATCCTAAATATGTTGATTCACTTTCATGTGCATTGGGGACACGCTTTGGGTAGTGTAGGCAAACTTGAAAATTGGCTATGATCTTGACATGAAATTACATGTAACATGTAATGATAAATAACGTGAATATGACACGAAAACTTGACATGGGGCTACATGAAAACATGGGCTTAAAAAGGGGTCTAAACTCGACATGAACATGACACGTAGAAAAACATGGAAGTGGCCAACTCGAGGTTGGGTTGATTTTGTAGCATAAATCTGCCCGGACCCGCCCGGCAAATCCAGTAGCTACAAACAATAGGACCCAATGTGGGTAGTTGGTCATATCGCGCTTGAAACCCGAGGTTAGACTAGGTTGTGGTGTAAAACTACCCGGACCCGCCCGACTTAACTAGTAACCACAACAAGGTCTAATGTGAGAGGTTGAGAGTGCATTAATTTAATTTATGCCACATGATAAGGTTAAGTAAATTTGACTAATGACACTTAACAGATATGACATGAATGGGTAGGTTAAGTTAAACCGGACTTGATTTCTTAATGACACTTAACCGTAAAATACAGTTAGGGGATGGGGTTAAGCAAACCTACACTTAACTTATCTAAACACGGTAATTAGATGGGGTTAAGTAACCTACACTTAACTAATCTAAACACGGTAATTAGATGGGGTTAAGTAACCTATACTTAACTAATCTAAAGACGGTAATTTGATGAAGTTAAGTTAACCTAGACTTAACTAATCTAAACACGTTAATACGATGGGGTTAAGTTAAACACTTAACCAATCTAAACTTGATAATTCAATGAGGTTAAGTAACCAACACTTAACCAACTAAACATGATAATTTAATGGGGTTAAGTAACTTATACTTAACCAATTATACATGATGATTTGATGAGGATAAGTAACCTATACTTAACCAATCTAATATGAGAACTTGATAGGGTTAAGTCACAAGACCGTTTAAATATACTTAACCATTGTAATACGATTAGTGGATGGGGTTGAGCTAACCCACACTTAACCAATCTGACTCGATAATCTGATGGGGTTAAGATAATCTATGCTTAACCAATCTAACACGATAATCTGATAGGGTCAAGACAAACTAATACTTAACCAATTTGACTTGATAATTGAATAGGGTTAAGTCATGAGCTTCTTGGTATACTTAACCAACTTGTAGGGCTAAGTCTTGAGCTTAAATACTTATCCAATCTTGACATGATTCGTAAGCGGGTTAAGTCATGAACTGGAATGACAACACTTAACCCATTTGACAAAACCATAGTTCAGGGGACTAGGTGGAAAATGGTAGTAAACATGGATAACGGGAAAGGGAACTAAGTGATAAACCTTAGTTTAGGATAACTAAGTAATAATTCTTAGTCAAGGAATTTGGACCAGTTCATAGATAGATGAGTAACCCGATACAGTAGGTCATCGCTTAAACACACGAGGAGGAGCAAATTATCTAACTTAGACAAAGGCTCCAACGAACTGGGTGACGAAGCATTAGCTTCGGGGGACGTGAGGGTACTCTTGGTATCCCCTTGTGAGGTTGCGGATGGTCCACAAAACCTGGGCTCACAGAGGTTAAGGTCTGCAGTAGGAGAACCAAGAGTATGCCTTGGTTGCTGTGCGAGCAACCTAAAGACTGGGGTGGATTAGCATGGGGTCGGCGATATTTTTACGGTTGGCCTAGATAGCACATCATCGGCCACCTACCATCTTTAGTCAATCGTGGACGTATGGAAAGGCAGAGAACACCCAACAGACCATATTTGCTATCTAGGCATGGGTGAGGTTGGCCGTCCGGGAAGGGGGCATCGATGGCCTTAGTGTAGTTCTCATACATGACTTTTCTTGTTTTGCCTTTCAGTAGTTGAGGGAGGGGTCACGTGGGACCATAGCCACGGATACAAAAGCAGACTTTGATATCTGCATCGGCAGATGACTTAAAACTCCCGACCGAGTTCCGTATTTCTTGATTTGCCCTGGCACGGAACTCGGATGGCACATTGAGATACATGTGCGTCTAGACATGGAAAACGATTCATGATTCATACGTGGGATAAAAGGGCGCGGTTGACGGGTAGCATAATCCCTAGTAGCCCTAGGTGGCTAAAACCCAAACCGAGATACGAAAACGTTCATTAGGTAGCATAATCCCTAGCAGTCCTAAGTGGCATAAACCCTAGGTGAACACGCGATAGTTCATGGTACGAAAACATAACCAGGTCAAGGGTAGCAGTCCAAAACTACTTCAAGGATAAAATGGTACTCCGTTGAGGTGGTATATATTTACATGGGAAAGTCCGTATGACCTACGGCAAAGGACTGAACTTATACATGGAAAGAAACATGCGAGTAAGGGAAACCTATGTTTGCGATATATTAGGTTGACATGGACCATTTCATGACCTCGGTCAACGAACATTTTATAGTTAACTCATGACACGGGTTAGGATACTAGTACGGGGGGGGGGGGGTGCAGAGAAAATACACATGATAGATACCGTGGGATGTTATACATGATAGATACCTTGGGATATTATACTTGATAGAAACCTGACGATGCGATACCATGATTTATCTTGACACCGTAGTCTATCATGATACCTTAGTTAATCTTGATACAGTAGCTCATCCTGTTATCTTGGTCTAGCTTATCTATCTTATCATCATCCTTATGTTTACTTTCAGTTTATGCATGTCATGTTACCTTTACCTATTTTTATGCTGGAAGTAGATAGGACTTACCAGTTTTTATGACTGACCCCGTTTTCTTTCGCCTCTTTGTCTTCCGTTGCCCCCCCCCCTCCAGGTTTTCAGGGAGGAAACACTGTTATTTAGTTCGGACCTCTTATGCTTGAAGGTCATCATGTATAGCTTGGTCTTCTCTTGGCTATGGCTGCTTCACCGCTTTATTTTGGGGGATAATTTATGAAAAGGTTTTATGCTTCTTTACTATTACAAGACAGGTTTTAATGTATTATGATGTAAAAGGCTTTAGACCTTATTTTATAAGGTAATGAAATTTGTTTTACTTCCACTGTTTTATATATGTTCTGTCTTGTAATATTTCTGTGCATGTTTACCTCGATAATGCTTCACCAAACCTAGTGCATTCCCTTTGTGAGTGAACCTAGCGGAGGTGGGGTGTTATATTTGGTATTAGAGCAGAAGGTTACCAGACTGGGCAAAAGTTTTTAAAACCTTCTGAAAACTATTTGAGAAACCGTTTACAAATAAGCATTTTTCAAGAAAAGTTTTTAAAGGCTATTACCCAAAAGCCATTAGCACTATCCTTTGTTTCCTTGATCGAATCTCTTTTCCTTTCTTTTCTCCATCTGTAGTCACAGTGGTTTTAACGGCGACTAATCCTTGTCTAGCTACGAAGTGTTTTCCATGAGATGGAGGTGGTTCTCGAGAGCCCTGTTACCGTGTTACAAGGAAGGGTAATAAGAGCAAGGATAAACGGCACGGACGTAAGGATAAGCAACTTGTTGGTATGGATTAGTCCACGAAGGAAGACAAGGACAAGATCAGCGAGAGGGCAATTGTATGCTCTCACTCCTAGCGTACCTAAGAGGGATGGTATCGTTTCTGTTAAAGGTTTAACCTTTCTTTTCTATCATCCCGTCCAGACTTTGTGTTGATCATCGCATCATTTAAGTCTGCCTCGATAGTTAAGTCTCTGCACCTTAGTACTAGCATAGTAGAAGATCCCACTTTTGTCCCAAAATCTGGTTGGAGGATCGGCCCATTTATTCATGACTTGTTTGGAATTGAGAGTGTAAATGCCAAGTGTTAAGATTAGAAGCAATGCTTCTATTGTTGAGCTATGGATGGGTTCTAGGGATGAATTGGTTATCCAGTAAGGGATGTCATTCTCGGTTTTGAAAGGAGGGTAGTTAAACTCTTAACTTGCCTTGGTAATACTCTCGAAGTCTCGTGTAACCTTATGAGTTTTGTCATGGTTAGTTACCTAGAATCACTTGATGCATTTATCGGAAATCTCCGATCTGATCAAGTAACGTCCGCCAATAAGGCGGATGGTTCATTCCGCGTAAGCATGGGTTATAAGGATCACCCTAGTAAGTGCATGTGGTAACATGGATTGGCATCGGTAAACGAGATCCAGAATTCACTAGTGAATTTTGGAGAGCTTGCATGAGTACGTAGATATGTTTGAGCCGAGCAAACTAGGGAAAAAATAAGTGGAAGTGAAACAAGAGGCAACAGTGAAATGAGTTCCAACTCATACCTTGGAAATAGGAATCAAGGAGCTACGAAAATCATGAAGTCAAAGGTGGTCAAGGCACACTGGAATTAAGCTCAAGGAAATGCGGCTTAAACGCGCGCATCATATCTCTTTTTAAGAGTATATCATTGATCCCTGGTTCTCCTGTAGAGCTTTCTTGCATGCTATCGCTTGGTGGATATCCTCTCGATCCTGTTTCCGTTCCAAACCCCGTAAGGAGTTTATCTTGTTTATCTCCTCGATCCTATATTGGGAACCTTAGGTAGAACCCTATGGATGTAAACATGTATTTGAAACATGTTATGATTGATATGGTTGCAAATGGTTGCAAGTGGTTGCTCGTGGATGCGCGAATACACATTAGACACTAGGTCGATTCAGTCACATTTCATATTGCATATGCACGAGTATTTGTACTTGTTTATGGATGAAATTGAATATGTTATCATGTGGATGTTGCATGTGGATAAATGGTTGTGCACACATATAGTGTTTATATGACTAGGACTATTTGCATACATGTTGGACTCATGGCACTAAACATATTTTGCATTAGAAAGATCATTCAGGCCTGATCATTAGCATTAGCTAAGGAACATATACACACACTTTCTGCATGTGTTCATAAAGCATTAGGAGTCTTTTAAGGACCATGGTTGCCTGTGGATGATGTTTTGAGTAGATGGATGATGGATGGAAGGATACATTCTTCCTAACTTGGAGATTTCGGGGACGAAATCCTTTAAGTTGGGGAGAATGTAACAACCCGGATTTTTACAACATGCTAAGACAAGAATCAAGGTAGAATTTAATTTTAAAATATGAATCAAGGGAAACGGCTCTGTGCCATTGCGTTCGTCTCGGAAAAATACGCGAGATAGAGTCCGAGTTTTCGAAAATCGGAGCCGTATGAAGAAGATATGGACGAACGAAGTTAGGCAGAAAAACCGAAAACAAGCCAGAATGCACTAGCGCACTTGTGAAGTGCGCCAGCACAAAAATACACTGGCAAAATTGGGAAGTGCGCCCGTGTCGAGCCAGAAACCTGCACAGCTTTTTGGCTTGACCCTGGCTGGCTTGGTGCACCTGTTTTGGTTCTCTGGTCTGTTCTGTTGGCCTATGACGATTTTTGATGGTTTAGATCTAAACTAGGGTTAATCCTATGGCCTAAACTTGTCTCTACTCCTATAAAAACACCCTAGGACCTAACCTAAATCACTAAAAATCATTCTAGCAACTAAGTGCTGCCAAAATCTATCTTGATCATGGCCTCCATCTCCCACCCTAAGGGCTTTTGCATTCAAACCGGGTTCAAATCAAAAGGTGCAAGCTTTCTACATCAAATCGAGGGTAGATCAACGTTGCTACGCAAATTTCATGATGATTCTTCAACAAAGGAGCCACCTTTCTTCGTAAAGACGATTCATGCTCCTAGCCCTCTTGCCACGCTATGTAAGTTCTAGCTACTTCTAGATCTAAACGGTAGTTTTAATGATGGCATGGAATAAAACGATGTTAAACTAAGTATGCTAGCCTATATGAACCTTGTCATGTCTCTTTTACTTGAACCTATGACTTTAGGCTATGTTTAGTGACTAAATCAAGTTACTCTAGTTGCATTGGACTTAGTTTTCCATGCAAGATTGAACCTTTGCTTGTGGGATGTTGGCACGAACACTTGGAACCACTTTGACTTGTGAAATATGTGCATGAACATGACTTGGGGCTTATGCATATTAAAGAACCCAAACCCCTTATGATATTATGCATGTTTGAGATCAAAACCCCCTTATGATACTTTGCATGCTTGAGGCCAAATCCTTTATGATATTATTCACGTTTGTGGCCAATCCCTTTATGACATCGTGCATGTTTTGAGGCCAATATGCAATATGCTAGTTATGTGAACACCTTTGCCTCAATTTTCACCATGTTTAGCTTGTGATTCATCTTTGCCATCTTGTACCCATCTTTGTCATATTATCCTAAATATGTTGATTCGCTTTCATGTGCATTGGGGACACGCTTTGGGTAGTTTAGGCAAACTTGAAAATTGGCTATGATCTTGACATTAAATTACATGTAACATGTAATGATAAATAACGTGAATATGACACGAAAACTTGACATGGGGCTACATGAAAACATGGGCTTAAAAAGGGGTCTAAACTCGACATGAACATGACACGTAGAAAAACATGGAAGTGGCCAACTTGAGGTTGGGTTGAGTTTGTAGCATAAATCTGCCCGGACCCTCCCGGCAAATCTAGTGGCTACAAACAATAGGACCCAATGTGGGTAGTTGGTCATTTCGCGCTTGAAACCCAAGGTTAGACTAAGTTGTGATGTAAAACTACCCGGACCCGCCCGGCTTTACTAGTAACCACAACAAGGTCTAATGTGAGAGGTTGAGAGTGCATTAATTTAATTAATGCCACATGATAAGGTTAAGTAAATTTGACTAATGACACTTAACCGATATGACATGAAAGGGTAGGTTAAGTTAAACCGGACTTGATTTCTTAATGACACTTAACCGTAAAATACAGTTAGGGGATGGGGTTAAGCTAAACCTACAATTAACTAATCTAAACACGGTAATTAGATGGGGTTAAGTAACCTACACTTAACTAATCTAAACACGGTAATAAGATGGGGTTAAGTAACCTATACTTAACTAATCTAAAGACGGTAATTTGATGAAGTTAAGTTAACCTAGACTTAACTAATCTAAACACGGTAATACGATGGGGTTAAGTTAAACACTTAACCAATCTAAACTTGATAATTCAATGAGGTTAAGTAACCAACTAAACGTGATAATTTAATGGGGTTAAGTAACTTATACTTAACCAATTATACATGATGATTTGATGAGGTTAAGTAACCTATACTTAACCAATCTAATATGAGAACTTGATAGGGTTAAGTCACAAGACCGTTTAAATATGCTTAACCATTGTAATACGATTAGTGGATGGGGTTGAGCTAACCCAAACTTAACCAATCCGACTCGATAATCTGATGGGGTTAAGATAATCTATGCTTAACCAATCTAACACGATAATCTGATAGGGTCAAGACAAACTAATACTTAACCAATTTGACTTGATAATTGAATAGGGTTAAGTCATGAGCTTCTTGGTATACTTAACCAACTTGTAGGGCTAAGTCTTGAGCTTAAATACTTATCCAATCTTGACATGA
Organism: Allium sativum; assembly: GCA_030737875.1. Lineage (NCBI taxonomy): Eukaryota > Viridiplantae > Streptophyta > Magnoliopsida > Asparagales > Amaryllidaceae > Allium > Allium sativum. Next base: position 1,056,059,005 of record CM060924.1, read on the forward strand.
TTCGTAGGTGGGTTAAGTCATGAACTGGAATGACAACACTTAACCCATTTGACAAAACCCTAGTTCAGGGGACTAGGTGGAAAATCGTAGTTAACATGGATAATGGGAAAGGGAACTAAGTGATAAACCTTAGTTTAGGATAACTAAGTAATAATTCTTAGTCAAGGAATTTGGACCAGTTCATAGATAGATGAGTTACCCGATACTGTAGGTCATCGCTTAAACACACGAGGAGGAGCAAACTATCTGACTTAGACAAAGGCTCTAACAAACTGGTGACGAAGCAGTAGCTTCGGGGGACGTGAGGGTACTCTTGGTATCCCTCTGTGAGGTTGCGGATGGTCCACGAAACCTGGGCTCACAGAGGTTAAGGTCTGCGGTAGGAGAACCAAGAGTATGCCTTGGTTGCTGTTCGAGCAACCTAAAGACTGGGGTGGATTAGCGTGGGGTCGGCGATATTTTTACGGTAGCCCAAGATAGCACATCGTCGGCCACCTACCATCTTTAGTCAATCGTGGACGTACGGAAAGGAAGAGAACACCCAACAGACCATATTTGATATCTAGGTATGGGTGAGGTTGGCCGTCCGAGAAGGGGGCATCGATGGCCTTAGTGTATTTCTCATACATGACTTTTCTTGTTTTGCCTTTCAGTAGTTGAGGGAGGGGTCACGTGGGACCATAGCCACGAATACAAAATCACACCATGATATCTACATCGGCAGATGACTTAAAACTCCCGACCGAGTTCCGTATTTCTTGATTTGCCCTGGCACGGAACTCGGATGGCACATTGAGATACATGTGCGTCTAGACATGGAAAACGATTCATACATGGGATAAAAGGGTGCGGTTGACGGGTAGCATAATCCCTAGTAGCCCTAGGTGGCTAAAACCCAAACCGAGATACGAAAACGTTCATTAGGTAGCATAATCCCTAGCGGTCCTAAGTGGCATAAACCCTAGGTGAACATGCGATAGTTCATGGTACGAAAACATAACCAGGTTAAGGGTAGCAGTCCAAAACAACTTCAAGGATAAAATGGTACTCTGTTGAGGTGGTATAAATTTACATGGGAAAGTCCGTACGACCTACGGCACAGGACTGAACTTATACATGGAAAGAAACATGCGAGTAAGGGAAACCTATGTTTGCGATATATTAAGTTGACATGGACCATTTCATAACCTCGGTCAAGGAACATTTTATAGTTAACTCATGACACGGGTTAGGATACTAGTACGGGGGGGGGGGGGGGGGGGGGGGGTTGCAGAGCAAATACACATGATAGATACCGTGGGATGTTATACATGATTGATACCTTGGGATATTATACTTGATAGAAACCTGACGATGTGATACCATGATTTATCTTGACACCGTAGTCTATCATGATACCTTAGTTTATCTTGATACAGTAGCTCATCCTGTTATCTTGGTCTAGCTTATCTATCTTATCATCATCCTTATGTTTACTTTCAGTTTATGCATGTCATGTTACCTTTACCTGTTTTTATGCTAGAAGTAGATAGGACTTACCAGTCTTTATGACTGACCCCGTTTTCTTTCGCCTCTTTGTCTTCTGTCCCCCCCCCCCCCCCCCCCCAGGTTTTCAAGGAGGAAACACTGTTATTTAGTTCGGACCTCTTATGCTTGAAGGTCATCATGTATAGCTTGGTCTTCTCTTGGCTATGGCTGCTTCACCGCTTTATTTTGGGGGATAATTTATGAAAAGGTTTTATGCTTCTTTACTATTGCAAGACAGGTTTTAATGTATTCTGATGTAAAAGGCTTTAGACCTTATTTTATAAGGTAATGAAATTTGTTTTACTTCCGTTGTTTTATATATGTTCTGTCTTGTAATATTTCTGTGCATGTTTACCTCGATAATGCTTCACCAAACCTAGTGCATTCCCTTTGTGAGTGACCCTAGCGGAGGTGGGGTGTTATACTCATGGCTTCATTTATCTCTACATCATTAGTTGAAAAACTGCACTTAAATACTAGTCTCATTGTAGATCCCATTGTAGTCTCAAATCCTATTGGTGGGTCGGATCATTTATCCATGGTTTGTAGGGATTTGAGATTGTCTATCTTAGGCATTGGTTTTGAATGTAATGCTTTTGTGCTTGGTTTCATGGGCTATGGGTTGATTCTAGGGATGGATTGGCTAGCCAGATATGGTGCCATCCTAGTTTGTGAACGAAGGGTAGTAAAATTGTTGACTCATAGTGGAAAGACCCTTGATATTTCTTATGGCCCTAGAGGATCGGTGATGCTTAGTTATCTTGAGTCACTTGACGCATCCAATGATGATTTACGTTCTATTCGTATAGTCCATGAATATGTTGATGTCTTCAATGAGGTGAGGGGTCTACCCCCAAAACGTGAGATAGACTTTCGTATTTATCTTGTAGACAATGCAAAACCAATATCTTTGTCAGTACGCCACATGTCTCCTCGTGAGAGGAGGGAGCTCAATAAGCCAGTAGGGGAGTTGCTTGAGAAGGGATTCATAAGACGCAGTATATCGGAGTGGGGTGCTCCAGTAGTATTTGCCATGAAGGCGGATGGGTCCCTTAGACTTTGTGGGGAGTATAGAGGACTTAATAAGCTTACTAAGAAGAATAGGCACGCAGTGCCAAGGATTGACGATCTCTTCGATCAGTCAGTTGGCGCCTCAGTATTTTCGCAGTTGGACTTAGCCACTGGTTTCCATCAGTTGAGAGTGGCTGAGGATAGCATAGACAAGACTGCCTTTAGGAATCCGGATGGTTTCTATGAGTGGCTTGTAATTCCCTTTGGTTTGACAAACGCCCCGACATACTTTGTTGACATGATGAGTAGGGTGTTTAGGGAATACCTTGATAAATTCATGGTTGTCTTTGTGGATGACATCTTGATCTTTTCTAAGAGCGAGGAAGAGCATGCCCTACATCTTAGGGAAGTGTTGGAGACCCTTCGAGCGCATAACCTTAAAGCTAAATTTTCTAAGTGTCACTTTTGGAGGAAGGAAATGCGATTCTTAGGGCACGTGGTTTCCAAAGAAGGGATAGTTGTGGATCCCGCGAAGGTGGTGGCCATCCAAGACTGGAAGGTCCCTAAAAATGCTACCGAGTTGAGGAGTTTCTTGGGGTTGGCAGGCTACCATAGGAAGTTTATCAAGGACTTCGCAAAGATATCAACCCCATTGACACGCTTGACGAAGAAGAACCTAGTTTTCATGTGGAACGTAGAGTGTGATGACGTGTTCCAACGTTTAAAGAGAGCTTTGACCACAGCCCTAGTCTTAGTGTTGCCAGATGGGAGTAGGCCATTTACTGTTTATACCGATGCTTGTGGGACATGACTAGGCGCAGTCTTAATGCAAGAGGGGAGGGTATTAGCCTATGGAGGAAGGCAGTTGACAGTGCATGAGAGAAATTACCCTACACATGACCTAGAGTTGGCCGCTATTGTTTTTGCGCTTAAGTCTTGGCGTCGTTATCTTCTTAGCGAGAAATTCGAATTGTTCATAGACCACAAATCGCTAAAATACTTGTTCTCTCAGAAGGACTTGAACTTAAGGCAGCAAAGGTGGATGGAATTCTTAGCGTCCTACGATTTCGAGATAGCATATACCCCTAGTAAGGGTAACGTGGTGGAAGACGTCTTAAGTAGGAAAAGGTTGTCCTTGAGTCCGTTGTTTGTTGAGTGGCAAAGCGTAGAGTTCATCTCTACGTTTGACGTTAGACCTTCCATTGACTTTGTACCCGGTTTACTAGAATCCTTAGAGGTCAGACCTATGCTTTTAGGACGGATTGGTGAGGCACAACGAGATGACCCATAGTTGGTTGAGTTGGTAGAGAAGCTCATAAGGGGGGAGTCATCGAGCCATCTCAGTAGGTATACCCTAGATGATAATGATTGATTACGTAGGGACGGTAGACTTTGTGTACCACGAGACGAGAACTTGAGGAAGACCATTCTTGATGATGCACATCGTTCAAAGATGACCATTCATCCCGGCGGGGACAAGATGTACATGGACATGAGACGAGTTTACTTTTGGGCCGGTATGAAGAAGGATGTGGCCGAGTTTGTCGCTAGATGCTTTGTGTGCCAACAAGTAAAAGCAGAGCAAAAGAAGCCCGGTGGGTTGCTTCACCCATTGGAGGTCCCACAATGGAAGTGGGAGAGTGTCTCGATGGACTTTGTTCATGGGTTACCGATATCGAGGAAGGGTAATAAGGGGATTTGGGTCGTGGTAGGAAGACTTACTAAGAGCGCCCATTTCATTCCCGTGAAGAGTAAGAGGACTGCTCCATGGTTAGCCTCCGTATACATTCGAGAGATAGTTCGTTTGCACGGTATTCCTTCTAGCATAGTGAGCGATCGCGATCCTATTTTTACTAGCGAATTTTGGAAGAGCTTGCAAGAGGCGGTAGGGACTCAGTTATGTTTGAGCACCGCATATCATCCTCAGACGGATGGGCAGACCGAGAGGGTGAATCGTATTCTAGATGACTTTTGAGGCTATGTGTTTTAGACTTCGGAGGTACATGGGAGGAGCATCTTCCTTTGGTTGAATTCGCGTATAATAATAGTTTTCAGTCTAGCATTGGCATGGCACCTTTCTAGGCTCTTTACGGAAGGTCTTGTCGTTCACCTACATATTGGTGGGAATCTACGGATAAGATCTTACTTGGGCCCGATATGATTAGAGAGACTTCGGAAAAGATTGATTTGATTCGAAGGAGGATGAAGACGGCGCAAGATAGGCAGAAATCATATGCGGACAAGAGGAGGACAGATCTTGAATTTGATATTGGGGACATGGTCTTTATCAAGGTGTCTCCATTGCAGAATGTTGTTCGCTTTGGGTCCATCGGGAAGTTAGCACCAAGGTTCGTAGGGTCGTTTCCTATTAAGGAGAGGATTGGACAGATGGCATATAGAGTAGAGTTGCCCGAAAGACTTAGTGGTGTACACGACGTGTTCCATGTTTCGCATTTGAGGAAGTGCTTGCATGAGACCGCGGAAGTGGTAGAGCCGAGCTTGCTTAGAGAGGTGGAGATAGAGCATGATGCGATGATTCGACGAGCTCCTACATGCATTCATGGTTCGAAGATTAAGAAGTTGAGGAATCGAGAGGTCAAGCTAGTCAAAGTGCAATGGGGAGATGATGAGAGCGACGCTACTTGGGAGACGGAAGAGAAGATGCGTTCATTGTACCCTTTTCTTTTCGAGGGTATGTCTTTTAATTTCTCCTTTAACGCTTAGCTTGTACCTATCCTATCTTTAGTATATCCTCTCGTTTAAGTCTTTGACCTTTAGATAGGGTAGTACTATGGTTGAAACATGTGTTTGAGACATGTTATGATTGATGGATGCATGTGGATGCAAGTGTTTGCTAGTGGTTGCTCGTGGATACATATACACCCACTTTAGGCACTAGATTGGCTCAGTCACTTTCATATTGCATATTGCATATAAATGGATGTATTTAGTTAAATGGATGTATATTAAATGGACGTATCATATGGATGTAGTAATCAATGGATACACGGCACTATCATTATTTGCATTAAGGAGGTCGACTGAATCAGTGGACCGCCTAATCTTTGCATTAGATAAGGAACATATACACACACTTTTGCATATGTTCATATAACATTAGAAATCTTTTAAGGAAAATGGATGCTTGTGGATGATGGTTGAGTAGATGGTTGATTGGATGGTAGGACACATTCTTCTTAACTTGGAGATTTCGGGGACGAAATCCTTTAAGGAGGAGAGAATGTAACACCCCATAATTTTATAACATTAAAATTCACAAATTAAAGTATACTTAATTTTTAGAAGAAGGAATAAGGGAAATGGGTTGCGCTATTATGTTCATCTCAAAATTTTGGGTCAAGATAGACATTTGGTTTGCACAAAACGAATACCTTATGAAGATGTTACTAAGCCTTGAAGTTTGTATGCATATGAGAGAAATATATATATAAATTAAATAAATAAATATTGAAAAAAAGTTCAAAACAAAAAATCGGGATGGGGAATAGCCGAACCGCACTATTTTTGGAGTCGACCCGAGCCCCGATTCAGGGGTCGATCCAGGGTGTTTGGCTGTCAACCTGTGGCCAGATTCGTGCTAAGGGCTGATGTTGCATCTGAGTGGTCCGGATGATTTCTGGGTCGATCTAAGAGCTCTAATCGATCCTAGACATCTATATATACACCCTAAGACCTAACCCTAATTCATAAAATATTATCTATGACACCATTATGCTGTCAAGCTCTCTCTTCAACCCTAGCCGCCGCCTCTAAATTAAATCTCAAGTGTTCATACACAATTCAAATCAAAGTTTAGAGCTTCAACAACAATTAAAGAAGATCAATCAACATCATCGCAACGTTTCTACACAAATTTCAATTCGTTAATCCTTTTCTTAAGCCACGAAAGGTGAGTACAGTTATTTTCACAAATTTAATGGGATTAAAGTAACATGAAAAGTTGTAAAAAGGATTCATATATATGTTTGTAATGAAAATCTAACCAAGTCTTCACCTTTTTGATTCATGTCATCATATGCCTATGTTTCTATGTAAAGTTCATACCTTTTATCAGTTTATTCATGTTGAATCTTTTATTATGCCTCTATGCTAGTCTATATACCTCTTTATTTCATTATGTTGTTTTATTCCAATTTTCTTTGAATTGATTCTCTCTTCTTACCCCTATTCCTTTTATTTGTGGATCTAGGCTACCTTCGAGCCTATAATAAAAATACGCGCGAATGCGAATACGTAGGAACGATGTGGAATATTGGGAATATGGGAAATTTGGAAAATTGGATATTATTGGATATTTTGGATAATATGTGAAATTGGCATATTTGGGTATGAATTACATGGAATTGATGAAATTGCCTATAACTGTAAATTTGTAATTGAGGCTAATTAATATGTAATTAGTGAAAATTTGGAATAGGAAATATTATAAACATGATTATATGTTTAATAGGATACACATGACATGAAAATTGGGTATGGGTGAAATACGATTATTAATAAACCTTTGACACGAGGTTAGGCGCAATTGTGGCGTAAGACTGCCCGGAACCGCCCGACAAATCCAGCTGCCACGATTGGACGTCTAATGTGAGAGGTCAAAGGAATGAATTGTAGGCGCAATGGTTAGTGACATGAGGATAGACCCGGTTTGTGGCGTAAGACTACCCGGAACCGCCCGACAAATCCAGCAGCCACAAAGCGTTCGGTCTAATGTTGGAGGTCATGCACCGTTCGTCATAAGGAATGAATTAAGGAATACTAACCATAATAAGACATGTGTATGGTTAGAGGGTTAAGTGGGGTGACATGTGAATATGGACTTAACCGGTATAAGATAAGACATGTAAATTATGACATGTAAGTATGGACTTAACCATAGCATGTGTAAGACATGGACATTTAAATTAAAATGTTTAAGTGGGAGAAAAACCTAGTGGGGACCAAGCATAGGTGGGAGGCTTGTGTCGGACGGGGGACCCGTTTCAACCATTAACCCGTTTGAATATCTAATTGGGCCCGGTACTAGGCTGGGGTTGGGGCACGCTTACTGGACTTGAATGTAAGAGGTCAAAACTTGAGTAGCGGTGGCAAAGCAAGTCCAACGGGTTCATGTGCGTGCATGGGTCCGGGCTGGTAGGTAAGACGTTGTTGCATCGTGTAGGTATGGCCGTGCATTTTATGTTGGTATCGGGGTTTCCACTTTTGGGAGTGATAAACCCCACTGTGGGGCTAGGACGGGTGCCTACGGGGTTTAGGGATCCAATCAAATGGGTAGATTAAGGGTACCTTAGCGGTGGTAGGATCAAGCTGGCACCTACGATAGCAGCTAGGTACAAGTAACTACCAAGTTTGTCATGTGGGTACAGTTAGTGGGAAGGGATCGATCTCTATTAAAAAGAGACTAGTAGATGTGCGGTGTAATTAAGTAATGTGGTGTAACTTAGCAAAAGTGCGGTGTAACGAAATTCATGTTGGTTGAGTTGGATAGTCCTTTGGGTGCTAGTCTGATGTTGACTTTGGTCTTCGGGGTTAGTATTTGGAGGGTTGTTCGCTTAGCCGAGGTGTAGGATTGTCTTAGTACTTAGGAACGAAATCATCTTGTCCATCATTTTTATCTACCTTATCTAAGTTACAGCCATATCATGATGCCTATTTATGTCTTCGTCATTTACCTTACCTATTATTTGTTAAATTACTGGACTCGCCAGACTTTATGTCTGACCCATTTGTTTCCACCTCTTTTCTTTCCTTTTCCCCACTCAGGTTTGCAAGAAGGGAATACTATAGCTTGGTGCCGATTTCTTTCAGTTGCTTGAAAGGAGTAGATGTATCGCTTTGGACTCTCTCATCTTTATGGCTTTGCTTATGCTCAGTGGGGATTTATGCATTTATGTTATTTAAGTATTTGCTTCTTTATGTACTTTGAAGTTTTTGGAAAAGACTATTGATCCTGTTGTAATGGTTTTGGGAACTACTTATGTAAGCTTGTTTTGAGTTATGATGCTATGAAATAAGTTATATCTTCTGCTGTGTTGTTTTATTTATTTTTCTTGTAATTTATCTGTTCTATATAACAATAACACTTTATGGACATTGATGCATTCCCTTTGTGAGTGACATTAATGGACATGGGGTGTTACATATACAGTACATATTGCACTATTTGATATTGGATTTGTATTTTGATGCATCAATTTTGCATTCCATATAGTAGGCGGTAGTCTATAACAAGGTTAAATCCAAAACAATGTGTAACGACCCTCCCTCTCGGTCGATCCTAATCGATCATTAAACCGACTTAAATAAAAAAAGGCAGATACGCAAACTTTGGTCGCACAACACATCAGAAAAAACAACAGAAGAATTTTATAAACATCATAATAATGTTACCTCAGAGTACATAATATCAGAGTATCATAAATATTATACAGTGGAAAATAAATTTACAATAAATGTAATACAATGCAGTGGAAACAAATAAACTAACACAGTGGAAGACTATCAATGCTCTGGGCACAGCTTTAAGCTTCGATCCAGAATCCTTCTAAATAAAATAATCTGCAAAACCAAAACTACTGACTGCCCGTGTGGAAAATATGGGCACCCAGAGTTTAGGTAGAAATAATAAACTCCGAGTCAGTCATGGGACTGCTGTGGGAACTAAAACATTTATTATACTTTACTTTTAAATAAGGTAAATCACGGGACCACGCCATATGTCATAGAATGGGTTCAACCCCATGAATACTAGTGCATAAACAACAACCAATAATAGATATATGGATCTATAATGTATCATACAACATGCAATTTTCCATTCTACCCGTTTAGGCTTTAATCCCCAAATTTAGATTTTTCGAAATCCAACTCATTTTATAGAAATTATTCCTTTGGACTTTGATTCCCGATTTCTTATTTAAAATCATTTGAAACACGTATCTAGATTTCATATCAAAATAGATTTCACTTCGTGATCTCAAACCAAAATCTTTGGAAATATGAATTCCAAAACATAAAAGTGCATACAAACAAGTATGCAACCAAATATCAGGCTCCCCTTAGACAAGGCAAAGGGTACTCACCTAAGAAACTCGATATATACATGTGCACCTCCCACTATGGAGCAGGCTACACTGACCACTCACAAATTAAGGCCCTAGGTCTCTCTCACCCATACTTTTAGTCATACGAGTTACTCGAATCTTTAGCCACATACCAAATAATTTTATATCCCAAAGTAGGGAAAATCATTTCACAACAAAATAACCACAAGTACTTTCCAAAATATAGTACTTTACATTAGCAATTCACACATATAATTAGTCACTATTAATCACATAACCTTTGAGCTTGTACGTCTCAAAGAAGGGTGTTAAGCAAGAGAATAAATTCTCCGCCACCAAACAAATACATCATCAATTGAATCTAATCGGTTGCATGATGAACCACAATGTCAAACACATAATACATTTCAAAATCATTTCGACAACATCGGGTTTAGCCCTTGAAATCCTTTCTGTTTTATATTTTTTTTTTATAAAACATTCCATGTACAAAATCGGGAAAACATTTCTTTTCACTTAAGAAAATCTTATTTCAAAATCATTCATTAAATTTAAAATAAACTCAACAACATCGCTAGACATCTCGTAGCCAAATCGTGAAGTGTTTCACAAGATGTTAGCATACAAATATTTCTACCCAACCCCATGCTAAATGTAAAAGCATATTTTGTGATAAACTGGTCGAGCATAATCCAAACAGTCAATCAATTACAATTAATATCAACAACCAAGTATATTTAGTTTATACCACACCTTATGTTTTGGTAAATTTAATTACCATTCATTCCTTCACTCTAATTAAAGATTTAATAAAACTCTTCTTCATTGTAATCTCTAAAATCATTACTTAATGATTGTTCAACTTTCTGGAAATTAATCCTATCTTTACTCGGGTTAAAGAATAAATGTTATTTAAGACAATTCACGATAAACCCAAAATCATCTTCTATCAAAATGGAATCATCACGGAAATCATAATAGTATATAATCGATATAAATTTCCGTATCAAACTAATACTATACGTAGAATAACGACAAAGCCTTTTAAGTTCCATATATAGTAATGGTCTTCCTTCACAGAAGCTCATCTGGATTATTACCAAATCGAATTCCATTCAATTCCAATTTAATATATTAAATTAGAAAACTTTTCTTTGGAAAATTCCATTAATCTTACTTAAACGATTATAAATTCCAAATCATATCTTCACTATTAATTGGATTAAAGAACGACTGTTATTTAAAACATTGTTCACAATAAACCCCAAAATCCAATTTTATATTAAATATAAGGCTCTGAATAGAAATAATATCGACTTATATTCAACATCAAATTCTGAAACCAACAAATATCGTACTGGGAATAACGATATCTACCTCTTCCTAATTCCTCAACAATATCCGTATAATCACGGAATCCAATATCGAAATATTCCGAAGATTATTTCCACTCAAATCCATTCCAATTTATTCATTGGAAATTTCTGGTTATTTTAAAACCCCTTTTTCAAGCCAATTTATTTATTTAAAAACATTGGATTATAATTCTAGTTAATAACAAGTTCATTAAGACAAAAATGTATTTTTATCTTTCAAAACTTGGAATTTTTCATCCAAAATCATTCCAAATCATTCATTATGATTTTACACAATTTTTCAATATTTTTATTTATTTTTTAAGGCCGTTGCAGTCGGTTTCCAATAACGTCCACCGAATCGCATCCATAGCGACCTTTTCTGAAATTGATTTGGACATATTTCCAAATCTAACCATTCAAATTTATATATCTTATATTCATTGGAATGATCTTTTTGATATGAACCCAACGGTTCTAGTTTTAGGAGAATCCGACGGTCGGATCTCCCGTTACGTCAATTTGAAGTTAATGGTTGAAATTCGCGAACGGTCGCTGCGCGGCGCGTTCTATTCAAGCCATATAAATATATATTTCATCGATTTTCATTTAAAACATATTTTATAAATCATTTATAAATTCGTTTTAAAAACAATTCCAACTTCCATTTCAATTTTAAATCAAAATTGAATATTTCATTACATGACAATTTTGTATATCGCCTATATATATGTTAAAATAATATTTTTAACCAACCGATATTTATTTCAATACACAACCATTATATATATCTCATATATAATTTATATAACGCATATACATAATTTATACAATGCATATGTATGATTTATACAACATATATATATATATATATATATATATATATATTTTATATAACGCATATGTATTTTTCGCATCGCATACATATGTATATATATATTTCATTCACATCGCATATATATTTTATTCACATCGCATATATATATATATTGTTAGAGTTTATACCCTAGAGGCAATCCATTTGATGAGATAGATAACACCGTTGATGTTATTATTTTATTTGGAATAAAATAAAATATTCTGTTATGTTATATTTGCTGCGTAATATAAATATTAACATAATAGAAGTCCTTAGAATAATAATACGGAATTATATAGTTCGAGTAAGACTGAAATTGGGATTATTTAATGTCATAAGTATTATAATTCTTAAATGTCCCTAGTCGAATTTTATTGTTTATATAGGACAACAATAAAGCATTGAGACTAGTATATTGGTTGACTGATGATCACATCTCATTTATCATTAATATACGTGATATTAAAGTCAAGATATAAATACGTATTGGAGAATAGCGTATTGGGCAGACCCACCGTGAGATAACTACATGGAATATAATCAACAGTATCATAAGTTGTTCTCATAGTGACAGTGATGTAATGGTCCTCAGACCTGAAATCATTATAATTTTATTAGAGGATATTTGTGTTTTGATATCATCTAAAGTTATTTCGTAACAGAGTAATGATAATGGTGATTATTGGATATATCTTGAATCGAATGAAAATTATGAATGATCTAGATGGAATTTAACCCTACAATATATTCATAGTGATATCCATGTGCCTCTTGATTGAGTGAGACTGTGAAATGCATGGCCGTGCTCAAATATTGATTTGTTTTAAACAGTCAACTCATCGATCAAGAAAATCGGATTAAATTATAACGAGGATGATACGATCCATTCCTCTAGTTTAATCCTGGATATATTGGTTAAAAGGATTATATTACATTGATATATTGGTCACAGAAAGGTGGTATCGAATCGTTGATCTTATTATAACTTGGGTAGCAACGACGTATTGTTAGATGCCAATCACTGTTTATGATTTTAAATATGATTTAAAATCATTGCCAACGTTGTAATAACCTATAGGGTCACACGATATAGAACATTATAATGGAGAAAATATTTTGGACGAATAAAATATCAATTTGTTGATATTTTATTCGAAGTTGGACGAAGTATTAGGTCGGTTCCTTATTTCAAGTTAAGACTTATATATAAAAGGATATCTATTCTCTTTAACAATGGAACAAACCCTAGTTCATTTGTACACAGAGGAAATAACCGATCTAAAATCTAATTCCAAAAAGCCCCAAATATCAATGGCGGCTAGTAACGTCGTCTCTTTTAATTTCTTATTCGATTTGATCGATGACGAAGGTGTTCTCGTGGATATCTATGGAGGGCCAGCGTCTTGTTGAGCCTCGTGATTTGATTCAATCGAGATTCTCGGTTTCATGATCCATCTCGTTCTTCACAAATTCTTCACGGCAGGTATAAGATTTGAACTCAGTTTAATCGATTCTGTTTGGATCCTATTCTAGGGTTTAATTAATTCTGCTGCGCTTTGATTCTCAAAACCCTTCAGTAGTATTAGAGCCGCTTACAAAATCGTAAATTGAGTTAGTCTAATTTGTATAGCATTTGTGTTATTTGTTAACAGTATAGATCTGTTCTTCAAATTAATCGTTGACTTTGAAAACAGTCGGGGTTCTTCTAATTTGATTAGGATCATTTCTTAATATTATCCGATAACTAAAACAGATGTATTGTTTTAATATTGTAATTTTGGGGCTTTTTGTTGATTGGATTAGAAAATTACTTATGCATCTTCATGGACCTTGAATTGTACGAATTTTAATTTAATTTTGATCATGTATGAGATGTTGTCATAATTTTCCCATCCCGGTCATAACAAACATGTATTGACATGATTTCTTTTGGTATCGATCTATATATATAAATATGCAGCATGAACTGTCATATTGTATTATATATGTTATATATAATTCCATAAATATATATATATATTTACAATATTGATGCTATAATAGTGATTATAATATCTTGAAAGACCAAGCTTGTTTGATCTAAAATTTTTTTTGATACCAATGATTAAAAGTTAATCAAGTATGGTTTAAATAATAATTTCAGATGTTTACTGAAATTTTGGAAATCATTAAGAATAATCTGCTCTCATATAGATCAAAAGTTGATGACTGAAAATGGGTTTAACATCCATATTAGCATATTCAAGTCAACAACATCATGAAAAGTTTTATGTTAATATGTAACATTTTGGAAATATGGGAATTGAAACAGATTTCAGAAATCCTGTTAAATTTCCTTAATTATCCTATATTAAGTCATATTGATGCAGATCAATTTTTTATCTAAATGATGTTAATGTAAAACAAATTGATTCATAACACTATACATTTATTATTATCTGAACTGTTTAGAGAATAAAATTAGAACACTTGACTTTGAGTTTTGATATTAGTTCAAAAATACTATGTTTAGTCATTAAAGATGAATTTGAGAACCATTCAAAATTTGTATGGTTTTATATTTACGTTACATTGACGAAGACAAGAATTAGTTCAAGTCATTTACTAGATTGTATGGAGATTTGTTGGTCAGTAATTTTACATATAATACAAATTTTATCTGTATATATAGACATGAAAGGATACATATGGACATTTGATTTTATACTGTTTGTTTAGATAACAATATAAAATACTAAGTTTTAAGATTATTTTGTAAACTACTGCAAGGATAGCACGATATATGACTGTGCCAATACACGTGTAATAGCTACGTTTTGCAAAATTAGTATTTTGGTCAAAAACTGAGATTCCATGTTTTGATTTTATATATATAATCAATGGCCATGAGACCATGGATTCTAGAATTAATAACAGATACATTTCAAAATTTGAATTGTTTCACTGAAACGACGAAATGTATTTGATACGATATATAAAATTGTTTTACAATAAACAAATTTTACATTTGATGTAAGACATGCTTATTGAACTCAATTTTCATTTTGGAATATCAGACTTGATCTGTTTGAGTATAATAACATGCAAGAACTCATCCAGTAATGAATCAAAATGTTTGATAGCTAAAATAAAAGCTTGAATTTCATATATTGCATCATAATATCCTAGTAGAGCTTTTGGGTTTCACATATATTTAAAATTATTCATGATTGATGAATAACCTGCTAATTATAGTTTAAACCCCAAGTCGTAATACATATACCTTTATTAGGATAATTTTATTTCTGGAATTAGTCCAAGTAAAATCTATATTTCCTAGTAACCTGAAACAGATGCCCATTCTAGATGATTTATTGAGATAAATTCTGGATGTTTATGTGTAGATTTGGTACTCAACAATGTCCTTTTCACAATAAGTTAGAATTAACAATTTGTTCATATGTTTGATGAACATGGTTAAACATGATTACTGGTCTAATTTGTCATATACATGTAATGTATGTGTTATTGATATGTATCATTTTATTACCATATTTGATGCTTTAAATCTGATATGAATTCAGTCATGCTATTATACATCAGTTGAAATTTGTATAAACTTGTTATACAACGTAAATGTTCATAAATGTTTGAACATGTTTACAAATGTATGGGTACATATATACTGATAATTGAATGTGTATGCATTGTATCTGGATATTCTATAATCCATACGTGTTTAGAACATAATCAAAACAAGATATCAATAGCATATGTTAATAATACATATACATATATAGAGAGAGAGACATGTATATACCATAAATTTGAATTGGTAATCTGACTTGAATACTATATCAAGTTTATGATTTCAATCCAATTGCAGTTAAACTTGTATATTGACGTGATTTTAAACTGCACTTTTAATGCGTTCTAAATGGGCATGACAACTGATACTTGTTTGGTTTTATGATGATTATATAACTATTGGTATCAAGATACTAAAATGGCTCGAAGATTAGTTTATATATTTTGTTCTGAAAGTGTTACCTTTACATAATTATATTAATCTTTATATACATTCATGCAACTATAGCTCAACACACAATGTTGACTGATGTCACTTGCTTATCATGTATTTGCATGGTACACACACACACACACACACACATATATATATATATATGAACATTGTATTTGTCTTTGACAAATAACTTTCACAGCAAATATGATTTGCTGGACTGTGATTCTTGTAGTTTACTGCATATAGACAGTAATGACAAGATAAGGTAGCATATGTTTGAAGTATGATACGCGTTTTGATATATTTGAATTCAAATCATTATGAGTGATTCTATCTAATTCGTTTAAATCGAGACATGCATACTCGTAATTTTGGAACATTGTAAACTGACAAGCACCCCTTGATTATTTATGCAGGGTCAGTGTGACTGATACTAGATCTGTGGTTTCAAAATTTTATTTGATTCACCTCTTGTATACATAGTGCAGGCCAATGTGCATATAGATGCACAAATTCAATGCAGAATGGTTCTTGCGGAGCTGAGAGGCTTGTATGTTTGTACAAGTATATTATACATATATGCATATATAAATAAAACTGTGTATAACGCAAGATATACAACTATACATGTTTATATAAATGCCTGTATGTATAAGTATTGTAATGACCCGCATTTCTCAGCGATATAATGAAATTTATTTAATTATTTAAAATAGTGATTTAGGGAATTAAATCATCGTTAATTAAATTATAGTGGTTATTTAATTAAATTAAATAATAGAATAATATATTTAATTTAGAAATAATCAAAAATATTGGAAACCACAATATTATGTGAACGGGGCCATCCCTAAGATGTAATTCAGCTTAGAGTTGAATTATATTGACGACTATATTCAATCGACGTCAGTTTGAACGTAAAATTATAATATAATTAAAATAGAGCTTGAAACGACGCGGTAGTTCACTATTTGGCGATTTGAACTTCAAATGAGTATACAGGGTTCGTTTTAAGTCAGATTTCTGTGAAACAAGAAACGCGTGGAGCTGGTGGAGTATATTTTTCTAGTGGAAGAGAAAAATCAGGATTTCGTCGTGTAGATTTTGATTTACATCCAAATCAAATTCTAGAAAAGTCGTAGTGGAATTCCTTTATAATTTGCGACGCTTTAATTACGTTATAAATCGATTTTCAATTTAAATTGAATATCGGGATAATCTGGAATTCTGAAATATCGTGTTATAAAATCTGATGTGATATTCTGGAGCTGGATGATATCGTATACGAATATATACGATAATATTAATTTATTAATATTTTATTTGATTATATTTAAATATATTTATATATTTAAACGGTCTGTTTAATGCTTGAAAAATAGCCAGTTTTGCATACGACCTCCGTTTTCGACAAAACCAGTTTTGTTGGATCCGCAACATCAAATTATTGGTAGATGTCAAGTTTCGTGATTTTTAGAGTCACTGTGTGGCCGTACGGATTTTTAGAGTGAAAAACAGTCGGTATTTCGACCTTTAAAAATAAGCTGTGTGAGCAAACGGAGTCGTAATTCGACGAAACCAGTTTCGTTGGACCGTAATGCCGAACTCTAGCTACATGTCAATTTTCATGATTTTTGGGTACCGTATGTGATCACAGGAATTTTAGAGGGCAAGTACAGATAGCGTTTGCTTAAAAATAAAATAAAGTAATCAATAAAAAAATATCTAAAAGATCCTATATATACCCTCACCTATCGCTTAAACCCTAAATTCACTTCCTCCAAGGTCAACTCTTTTTCCGCCGCAGCATTTGTGTTTTAGGAAAATTAGTTCGACCATTTAGAAAATCTAAAGGAATAGAAATAAAATTCCTTAAATTCTAAAACAATCTTCTTTGAATTCCTGGTGAAATCTCCTTCATGTCGAGATAGGAATCGTGATGTTCGATGCATTTCTGGTGTTCGATGTTTTACAGCGCGAGAAGTAGGGTTCGAAACCGAGAGGGATTGAGGAAATAACCTTGGATTTCGAGTTCGTATGTGGACTCAGGGGATTGAACCGCTTCGGTTGTGATTTTTTGGGAGAATTCGGTGCCAGACTTGTTCGCTGGTTTCCAAGACAGCGAGGAAAGGGTCAGTTCGACAGAAACAAGGGAGGGTGCGAGCTTGTGGGAATTGGTGCAAGGTTGATGAGGGACCGGTGAGAAGTAATGTGGTGAGATCCGTTTGTGTTCTGATGGAAAGATGGAGGAGTTTAAAATCGGTAATGGCCTGTGTAGTGCGTTGAGATGCTGGTGCTCGTTTGGGAGAGAAAGAAGGGTTCGGGTGGGGCTTGTACGTGGGTGATGATGGGCCAAGTAAAAGAAGTAAGGCCCAATAGATTAAAATCAATTTTTTTTATTTTATTTAAAATATGTATTTAACTTGTGTAAATCGTACCTTGACCATACGATATCAGATTGACGAACCGTAAGTTGCGTTGGGACCGTATGGACGAGAGCTTCACAATGAAGCTGACTGGGAGTGAATCGGAGCTCGTTACAATTTATGGTGAAATAAATTGTCCGATTCAAATCAACGAACGCAACCCGTTATTTAACGATTTACGCGCAACTGTGAGTAAATCTCACTAACTCTGAACAGTTTATATTTTCATGTTGTATTTTTAGAACTGTTAAATATTGACTGTGTGTTGACTGTTTGATTGAACTGCTAGTTAGTTAGTTGAATTTCTATATTGATTCTGTTTAACAGAATATATCATATGGAACTGAAAGTGATGTTGTTTTATTGTATAACATCTGTGGATGCAGGGAAACAGGTTGGAGGAATCTGGATTCCTCAACAGTTATTTTATTGTTTTCATATATTGTGATATATGACGTGATTTATAATCTTTTGTTGATTATATGTGTATGGACGATATTGGACACCGTAACTTGATATGTTAAACACCAGGACATACCGGAATATTGAAAAGAGAATATTTATAAAATCAAGCGGATTTTATAAAAGAGAATATTTATAAATAGAATATTTATAAATAGAAATATTTATAAATGGAATATTTATAAATAGAAAATACATTTAAGTGGGTTTATAAATGAAGGGAAACATTTATAAATGGAATATTCATAAAGTGAATTATTTATTTAGAATAAATAGATAAGATACAATAAAATGGATTATTTATTTGTTAAATAAATAAAATATTAAATAGGGATTATTTACATAGAAATAAATAGGAGATATTCAAAAAGTAAATAACTGCAAATCATTTTCTTTTTGAATGGAAAGGCTTGTGTAGCGGTTTAGGGATTTTCCCAATGCTCCCGTTACAAAGGTGGTTATGGCGAATTTTTCCGGGAATTTAAGGAGTTAGAATATTTTTAAGAATAAATTAGAAAAGGAGAATATTTGTAAAACATTTACAAATGAAATCAAAAGAGAAATATTTGTAAAACATTTACAAATGAAATAGAAAGAGAAATATTTGTAAAACATTTACAAATAGGATAGAAAGAGGAATATTTGTAAAACCATTTATAGATAGAATTGAAAAAGAAATATTTAGAAAATGAATAGAGTTATAAAAAGGAGATTTTTATAACAGGATAAGAGGTTATAAAAAAAGGAAAACGTTATAAAAAGGAAATCATTTGTAAAGTGAAGAACCGTTACTAAAAGTAAATCTTTATAAATGAATAAATGTTGTTAAAAAGTAAATCCTTTTAAATGGATAAACGTAATTAAGAAGGAGTTAATCGAATACGGTATTCGAAAGTTAGTTAATCGAATCTGGTATTCGAAAGTTAGTTACTCGAATATGGTATTCGAAAGTTAGTTAATCGAATATGTTATTCGAAAGGGGTTAGTCGAGTCGAGTTAGTCAAATAGGGTTAATTGATTAGAGTAACCAGTTAGAGTTAACTAGTTAGAGTTAATCAGTTAGAGTTAACCAGTTAGAGTTAATCAGTTAGAGTTAACCAGTTAGAGTTAATCAGTTAGAGTTAATCGGTTAGAGTTAATCAGTTAGAGTTAATCAATTGGAGTTAATCCAAATGAGATGCCATTTAGCACGACTGCTAGCGTAATTCGCAGGGCTACAGATAGCCTAAGGCGGTCGGATGTTTCCTGAGGGAATCAGGCGTAACCATTGTGATCACTGCGATCTAGAGTCAAGCGAATGGAGTTAAATCGAATATTAGCTATTCGAAATTAAGTTAAACAGACATAGTAATTCGAATATAAGTTAATCGAATATTAGTTATTCGATAGGAGTTAAATAAGTCGAGTTAATTAAGTTAAGTTAGTCAAGATGAGTTAATCCAAAGGAGTTATCGAATATTAGTTATTCGAATCAGGTTAAAAGGAGTTATCGAATATAGTTATTCGATAGGAGATTATCGAATAAAGCGTATTCGAAAGGAAAGGAATTATCGATTATAGTTTAATCGAAAGGAGTTATCGATTAGTTTAATCGAAAGGAGATTTTCGAATATAGCGCATTCGAAAGAAAGAGATCGAATATAGTTTATTCGAAAGAGAGAGATTTCGAATATAAGTTATTTGAAGAGAGATAATCGAATATTGGGTATTCGAAGAAGAGTTAATTAAATAGAGATTACTCGAAAGAGAAATATACATTTAATTTAATTATATCGAATTCGGGAAAGTAATATTTAATTTCCGGTTTTTAAATCAAGAGTATACACCAATAAGCTAGAGTAGGTTTAATTATTCAAATTAAAGAATAAAAGTAATAATTGAAGTTAGATATTGCGAAAGTAGGGATTTTAACGTTATCGTTATAATCAGTGTTTCAATAAAGAAGTGGATTCGTAAATTGAATCTGAGAGTTATGTAAAGAAGTTGTTAAAGATTTAAAAGATAAAATGTTACTATTTCGAAGTTATAACGTTGTTCAGTTAAGGTCTGAGAGGTAATTATAACCCAACTTGATTGACTTCCTTCTTAACTAAGGAATGGTAAGGTTTGATAGTGAATGATGGTTAAGTGAATTTAATAAAGGGTTTGAGTTGGCATAGCGATATTTTATTTAAACATCTGTTTAAATACAATGAAGGAACTTTGGTAATGTTTTCCAAATAAGAAATCAGAAATGTTTTCTAATATAGGAAACAGGAAATGGAAATGTTTTCCATTGTTAATAAAGTATATTCTCTAAAATTAGAAAATAAGAAACGTTGAATATCTGAAAACAGGAGATAAAGTTAGTTAATGAACTAAAGAGATAAATGTTAAATGACGATTGATCGATATAATTTCCGTCTGGGAATAATATCGTTATTTGCACACGTGTTTTTCTTTGATAGTTAAATCACAGACTATCAATGTTTTGACCAATTTACGTTGTTAATATGGAGAGACCGGTTGGATTATTATCCGAAGAACCACTCCGTATTGGCATAAGCATTGCGAATCAAGTATAAAGATAATTGAAGACGGAGTAAAGTGCAAGGGCTATTGTATAATTCTTAGATAACAGTGCCTAAGATGGATGTACTGAATAGTGCCTTCGGTTTGTCCAGTCCCAGGACAACTTGTATGGACGAATGTCCGACGGAGTATTCCTAACGAATCATATATGTTGATCTCTTCAACGTATTACGTTTGGTGGCGGAGGAATTCGTCTCTCTTAGCTTCGTACCCGTGATACCGTTAATGAAATCGGTAATGATTTGGTGGGTATGACGATGTGGTATTCCAAGTAAATGAAGATATGATGTGTAAAAAGATAAGCATAGCTTCTAGCCTCACATCCGGTAAATGACAGAAATCGGGCAGGCAGCATGGCTAAGTCGGTCGCACCGAAGTAGGGTGTATAATCACCTATCTAGAGAATATTCATTTGCTTCTTTTAATCTATCAATGTTGTCCCATATATATATATATATATATATATATATATATATATATATATATATATATATATACATGGGAACGGTTGCTGATCCCAACCGTTGGTGATATACATTCGATACACTCAAGCGAAATGAGTGGTCGGTCATGTGTGGCTGAGTTGCAAGATGTTCTTGTTGAACTCCAGTGCATCGTTCCTAGAGTACACTGATCGGAAGGTGGTTCCATACCTTGTCATAGTTGGAAATCCATTACCCAATACGTGCTTGCGGTTTTGATTGTATACTATATGTAGAACGTGAGATGAAAGCGTTTCTGCTAGATTGATATTTATTTGTACATAGACATTATTATAATATCAAAAGGTTTTTGATATAAAGATATTTTGGATTCTCATAAGGGAAATACCCGTTCTGTTATGCGGCGTGGTCTTATGAGATATCGTTTACATGTTCAAACTGTTTTTAAACTGTTTTACTCATACCAGTCCCATGACTGACCCGGAGTTTATTTTGTTGTGTTCTCCCTAAACTCTTGGGTGCCTAAATTTGTATGGGCAGTCAAGTAGTCGGGATTTTACAGATATACTTGGAGAGCTTGGAGCAGGAGGCTTCAGGATTCTATAGCTATTATTAATTTCGCTGTTGTTGTAAGTGTTGTACTCTGATAAGTGCTATTGTATATATAACTTTTTGTATTTCAAAAGTTATGTTATATTTTATTCGTTCCGCTGTGAGATTCGTGTTTACTCTGATGATGATGTTCTTCTTCTTCTTCTATTCTATTAGTTCTATCTTATCTTTCCTCACCATCTATCTTCTTTCTATTAGTTTCTTGAATTTTCAGTGCAATTTGGGGTTGGACTTGTGTTATTTGGTCAACTCAAATTGGACCGGATTTTCGGGTCAGTACAGTTGGTATTAGAGCGAGGTTAAGATTTACCTTGGCTCTGTGGCGTAATTTAGTAGAGGTGGGATTAGTAATATCCTAGACTGAATTTGAGTGTATATATACGAGTGCGTAAAAGTGATTTATATCGTGGAGACTCATTGGTTGAGTGGCTTATGAATTCTGGTCGATCAGTTTGATCCACTGTATCGATAGGGGTTAATAAACACTTGAATACGATGAACCGCCATGGTATGTTTTGAAAGACGGTAAATGAAATAATTTTACCCGAAATATATTTGGTTATAAGAAATATATATTGAAATTACAATATGTATTGGATGTGTTGGTTGTTATTATAATCGAATTAGATTATAAAAAAGGTGAAATGATTATAAATAACTAATCAGAATTCATATAAGGAAATATATGAAATAAGATGATTTAAATCAGATTTGGAATTAAAATAAGGAAATTTTAAGTTCCTGGGAGATTTTGAAAACGTTTTTCAAACTGAAAGTGATATAGTATTGAACTCACTTCGATTGCTGGAAAATAGATTCCGATGATGATCATGACATCATCGGTGTTCATTTTCGAGTTGTAAGTGACGGATTACTACCAAAGATTTTGTTTTAAAATCGTTTGTGAAAACAAGGTGTTCGGAAATTCAAATGTTTTGAATTGGTACTGTGATTTCAAATTGATTTGAAATAGACCCAGGAAATTAAATTCTGGAATATAAATTTAACCTATGAAGTTAAAGAGATTGAGATGGTAAAAATAAATTGAAATTTAACTTGAACTGAGTTAAATAGAATAGAATTGGATTAGAGAATAATCTGTTATGGAACTGGGTTGATGAGTTAAGAATTTGAAATCTGATATTGGGGTTTGAATGTAATTCGATTTGGATTTGAGGATATGAACTGATTGGGATTTGATTGAGATAACACTGGTATATGTTGAGTTGATAGCATATGGAAGTGATAGAGTTGATATGCCCAACCAAAAGGTTCCAGTTTATATTATATATGGGTTTGAGATTTTTATGAGTCGATTTGGCAAGCCGCTTGGCTGTTTGATTTTCTTTTGGGTTAAAGAAGGCCCAGAGATGCGAGTTGGAGCTTGAGATATTGACCAGTACAAAGGAGGTGCTGGCGAAATTTTTCGAAAAGTTAAGGTGTTAGAAAATTTTCAGGATTTTTGAAATTTTGGTTGGTCGGGATAAATTAATATTTTAGTCGATATTAATTGGTTCAGTTGAAACCAGAGATAAGAGGTAAACAAATAAATTTTTACCCAGAAAATAGGGTCGTCCCTTACCTTAGCAATTTCGAGGACGAAATTATTTTAAGGGGGAAAGATTGTAATGACCCGCATTTCTCAGCGATATAATCAAATTTATTTAATTATTTAAAATAGTGATTTAGGGAATTAAATCATCGTTAATTAAATTATAGTGGTTATTTAATTAAATTAAATAATAGAATAATATATTTAATTCAGAAATAATCAAAAATATTGGAAATCACAATATTATGTGAACGGGGTCATCCCTAAGATGTAATTCAGCTTAGAGTTGAATTATATTGACGAATATATTCAATCGACGTCAGTTTGAACGTAAAATTATAATATAATTAAA
The DNA here is from genome assembly GCA_030737875.1 of Allium sativum. Lineage (NCBI taxonomy): Eukaryota > Viridiplantae > Streptophyta > Magnoliopsida > Asparagales > Amaryllidaceae > Allium > Allium sativum. Next base: position 1,056,083,263 of record CM060924.1, read on the forward strand.
ATAGAGCTTGAAACGACGCGGTAGTTCGCTATTTGGCGATTTGAACTTCAAATGAGTATACAGGGTTCGTTTTAAGTCAGATTTCTGTGAAACAAGAAACGCGTGGAGCTGGTGGAGTATATTTTTCTAGTGGAAGAGAAAAATCAGGATTTCGTCGTGTAGATTTTGATTTACATCCAAATCAAATTTTAGAAAAGTCGCAGTGGAATTCCTTTATAATTTGCGACGCTTTAATTACGTTATAAATCGATTTTCAATTTAAATTGAATATCGGGATAATATGGAATTCTGAAATATCGTGTTATAAAATCTGATGTGATATTCTGGAGCTGGATGATATCGTATACGAATATATACGATAATATTAATTTATTAATATTTTATTTGATTATATTTAAATATATTTATATATTTAAACGGTCTGTTCAATGCTTGAAAAATAGCCAGTTTTGCATACGACCTCCGTTTTCGACAAAACCAGTTTTGTTGGATCCGCAACATCAAATTATTGGTAGATGTCAAGTTTCGTGATTTTTAGAGTCACTGTGTGGCCGTACGGATTTTTAGAGTGAAAAACAGTCGGTATTTCGACCTTTAAAAATAAGCTGTGTGAGCAAACGGAGTCGTAATTCGACGAAACCAGTTTCGTTGGACCGTAATGTCGAACTCTAGCTACATGTCAATTTTCATGATTTTTGGGTACCGTATGTGATCACAGGAATTTTAGAGGGCAAGTACAGATAGCGTTTGCTTAAAAATAAAATAAAGTAATCAATAAAAAAATATCTAAAAGATCCTATATATACCCTCACCTATCGCTTAAACCCTAAATTCACTTCCTCCAAGGTCAACTCTTTTTCCGCCGCAGCATTTGTGTTTTAGGAAAATTAGTTCGACCATTTAGAAAATCTAAAGGAATAGAAATAAAATTCCTTAAATTCTAAAACAATCTTCTTTGAATTCCTGGTGAAATCTCCTTCATGTCGAGATAGGAATCGTGATGTTCGATGCATTTCTGGAGTTCGATGTTTTACAGCGCGAGAAGTAGGGTTCGAAACCGAGAGGGATTGAGGAAATAACCTTGGATTTCGAGTTCGTATGTGGACTCAGGGGATTGAACCGCTTCGGTTGTGATTTTTTGGGAGAATTCGGTGCCAGACTTGTTCGCTGGTTTCCAAGACAGCGAGGAAAGGGTCAGTTCGACAGAAACAAGGGAGGGTGCGAGCTTGTGGGAATTGGTGCGAGGTTGATGAGGGACCGGTGAGAAGTAATGTGGTGAGATCCGTTTGTGTTCTGATGGAAAGATGGAGGAGTTTAAAATCGGTAATGGCCTGTGTAGTGCGTTGAGATGCTGGTGCTCGTTTGGGAGAGAAAGAAGGGTTCGGGTGGGGCTTGTACGTGGGTGATGATGGGCCAAGTAAAAGAAGTAAGGCCCAATAGATTAAAATCAATTTTTTTTATTTTATTTAAAATATGTATTTAACTTGTGTAAATCATACCTTGACCATACGATATCAGATTGACGACCCGTAAGTTGCGTTGGGACCGTATGGACGAGAGCTTTACAATGAAGCTGACTGGGAGTGAATCGGAGCTCATTACAATTTATGGTGAAATAAATTGTCCGATTCAAATCAACGAATGCAAACCGTTATTTAACGATTTACGCGCAACTGTGAGTAAATCTCAATAACTCTGAAATGTTTATATTTTCATGTTGTATTTTTAGAACTGTTAAATATTGACTGATTGACTGTGTGTTGACTGTTTGATTGAACTGCTAGTTAGTTAGTTAAATTTCTATATTGATTCTGTTTAACAGAATATATCATATGGAACTGAAAGTGATGTTGTTTTATTGTGTAACATCTGTGGATGCAGGGAAACAGGTTGGAGGAATCCGACTGGATTCCTCAACAGTTATTTTATTGTTTTCATATATTGTGAGATATGATGTGATTTATAATCTGTTGTTGATTATATGTGTATGGACGATATTGGACACCGTAACATGATATGCTAAACACCAGGACATACCGGAATATTGAAACAAGAATATTTATAAAATCAAGAGGATTTTATAAAAGAGAATATTTATAAATAGAATATTTATAAATAGAAATATTTATAAATGGAATATTTATAAATAGAAAATACGTTTAAGTGGGATTATAAATGAAGGGAAACCTTTATAAATGGAATATTTATAAAGTGAATTATTTATTTAGAATAAATAGATAAGATACTATAAAATGGATTATTTATTTGTTAAATAAATAAAATATTAAATAGGGATTATTTACTTAGAAATAAATCGGAGATATTCAAAAAGCAAATAACTGCAAATCATTTTCTTTTTGAATGGAAAGGCTTGTGTAGCGGTTTAGGGATTTTCCCGATGCTCCCGTTACAAAGGAGGTTATGGCTAATTTTTTCGAGAATTTAAGGAGTTAGAATATTTTTAAGAATAAATTAGAAAAGGAGAATATTTGTAAAACATTTACAAATGAAATCAAAAGAGAAATATTTGAAAAACATTTACAAATGAAATAGAAAGAGAAATATTTGTAAAATATTTACAAATAGGATAGAAAGAGGAATATTTGTAAAACCATTTATAGATAGAATTGAAAAAGAAATATTTAGAAAATGAACAGAGTTATAAAAAGGAGATTTTTATAACAGGATAAGAGGTTATAAAAAAAGGAAAACGTTATAAAAAGGAAATCATTTGTAAAGTGAAGAACCGTTACTAAAAGTAAATCTTTATAAATGAATAAACGTTGTTAAAAAGGAAATCCATTTAAATGGATAAACATAATTAAGAAGGAGTTAATCGAATACGGTATTCGAAAGTTAGTTAATCGAATCTGGTATTCGAAAGTTAGTTAATCGGATATGGTATTCGAAAGTTAGTTAATCGAATATGTTACTCGAAAGGGGTTAGTCGAGTTGAGTTAGTCAAATAGAGTTAATCGATTAGAGTAACCAGTTAGAGTTAACCAGTTAGAGTTAATCAGTTAGAGTTAACCAGTTAGAGTTAATCAGTTAGAGTTAACCAGTTAGAGTTAATCAGTTAGAGTTAATCGGTTAGAGTTAATCAGTTAGAGTTAATCAAATGGAGTTAATCCAAATGAGATGCCATTTAGCACGACTGTTAGCGTAATTCGCAGGGCTGCAGATAGCCTAAGGCAGTCGGATGTTTCCTGAGGGAATCAGGCGTAACCATTGTGATCGCTGCGATCTAGAGTCAAGCGAATGGAGTTAAATCGAATATTAGCTATTCGAAATAAAGTTAAACAGACATAGTAATTCGAATATAAGTTAATCGAATATTAGTTATTCGATAGGAGTTAAATAAGTCGAGTTAATTAAGTTAAGTTAGTCAAGATGAGTTAATCCAAAGGAGTTATCGAATATTAGTTATTCGAATCAGGTTAAAAGGAGTTATCGAATATAGTTATTCGAAAGGAGATTATCGAATAAAGCGTATTCGAAAGGAAAGGAATTATCGATTATAGTTTAATCGAAAGGAGTTATCGATTAGTTTAATCGAAAGGAGATTTTCGAATATAGCGCATTCGAAAGAAAGAGATCGAATATAGTTTATTCGAAAGAGAGAGATTTCGAATATAAGTTATTCGAAGAGAGATAATCGAATATAGGGTATTCGAAGAAGAGTTAATCAAATAGAGATTACTCAAAAGAGAAAAATACATTTACTTTAATTATATCGAAGTCGGGAAAGTAATATTTAATTTCCGGTTATTAAATCAAGAGTATACACCAATAAGCTAGAGTAGGTTTAATTATTCGAATTAAAGAATAAAAGTAATAATTGAAGTTAGATATTGCGAAAGTAGGGATTTTAACGTTATCGTTATAATCAGTGTTTCAATAAAGAAGTGGATTCCTAAATTGAATCTGAGAGTTATGTAAAGAAGTTGTTAAAGATTTAAAAGATAAAATGTTACTATTTCGAAGTTATAACGTTGTTCAGTTAAGGTCTGAGAGGTAATTATACCCCAACTTGATTGACTTCCTTCTTAACTAAGGAATGGTAAGGTTTGATAGTGAATGATGGTTAAGTGAATTTAATAAAGGGTTTGAGTTAGCATAGCGATATTTTATTTAAACATCTGTTTAAATACAATAAAGGAACTTTGGAAATGTTTTCCAAATAAGAAACCAGAAATGTTTTCTAATATAGGAAACAGGAAATGGAAATGTTTTCCATTGTTAATAAAGTATATTCTCTAAAAATAGAAAATAAGAAACGTTGAATATCTTAAAACAGGAGATAAAGTTAGTTAATGAACTAAAGAGATAAATGTTAAATGACGATTGATCGATATAATTTCCATCTGGGAATAATATCGTTGTTTGCACACGAGTTTTTCTTTGATAGTTAAATCACAGACTATCAATGTTTTGGCCAATTTACGTTGTTAGTATGGAGAGACCGGTTGGATTATTATCCGAAGAACCACTCCGTATTGGCATAAGCATTGCGAATCAAGTATAAAGATAATTGAAGACGGAGTAAATTGCAAGGGCTATTGTATAATTCTTAGATAACAGTGCCTAAGATGGATGTACTGAATAGTGCCTTCGGTTTGTCCAGTCCCAGGACAACTTGTATGGACGAATGTCCGACAGAGTATTCCTAACGAATCATATATGTTGATCTCTTCAACGTATTACGTTTGGTGGCAGAGGAATTCGTCTCTCTTAGCTTTATACCCGTGATACCGTTAAGGAAATCGGTAATGATTTGGTGGGTATGACGATGTGGTATTCCAAGTAAATGAAGATATGATGTGTAAAAAGATAAGCGTAACTTCTAACCTCACATCCGGTAAATGACAGAAATCGGGCAGGCAGCATGGCTAAGTCGGTCGCACCGAAGTAGGGTGTATAATTACCTATCTAGAGAATATTCATTTGCTTCTTTTAATCTATCAATGCTGTCCCATATATATATATACGGGAACGGTTGGTGATCCCAACCGTTGGTGATATACATTCGATACACTCAAGCGAAATGAGTGGTCGGTCATGTGTGGCTGAGTTGCAAGATGTTCTTGTTGAACTCCAGTGTATCGTTCCTAGAGTACACTGATCGGAAGGTGGTTCCATACCTTGTCATAGTTGGAAATCCATTACCCAATACGTGCTTGCAGTTTTGATTGTATACTATATGTAGAACGTTAGATGAAAGCGTTTCTGCTAGATTGATATCTATTTGTACATAGACATTATTATAATATCAAAAGGTTTTTGATATAAAGATATTTTGGATTCTCATAAGGGAAAAACCCGTTCTGTTATGCGGCGTGGTCTTATGAGATATCGTTTACATGTTCAAACTGTTTTACTCATACCAGTCCCATGACTGACCCGGAGTTTATTTTGTTGTGTTCTCCCTAAACTCTTGGGTGCCTAAATTTGTATGGGCAGTCAAGTAGTCGGGATTTTACAGATATACTTGGAGAGTTTGGAGCAGGAGGCTTCAGGATTCTATAGCTATTATTATTTCCGCTGTTGTTGTAAGTGTTGTACTCTGATAAGTGCTATTGTATATATAACTGTTTTTATTTCAAAAGTTATGTTATATTTTATTCGCTCCGCTATGAGATTCGTGTTTACTCTGATTATGATGTTCTTCTTCTTATTCTATTCTATTAGCTCTATCTTATCTTTCCTCACCCTCTATCTTCTTTCTATTAGTTTCTTGAATTTTCAGTGCAATTTGGGGTTGGACTTGTGTTATTTGGTCAGCTCAAATTGGACCGGATTTTTGGGTCACTACAAGTATCTTGTTTGTATATACATCTATAAAATAATGTATGTACAAGACATGGCTATAGTTTGATTAATATATATTGCATATACCTGTATATCATTTTATTAATGTTTGTTTTCATTGCTCTAACATATGGACAGCTCCAAAATCAGATGGGCTTTGAAATCTGATTTCATTAAGCCTATGTAAATATAATTGTGTATATTTGTAAGCTGCTATATACATGTGTGTAGTTTTAATGTTAGATTTACATCTTGTAACATGATTTACTTCTAATAATATGACATGTATCCTGGCTGTTAGTAGGTTATGCATTAAACACATGTCTTTAATTATATTAACCTTGATATATTTAGAGCCATTTGGATCAAATTGATAAAAAGGAACATCACGTTGAATACCCTATTTATATGTTATATTTAAACAATTTTGAAATTGTTCAAAAGAAATAGTGGTGTACTGATTTTGTAACAATAATTTCAACATACAAGTATGTTGTACATTATGTGTGTATATATATACACACACACACACATATGATTGCGTTTATATGTAACATATATTTAATAAAATACATATATTTTGATATATGAAAATAAATGACTATGAAATTGTTTGCCATTACGAATTATAAATTCCCCTTATAGCAAATTTTGTTATATTAATTCATGGTGAAGTCTTCCAATAATATACTCATCACTGTCCAAGATCAATGGTTGTAACTAACGCCAAAGCGTTGTGCACCTTTTGTTTTTGTTATATGTGATGGAGTAAAATGTGGTGCTCCAACCTATTATTGGGTCTGACTTAACTAGGCTGCATAATAGGATTATGGCCTTAGAGACAAAAGCATGAGTTATTCTGTATATTTTGAGCAAATGAATAATACTGAACAAACTGTTCAACATGCGATCCAAGAGTTATATAGATGATATAATTGACATAAGATGTCCACCTAAAAGGTTGTGTTTTGGGTTTAGCCAAAGCTGGGTCAAGGCATGACTAGATATGGATCTTGGAACACCATTATATGTATATAATATATATATAAAAAAACAAAGGGATGCTAATTTGAGTGGGAGCGTATTTTAGTCTAAATTACATATTTATGTTAATATAAATTTTGATTATCAAAATTTTGTGATTAATTAAATATTACAGAATCAGTTATTATTTTATCTAATGTAGATATTAAGTAATAAATAACTCGATAATTTAAATTAATCCTTAAGAAGGATATAAATTGAATTAAATCAAATTTCTTGACTAACATTGAAATTTGAGGATTGTCCTCAAACAATTCAAACGTAATTGTTCTAACAAATATAGAGGATCTAAAACTAAAGTCAAAGTATGGCTTCAACTGAATAAGATATAAATGTTATAATAATCTGCTTATATGTTCCTAGTATTAGATAATAGATAAAAATCACATAAATGTATGCTGATTTAAAGAAATTGCAGAACAAGTAGAAATCTGATAAAATGACCAGTGGACTTACGAATGGAAATGAAACAAAAGTTGCTGGATTATCCATAAAAAGTTGATTCTTGTTGTGTTTACTGGCTTAATAAAATAAATAAAATAATTGTTATTATGAAATTCCATTTAAAATAAATGTTATAATATATCTTGTTCAGACAAGTTTGAATTTCATTTGTAATAAAACAATAATTGTTATTCATTTTATTTAAATGAAATATCGTATGGAATTTCACGAATAGTTAAGGATCTTTGTAAGTCCTTAACTATAATGTACTTGACATTAATAATGAGTGGATTAAATTTAGTGATTTAAATCCAATATACCTTTAGTATTGCCGGTTAACCCAGTAAACAAGAAAGTATATCAAAATTCCATAATGATGGAATTTTGAGATCATTTGATTTTGAATTATTTGAAGAATGCAGATCTTGTTTATTAGGCAAAATAACTGAATCATCTTTCACTTGACACAGTGAATGAGTGATAAGTATTGGGTCTCGTACACAATGATGTATATAGAGCAATGAATACATAAACTAGATGTAGGTTTTATTACTTTATTATATTTACTAATGATATCAGTAGATACAAATATGTGTATCTTATGAAACACATATCAGAATCCTTTGAAAAGTTCAAAGAATTCAAAATGCAGATAGAAACCAATTTTAATAGAAAATAAATACCTTTCGAACAGGTTGAAAAAGGAATATTTAAGCCAACTATTTAATGACTATCCAGATGAGTTTGAAATTGTTTCACGACTCACTCCACCTAGAACACCACATTGAAATGGTGTATGCGAAAGGAGTAATCGCACCTTATAAGATATGGTACGACTAAGATAAGTCATATAGATCTTCCAATAAATTAAATTTGGAACAATCAACTACGCATATTCACTTCAATATCAATTCACTTTAATATTCACTTTAATATTCACTTCAATATCAATCATATCACACAATCAACTACGCATCAAAATCAAACAAACAAGCATACAAGCCGTCCATGGTCTGTGGACGACGGGTGTCGGGTGCTACTAAACACCGTCTGCATCCTAGTATATATTTTAACTAGAAATAAATTTAAAAGTGAGAAGTTCTCACCGACAAGCTAAACCAACGCCACGACTCTTCATGTGTAGAAGTCTTCATCGTTCCATCTTTCATCACTTTCGTCATCCGTATTTACTACATATATAAAAATCGAATTTTTACTTCGCTATTCAGTATATAAAAATCGAATTTTTACTTTGCTATTCAATATATAAAAATCGAATTTTTACTTTCCTATTCAATATATAAAAATCGAATTTTTACTTTTCTATCCAATATATAAAAATCGAATTTTTACTTCTCTATTCAATATATAAAAATCTTTTCTTTATCTTGCATTCATTCGTATAAAAATCGAATTTTTACTTCGCTATTCAATATATAAAAATCGTTTCTTTATCTTGTTGTCATTCATATAAAAATCGAATTTTTACTTCCCTATTCAATATATAAAAATCGTTTCTTTATCTTGCTTTCATTCATATAAAAATTGAATTTTTACTTCGCTATTCAATATATAAAAATCGAAATATTCAATATATAAAAATCGAATTTTTACTTTGCTATTCAATATATAAAAATCGAAGTATTCAATATATAAAAATCGAATTTTTACTATCATAAAAATAAAATCTTTTCACCTTAAAAATCTAATCTTTTCTCTAAAGAAAATCATAACTTTCTTCATATAAAAAATCTAATCTTCACACTGCTAAAAATGTAATCTTTTTATACTAAGAAAATCGTATCTTTAAACTAAGAAAAATCGTATTTTTCTAGCGCTTGTATATGTATAAAAACCGAGTTTTTATATTTGAAAATCATAAACTATTTTATCATATTAAAAATACTAACGTTAATCATATTTTTAAAACTGAATTCAAACCATGTTTTTATATTTAAACTAGCTAAATTAAAATAAATAAAACAAATAAACAAAAGCACTCACTGCTAATTGGAGGAGGGGATTCCATGCAGCACTGGGTGGAGGAGGAGGCTCGGGAGGGGCGGATCACCGGCGGTGAGCCCAGCGAGGGAGGCGGTGAAGGTTTCAGGTGGGTTGGGGTGTTTGGGTGCGGTTCGTGCTCCGATGTGTTTGGGCTTGAGCATCGAACGGAGGAGGGGGTGGGTTTGCGCAGCGCTTGTCAGCGGTGGAGGAGGGGCTCCGACGAAGGGGCTGCCGCGGGGGGAGGGGCTCCGTAGAGATGGATCTCAAAGGCGCGATTTTTTTATTTTTTATTTTGTCTGAAGTCGATTTAACTGAAAAAGGGGGGGTTGACATTGAATAGGGGGAAGGAAAGGGGACCTTATATTATTATATTTATTTATTTAATTTAATTTCAAAAAGTAACTTTTTATTTCAAACCCGAAATCAAACCCACCGATTGTCGTCCCTAGCTAATTACCCCCATTCCGAACACAATGGGATATGTATCGTAAGCTGATTTGATCATTTCAATCAATTTTCGTCAAAATCAAACTATAACCCTATATATTGAATTTGAACGCACATTTCAATTTACCGGGGCCATGTATGAACTCTAAAAGTTCCCGAAATATATTTTTCTAACTTCGTATTGACGATACGGTCCTAACAAAACTAATTTCATTGAATTCTGAGACCAATTGAAAAATAGCCATTTTCCAGTCGATTAAAATCAACTGAAACTGGTCAAACGCGTTTTCCTTTGCCACGCTCACATATTGATTCAAAAAATTACGAAAATTGGAATCTAGCAATAACTTGACATCACGGACCCAACAAAAGTGGTTTCGTCGAAATCCGAGGTCGTTTGCAAAATTTCCATTTTTAAGGGCCTGAATTCCATAGCGACTATTCAGAAATTTTCAACTGGACATATCTTTTGATTCCCGCTATGAAATTTTGATTTTTCGGATTCGTTGGAAAGATATCCACAAATAGATTCGAATATTTTTGGTTTCACTAAAATCCGGTTTCTTTTGAATCCTGTACATTCATTTGAAGTTTGAAATCGAATTATCGAACTACCGCGCCATTTTCAATTCCTTTTATATATATAAATAAATATTTATATTCTAACGACGATCTATATAAAATATAAGTGCTAATTCTATTCAAAATAAATTTCTCGTCGATATTATTTAAAGTAATTCATTTTAAATAATCGAAATTCACTATAATTGCCAAAATAAAAATTTTAAATTGGCTCGGATTTCCGGGTTATTACAATCTCCCCCACTTAAAACTTTTCATCCCCAAAAAGGAATGAAGCCGAAAGTTGTTTAAAAACCAACTCAACTTCCATTCATTTCTTTATGGCTTAAGTTTTTCAACTTTTCAGTTTCTAAAAACTTTTCAAATTTTTCAAAAATTTGGCTAACACCCTAAATTTTCGAAAATTTTCTCCATAACCTCCCCTGCACCGGGGACTTCGGGATATTTCATATAGCCTCCCATGGCCTTCTTCAATCCAAAAGGAAAAGAAAAAGCCAAGCGGCTCACAAAATCATCATCACCCAAACAAAACAGTAAACTATGGTAAACATGTACCTATTTGTTGGACAAACAATTTTATTCTTCTGCTCTAGCCTCCTTGCTATGACCTGTTCAGTGTAAGTACATGTATATGCATGCAAATGCGACTAATTTCCAATACAATTCACTATTTGGTTCAATTTGGATAAACGGTTCAACATTTAATTAATTCAAACAATAATCAAGCAACACAACCAGCAATCAATTAGTTGATTCGCTTTTCAAATTCAAAACTTTGATATATAGTCCAAAAACACATTTTTGATGCCAAATCACAAAAATAAGCCCTATCTAATTTTGGTTCTCACACCAGTCAATAGGAAACATATAGGAATCCCACTTTCGTCACTCGAACACAACACTGATGATGCCATGGTCATTATCAGCATCATCTCCGGGCAACTAGAGTGTGATTCTATATTTATCCAGTATATTAAAACTTCGAATACCTGTGGATCAGACGTATATGCCAAATCTATATATACTGGATTGTCCAAATTAAATATAAATAGACAATCAAATACGAATAATTGATTTAAATTTTCAAAACAAAACTTGTTTTCATTTTAAAAATATACTCTTCACACCCGATCTAGGATACTACTGATCCCATCTCTAACGAGTCATTCTCATTGGATATTACTAATCCAATTTCTGATGAATTCTTTCGTATGGTTCTAATGTGTCTTGTTCTCTGAGATTTGTAAACCAAAGCTTTGATACCAAATGTAACGACCGGGAATTCTGCTCGATCTGAATCAGCCGCTAAACCGATCCAGACCGTTCGAAATGCCTGATTGTTTTGAGAACAACACAAAAAAGAACGCAGACAGAAGAACATGTCATTGTATATTACAACAATTCATCAGATTACAAGAATATACAGAGTATTAACAAATAAAATACATTCGATAAATATCAGAGATTACAATACATTACTGCAGCGGAAAATAATACAAAATACAACTGAAGAAGATACACAGATACAAAGCTTTCCGGATATCGTTCCAGCTGTAAACTAGGTTCCTGTGAATATAAATATGGAAAACCAAAACTACTAGCTGGCCGTGTCAAAATAAGGGCACCCAGAGTTTAGGTTAAAACAATAAACTCCAGGTCAGTCATGGGACTGGTGTGAGAACTAAAACAGTTATTAATCTTTATTTTAAAGTTCGGTAAATCAAGGGACCATGCCGTATAACACGGAACGGGCTTCCTCCCAAGAACACTTGTGCATAAAACAACAGCGCAATGCTAAATAAAGAAAAATGAAGCTGTTATAAGACCTAGCTCCCATCACACAATGCAACGCAAGCCGGAGGATAGGGTTTTTACCTTATAATAGCCAAAGAATGCTTGATACGTTTAAAACAGATTATTTTGATAGTACCATAAGTGTATAGTGTCAAAAACAACTTCAAATCATAAGTATCAATCATAGACGGCATAAGCGCCCCATCCCACTATGTCGCCATACTAGGCTCTACAAATAAAACCGCAAAAACACGTATTGGAAGCTAGATTTCCATCTGCGAACCGAGGCAAAAGATAGTCCTCACCGACTTCGAGACTGTCTAGACGAGCCTCAGGGTCAGAGCGCTTGGATCGTCAGGGCCGGTCCACCGATGTGGATTAAAATTCCTAAACACTGCGTTTCCCCGCCCTATGGGGCGTAAATGAGCCAACGAATGACTCCATCGGACCCGGATCTTCCGATCAAACCGAGGCGCCTCGCAACAGCAACAACCACATAAGTCAAACTCATCAGGGCGTGTAAAACCACTGACGCCACTTCTAGCTAGAAAGAAACGCATGTCCTCCCTGATATCCTCTCCCGTTTCTGGTTCACAACCGGGGTGTGAGGCTCGCGAATCAACATTACACAAAGCTATGCCACACAGGCTGTGCTTTGATCATCCGCCACAAGACTTTGTTTTTCAACAGAAGCCTTGATCATTCGCCACTTAGGCATGCCACACAGGCAATTCACTTCATGTGATTGATATCCATCGATATATAACCCTTGAGCTCGTACGTCTCAGAGAAGGGCGTTAAGCAAGAGAATAAATTCTCCGCCGCCTAACAGATATATATTTAATAGAAATCAATCACACAGACTAACATCCAATGTCAGACACATAGTCCATTTACAAGTTCGTTCTGAGTCTGAACGAAACCGGAGGTACCTAGTACCCCGCATATCCATCGATCTCCAAGTACGTCAGGACGACCACTAACTGTTTCCTTCTTCTTGGGTGTACAGCCCAATCAAGATCATCAGTAACCACCCAAACGACGTGAAGACCACCAGTCTTCGACCACCGTCTTCATCTTCGACACCACGTCGAATCAGTTATTCAGAATGGGATAAATCTGGTCTTTCTGAATAACTCGCGTATATAATAATCAAGTTTTACACAAACACAACTTACGTTTCATCCCAATTCAGAATATTCTTTTATTCAAATATTCTTATATTTCTGGAAAGGTTCCCATTAATTTTATCAAAGATAAATTCTTTAAATTTATTCTTTAACCTCCTTTTTGAATATCAATTCAAACTAGTCGGGATTAGCGAACCACACCGAAGTAATCATTTATTTTATTTCCAAATCCCAACCTATTCATCCCATGAAGTAAAACTGGTAATACTTCATATCTAACACCATGGTGTTATCTGTAAATTCAATTACCATTTCACGTTCAAATCTAATTAAAGATTTAACTATCGCCTGGAGTAAAACTGGTGATACTCCAATCTCGACCATTTCAATCTAATTAAAGATTCATTAAAACCCCACTTAGTTTTAATCTTTATAGAAATCAATATCCTGTCTTTAACTGGGTTAAAGAACCAATGTCATTTAAAACACGGTTCACGATAAACCCAAAATCACATTCCATTAATTATCGGGTTAAAGAACCAGTGTTATTTAAAACACCGTTCACGATAAACCCGAAAATCAATCCCAATTCAAATCCAATCAAATATCATTTAATTGGCACACTTCATTAAATCTTAATAAAAAGATTTAATCTTTTCTCAACCGGGTTTAAGAACAGTGTTAATGAAGACACCATTCACGACAAACCCAAATCCCATTTGATATTAAATACAAGGCTCTGAATAGAAAATGTACCGGCTTATATTCAATATCAAATTCTACAACCAACAAATATCGTATTCGAAATAACGACATATATATTTCAATTTTCCATAACAATATCTGTATGATCACGAAATCCAACATCGAAATATTCCGAAGACAATTTCGATTCAAATCCATTCCAATGCAATTATTGGAAATTCTGGTTATTTTCAAAACCATTTCAAATCCAATTTATTTATTTTAAAATAAATAAATAAATTATTATTCTAGTTCAAAACTAGTTCATTTCGATAAAAATCTATTTTTATCTTTTCAAATATGGAGTTTTTCATCCCAACTATTTCCAAATCATTCCTTATGATTTTACACAAATTATTACTATTTTTAATAATTTTATCAAGGCCCATACAGTCGATTTCCATCAACGGCCATCGAACTGCACTTACAACGACCTTTTTTTAATTTGTTTTGGACATAATTCCAAATCCAACCGTTAGATTTCTAATTTCTAATATTCGTTAGAAAACTCTTTTCGATACGAACCCAACGATTGCGGTTTTAGGAGTATCCGACGGTCGGATCTCCCGCAATATCCATTCGAAGTCAATGGTCGAAATTCACGAACTGCCGCGGCGCGGCGCGTTCTATTCAGGCCATTATATTATGTATATAATATATATAATATATACTTCGTCGATTTCCTTTTAAAACGCATTTTATAAATCGTTTTAAATTCGTTTTCAAAACGATTTCAAGTTCCTTTTCAAATTCAAATCGAAATTGAATTTTCCCTTACAAATTCGTTTTAAATTCATTTCAAATTAATTTCAATTCAAATCGATTTTTAATTCAATTTCAATTCGTTTTCAATTCAATTTGAATTTCAAATTAATTCAATTTCAGTTCGAATACATTTCTATTCAATTTCAATTCGAATTCGATTCTGTTCAATTTCAATTCGAATTCGATTCTATTCAATTTCAATTCGAATTCATTTCAAATCGATTTCAATTCTATTTCAATTCTATTCGAATTTCAAATCATTTCAAATCATTTCAGTTTATTTCGAATTTCAAATCAATTCAATTTAATTCGAATTTCAATTCACTTTAATATTCATTTCAATTTGAATAAGATCGATATAAATATCGTTCACGTCAAAATAGCGCAAATATAATCAACAAGGCTTCATATATTTCTATTTTCAAATATTTCTATTTCAAATATTTCATTTTCAAATATTTCTCTTTCAAATATTTCTATTCAGATATTCTATTTCAAAACTGGAATGAGGCCCAATCAATTACCATATAATGTTAATTATATGGATTTTCTACAACACATGTATAAAATAACAACGATAAATAATCAACCATCATCCAGAGTGCACCACACAACTGCATAAGCATTAAATATAAATAATTAGCGCTTACACAGTGTATCTACCAATCGATCGACATACAACTAAATAATTGGGATTAGTGTACGCCAAATATCATCCCAATACCCGTGTGGGGTTTCAAACAATCAAACACAGATTTTATTTGTGAAGTTACGCGATGTGTAAAATTTATCATCCCAATCAATATCAATCAAATCATTGTATATAAACAAATCTCCGATTTGTTTATAAATATTTATTTTATATACACGTTAAAAATTCTATTTTCAGCTATAAAATATTTTTAGCTATATAAATATTTTATTTCATTTCACATCACATCACACAATCAACTACGCATCAAAATCAAACAAACAAGCATACAAGCCGTCCATGGTCCGTGGACGACGGGTGTCGGGTGTTACTAAACACCGTCTGCATCCTAGTATATATTTTAACTAGAAATAAATTTAAAAGTGAATAGTTCTCACCGACAAGCTAAACCAACGCCACGACTCTTCAAGTGTAGAAGTCTTCGTCGTTCCTTCTTTCATCACTTTCGTCATCCGTATTCACTACATATATGAAAATTGAATTTTTACTTCGCTATTCAATATATAAAAATCGAATTTTTACTTTTCTATTCAATATATAAAAATCGAATTTTTACTTTTCTATTCAATATATAAAAATCGTATTTTTACTTTTCTATCCAATATATAAACATTGAATTTTTACTTCGCTATTCAAAATATAAAAATCGTTTCTTTATCTTGCTTTCATTCATATAAAAATCGAATTTTTACTTCGCTATTCAATATATAAAAATCGTTTCTTTATCTTGCTTTCATTCATATAAAAATCGAATTTTTACTTCGCCATTCAATATATAAAAATCGTTTCTTTATCTTGCTTTTATTCATATAAAAATCGAATTTTTACTTCGCTATTCAATATATAAAAATCGAAGTATTCAATATATAAAATTCGAATTTTTACTTTGCTATTCAATATATAAAAATCAAAGTATTCAATATATAATAATCGAATTTTTACAATCATAAAAATCAAATATTTTCACTGTTAAAAATCTAATCTTTTCTCTAAAGAAAATCATAACTTTCTTCGTATAAAAAATCTAATCTTTCCACTGCTAAAAATGTTATCTTTTTATACTAAGAAACTCATATCTTTAAACTAAGAAAAATCGTATTTTTCTAGCGCTTGTATATGTTTAAAAACCAAGTTTTTATATTTGAAAATCATAATTTTTTTATCATATTAAAAATCCTAACGTTAATCATATTTTTAAAACTGAATTCAAACCATGTTTTTATATTTAAACTAGATAAATTAAAATAAATAAAACTAATAAACAAAAGCACTCACTTGCTAATTGGAGGAGCGGATTCCACGTCAGCACTGGGTGGAGGAGGAAGCTCGGGAGGGGCGGATCACCGGCGGTGAGCCCAGCGAGGGTGGCGGTGACGGTTTCAGGCGGGTTGGGGTGTTTGGGTGCGGTTCGTGCTCCAATGGGTTTGGGCTTGAGCATCGAACGGAGGAGGGGGGGTTGCGCGGCGCTTGTCAACGGTGGAGGAGGTGCTCCGACGAAGGGGCTGCCGCGGGGGGAGGGGCTCCGATGAGATGGATCTCAAAGGCACGATTTTTTTAATTTTTTTGTCTGAAGTCGATTTAATCGAAAAAAGGGGGGTTGACTATGAATAGGGGGAAGGAAAGGGGACCTTATATTATTATATTTATTTAATTTAATTTCAAAATGTAACTTTTTATTTCAAACCCGAAATCGAACCCACCGACTGTCATCCCTAGCTAATTACCCTCATTCCAAAAACAATGGGAAATGTATCATAAACTGATTTGATCGTTTTGATGAATTTTTGTCAAAATCAAAATATAACTGTATATATTGAATTTGAACGCACATTTAAATTTACCGGGGCCACGTATGAACTCTGAAAATTCCCGAAATATATTTTCTAACTTCGTATTGACGATACGGTCCTAACAAAACTAATTTCATTGAATTCTGAGACCGTTTGAAAAATGGCCATTTTCCAGTCGATTAAAATCAACTGAAACTGGTCAAACGCGTTTTCCTTTGCCACGCTCACATATTGATTCGAAAAATTACGAAAATTGGAATCTAGCAATAACTTGACATCACGGACCCAACAAAAGTGCTTTTGTCGAAATCTCAGGTCGTTTGCAAAATTTCCATTTTTAAGAGCCTGAATTCCATAGCGACTACTCAGAAATTTTCAACTGGACATATCTTTTGATTCCCGCTATGAAATTTTGATTTTTCGGATTCGTTGGAAAGATATCCACAAATAGATTCAAATATTTTTGGTTTCACTAAAATCCGGTTTCTTTTGAATCCTGTACATTCATTTGAAGTATGAAATTGAATTATCGAACTACCGCGCCATTTTCAATTCCTTTTATATATATAAATAAATATTTATATTCTAACGACGATCTATATAAAATATACGTTCTAATTCTATTCAAAATAAATTTCTCGTCGATATTATTTAAAGTAATTCATTTTAAATAATCAAAATTCAGTAAAATTGCCAAAATAAAAATTTTAAATTGGCTCGGATTTCCGGGTTATTACAGATCTAGATGGAATTTAACCCTACGATATATTAATAGTGATATCCATGGGTCTCTTGATTGAGTGAGACTGTGAAATGCATGTCCGTGCTCAAATATTGATTTGTTTTAAACAGTCGACTCATCGATTAAGAAAATCGGATTAAATTATAACGAGAATGATACGATCCATGCCTCTAGTTTAATCCTGGATATATTGGTTAAAAGGATTATATTATGTAATAACCCGGAAAATACGGGCCAATTTAAAAATTTTAAATTGGTCATTTCAAAGGAATTTGAACAGTTGAAATAGAATATTTCAATAAAATAGTGAATTAGAAATAGTGAGTCAGTTTGAAATTTTGAATTCAAACTTTGACTGATTGTGCAGGGTGGAAAATATAACGGATTTTAGTGAAACCAAAAATATTTAAATCTGTTTATCAATACCTTTCTAACAAATCTAAAAAATCGAAGTTTCATAACGGGAATCAAAAGTTATGGCCGAATGAATTTTCAGAAAGGTCGCTGTATAGAATATATAGCCCTGGAAAATTGATATTTTGTAAACGACCTCGGAAATCGACGAAACCACTTTTGTTGGGTCCGAGATGTCAAATTATTGCTAGGTTTCAAATTTCATAATTTTTGAAGCTAGTATGTGAGCATGGAAAAAGAAAATGTGTTTGGTCAATTTCTGTTAAATTGGATCGACCAGAAAATGGCCATTTTTCAAATGATCTCAGAATTTGATGAAACTAGTTTTGTTGGGACCATAGCATCAAAACATAGCTAGATTTATTTTTCTAGAATTTTTCGAATCAGTTTGTGGCCTTGGCAAATTGAAATGTACGTTCAAAGTTAAAAATTAAATGTTTTATACTCTAATTTGAAAAATAACTGACTGTAACAGTCGAATTGGCCAACGAAACATATCCCATTATGTCCGGGATGGGGGTATTTAGCTAAGGGCAACAGTCGTTGGGTTGAAATTGGTGTACGTTGGCTAGAAAGGATATTATAGGAATTTAAAAATATATATATCGGCCAATCAGAATTTTTCTTTCATAAATTAAAAAAAATAAAAAAAACCCCGTAACCCTCGAAACGAACGGCGACGCGTGATCCATTCTTCTCGACAAGATTCCGACCGCCTCAGGCTCCTAACGCCGCCGCCACCACCTGTCGTCGAACCGCCTCCGCCTCCTCTTCAAATCCGACCCCAGCACCTCCTCCCTCGACGCCTCCTCCGCCAGAATCGAGCCCGCCAACTTCACCACTTCCCATCGCCACCCTGATCGCCACCGACCACCGAGCTGCACCAAACCACCACCGACAGGACCGTCGCTCGAAGCTCTTCCACGTCAGCACTCCCGATCGCCCCCACGTGCCACGGATTTTGCGAAAACCTCAACCCTAGTTTCGAACCACTTAGAAGGGTGAGTCCTTTTTGATGTCTGCACTTTGAAAAATCATATCTTTTTGGTGTGCTGACGAAATTCGATGAAACAGGAAACATCGGGACCGCAAGGAAGCTCTCTACCACATAGAAGAAGCCGCGGATTTTTCTGAGTCATCTACGATTTTTAGAACTTTGCAAACCAATGTTAGAAATCTAAATTAAATGAATTTGAATGGAAAATGTCGTGTATAAATTATATAAGCGAAATATAAATTAAACACGTGTAGTATACCTCATGTACATGCATAGTGTAAGCTATATGAGCGAAGTATGAATTATACATGCATAGAATAATTGATATATGTGTTGAAATGCAAGTGAAATATATCAATTATATATATATATATATACTCCCCTCGTCCACAAACCATGGACGATATTTATTGTTGTGAATTGGTGTGAAATATTGGATGAAAACTACGAATGGTCGAATAGTTGTTTGTGGTTGATATTGTTTGGTTGTGGTTGAAAAATACCCATTGGTGATTGAAATGAATTGGAAATATTTGTGGAAATAAAAATAAAACATGCCGCCTGCTTGCGAATTAGATGCATGAATCCCCATTGTCAAAAACCGCGAGGTTTTAAGGTAGAGCGAGGAGTCGTACTAGGGACGGTGCCGGTTTTAACTACCCTGCCGTTATGCTGTCGAAATTTTGAATAATATTCATGTGTTAGAGTTACTTTCATATGTTGAAATTATCTTCATGTGTTGAAATTAAAGCCATATGTTCAAACTATATCCATGTGTGGAAATGTTCATGTGTTGAAAAGTGATGTGTGAAAATTAAATTCATTTGTGAATGAATGAAGTGTTTAAACAATAAAAATCACATTTTTATAATATATATGAAGTATGTAAAATATTCGCCTTATATATAAATAGTTTCAACAATAAAAATTCCATCTTTCTAATATGAACAACATAAATAAAATATCCATGTGTGGAAATGATCATGTGTTGAAGTGTGTGTAGTGGAAAAGTTCATGTGTTAAATAAAAAGATCGAACAATAAAAATTACATTTTTATTGAAACTATGAAGTGTTGGAAACATTCATTTGTCAAATAAATCTTTTAAATGATAAAAATATCATTTTTATCATCTATGTGATATGCTAAAGATATGCGGACGTTGAAATAAATATTTGTGAATGAAATATTATTTTTAACATGCATAGGAACTAAATAAAATTGTCATGTGTTGAGATCTATTTTAGTTCGCCAAAATTATCATCTTTGAAATGTGAAGTGTTAAAAATAGCCACTTGTTCAAATAAATGTGCATGAGTTGAAATATACATTAATTAGCTAATGATGTGATTTTAGCCTATGCATGCAACATTAGAATGAATGGTGTTTTTAAATCAAAGTAAATCAAATATGAAGTTGAATGGAAAATGATAAGTGATAAAAATTGTATATATGTACATGCATATTTATTGAATAGTTTATAGCAAAGGGGCTAGAGAACAGGAATAAAATTTTGTGCCCGACAAATAGGTACACATTTACTGTTTTGTTTGGGTGATGATTTTATGAGCCTATTGGCTAGCTGCTTGGCTTTTTCTTTTTCTTTTTGACATGAGACGCCCGTGTGGCTATTTGGGAATTTTCCCAGCCCCTCCCGTACAAAGGAGGTTATGGCGAAATTTTCCAAAATTTAAAGGCGTTAGTGAAATAATTGAAGTGAAAACGATATAGGAATTTTTGAATGAACTATATTTATATAAATATATAAATATAAATAAAATTAAAATGAAACATGGCCGTGCAGTTCGTGTTTTGAAACCGTGATTTCAAACGACTAGTGTGGGAAATCCGACCATTGGAATTTTCCCGAAACCGCAACCGTTGGGTTCGCCTTGGAAATATCTTTCCAACGGCACCAACTTTGTGAAGATCCGACGGTTGGATTGTCTGGAATGTTTAATTCAAATCTGAAGAAAAACAGTGCCAGAAACGATTATATTTATATATATATATATATATATGTATAAAAATATAATTAAATAAAATCGAATAACGACGCTGCAGTTCGTAAATTGAAATCGTAACTTCAAATGACTAGTGTGGAAAATTCGACCGTCGGATTTTCCCAAAACTGAAACCGTTGGATTCGTTTTGAAATGACCTTCCTAATGATATAAAATTTGTGAAGATCCAACGGTTAGATTTTCAGATATGTGTAAAACATAATTTATGAAAAACAGCGCCAGTGCATCGACACGACCTGAAACGTCGTTTAATTAAATATGGCCGTTTTAAATTAAATAAAA
This sequence comes from Allium sativum, assembly GCA_030737875.1. Lineage (NCBI taxonomy): Eukaryota > Viridiplantae > Streptophyta > Magnoliopsida > Asparagales > Amaryllidaceae > Allium > Allium sativum. Next base: position 1,056,104,985 of record CM060924.1, read on the forward strand.
ATGGCGATATATCGTTATAAAATACTATAGACGATATAGCGTGGAAATAAACCAATTTCATTGTGTTTGCTTGATATGTGATGGTTGAATGTATTTAACATGAGAATTATAACTAACGAACTGAAATGTAAATGTTGAATAGTCCAACCATGTGCTAAATTGATTTGAAAATCTAAATATACATGGATTATTTGAAAAGGCCGAGTTCATCTCATTTCAAATAATCGATCGACGTTGAGAAGTCGAAGAGTGGAAGACGGTTGAAGACCGACGATCTTCACATTGGATGGATGGGCGCTACTGATGCTCGTGATTGGAGTAGCTACCATGAAGGAGCTGAAGTAGTAGCCGTCCAAACATACTGTTGATTGTACTGATATGCGAGGAATTGGTGCCTCCGGTTTCGTTCAGACCCAGAACGGACTTGTAAATGGACTGTGTGTCTGACAATGGATTTTGTTCTGTGCTGATTGATCTCTGTTAAATATATATCTGTTTGGCGGTGGAGAATTTTTTCTCTTGCTTAACGCCCTTCTCTGAGACGTACGAGCTCAGAGGTTATGTATTGATAGAAATCAGTCGCATGGAGTGGATTGCCTGTGTGGCACGCCTGAGTGGCATATGATCAAGGCTTCTGTTGCAAAGCAAAGTCTTGTGGTTGATGATCAAAGCATGATCTGTGTGACGTAGCTTTGTGTATAACGTGAATTCGCGAGCCTCACACCCCGGTATGAGTCAAAAACGGGAGAGTGACTGCAGGGAGAGCACGACGTTTCTTTCTAGCTAAGGTGGTGTTAGTGACCTACCAGCCCTGACATTATATATACTTTTCACCTGTGTGGTTGTTGGAATGCGAGGCGCCTCGATATAGGTCTGTAAGGACCGGGAAACGTGTGTTCAGGAATAATTAATCCTCAAAAGCAAGGGAGGGCCGGCCCTGAAGATCCAAGGATCATAGTGGGGTCCCGGGACATTTGCTAGAGTGTCTCGAATCGGAGAGGAGCTTGCCCCTTGCCTCGACTCATGAAGGAATCCAATTTCCAATACGAAATATGCGGACGTGATTGTATTACTAGTATGGCGACATAGTAGATGGTAGCTATGCCGCCTAGGATTGATATTTATGATTGAATTTGCTTTTGAAACATATATGCACTAGTAATAATATCAAGCACTTTTGTTTTATTCGTATGAAGCATTTTTGGCCATTATAAGGTAAAACTCTATCCTCCAGCTTGCGTTGCATTGTGTGATGGGACCTGAGTCTTATAATGGATTCATTTTATAAAAAGCATTGCGATGATTTAATCATTTACTTTGTTTCAAGCATTAGCACTCATTGGAGTAAACCCGTTCCACGAAAGTGGCGTGGTCCTTTGATTTGCCTTATTATCGTTGTTAATAAGTTAAGTAGATTTCTCATACCAGTCCCATGACTGACTCGTAGTTCGTTTCACCTTGCAAACTCGGGTGCGCTCATTTTCACATGGGCAGCCTAGTTACAGGTTTCTGACGCACTTTTGGCTCATGGCGAGGCTTGACTACACTGTGCTGACTTGGATTTTCTCCTCCATTATTGTATCTATATTATGATTCCACCGTTGGCGATGTAGACTGATATTTATTTTGTGTACTCCTTATGTATGATTCCGCCTCAGGCGATGGTGACTGATTATGTATCATTATGCACTAAGTTGTATCCTGTACTGTGCTTCTCTGATGTGTGGATATCTATATGATTCCGTTGCCATATGTGTGTAAATTATTCTATTTTCTGTTTATGCTATTATCTGTGATCTGCTAATGATGATTAATGTGTTATATTCCAATGATTATCCTTAACACCGTGTCACGGGGTTTTTGGATCGTCACATATTACATTGATATACTGTTCACAGAAAGGTTGTATCGAATCGTTGATCTTATTATAACTTGGGTAGCAGTGACGTATTGCTAGATGCCAATCCCTGTTTATGATTTTAAATATGATTTAAAATCATTGCCAACGTTGTAATAACCTATAGGGTCACACGATATAGAACATTATAAAGGAGAAAATATTTTGGACGAATAAAATATCAATTTGTTGATATTTTATTTGAAGTTGGAAGAAGTATTAGGTCGGTTCCTTATTTCAAGTTAAGACTTTTATATAAAAGGATATCTATTCTCTTTAACAAAGGGACTAACCCTAGTTCATTTGTACACAGAGGAAATAACCGATCTAAAATCTAATTCCAAAAAGCCCCAAAATATCAATGGCGGCTACTAACGTCGTCTGTTTTAATTTCTTATTCGATTTGATCGATGACGAAGGTGTTCTCGTGGATATCTATGGAGGGCCAGCATCTTGTTGAGCCTCGTGATTTGATTCGATCGAGATTCTCGATTTCGTGATCCATCTCGTTCTTCACAAATTCTTCACAGTAGGTATAAGATTTGAACTCAGTTTATTCGATTCTGTTTGGATCCTGTTCTGGGGTTTAATTAATTCTGCTGCCCTTTGATTCTCAAAACCCTTCATATATATATGTATATATATATATATATTCCGCATATGTATATTTTATACACATCATATATATATATTTTTCACATCGCATATATATATATTTTACTCACATTGCATATATATATATATTTCACATCGCATATATATTTTTTATTCGCATATATATATATATATACACTTTTTTTTTTAAATCGCATATATATTTTTCACCTCGCATATTCCACTAATTTCCACATGGGCAGCTAGACGTTTAGTTTTACAGTTATAGACCCTTGGAGCAAGAGTTGGAGCGCTTTCTGAGCTGGAGCTTCATGCTAAAGTTAGAGTTTCCTCTATATCACATCACAATGATAAGGCATACTAAAAGTCAGCTACTCCCCTTATCTTAAAAAGGCAAGGCCTGCAAAATGCATTTGACTGTTATGAAAATATAGTGTTAAAGAAAAGTTCAGTTACAAAGACAACTATTTTAGTCTAAAATAAGTTTTGGCGGCATGTATTTTAATACATCATGTTTGAGATATCTAGGACTTAAAAGATGGTTTAACCCATTCATTGTCAATTACAAGTTACAACAGAAGGGAATCTTACTTATATGTTGATATTTCATTTGAATTGTTAGCCTTGACAAATTTAGTGCATAAGAGTGTTTATGTTATTTAGGAAAAAAAAGTACTACTTTAAAACATACCTAATTTTTTGGGCATTATAATTTGGTACTAGAGTTTTGGCTTTATTTTATACCATCTTTCGCAGTCAAGTCAAAAAAGCACCTCTTTGTTTAAACTGAGAAAGAAAAGGAGAGTGTTTAAATTGAGAAAGGCTTAGACAGTTAAAACGTTGGGGTTGTTACATTGTTCGACAAAAAGTTTGTATCTGTTAGTTTATAAAGTGGTTTAGCAGCTACCATGCCTCAAGGGCCAGTTTTCCTCCACTGACTATTGAGATAGCAAGAACGTGGACTATGTCATATTTACAATATAGATCTGGAATATGTTGATAGAACTGGACCTACAGGGACTGGATATTACACATCCTTAATTGCTCTAAGTTCTCCCTATATGTCTAACAAAATATGATGCCAGCAGAAATTCTAGTAAACTTTTACACGAAGTCACAAAACATAAAATAGATATAAATCTAAAATGCCGCACAATATGAATAATGTAAATATACTAAACATTCATATACAATAAACTAATCTCGATGAGTTTAGTGACATCCAAGCATGCCTTCCTCTTTAACCAATAATTTTAGAAGGATGGATAATCAACACAAGTGCAAACTCAGATCTGAACCAAAAACAATATTATTGTCGAACCGGCAGTTTCCGTCCAACAAAAAAAATTGTGTAATAAGAGATCTATTATAGTATACCGCATTCTACAATGATGTGAATAGAAGACAGTAGAAGAAAAAATAGTTGCATGGTGGAACCTGTACTACATCCATGCAGCATGTCTATTAATGCCATCATGCATGGTTGAACCCCATTATGCTAAACTGCACAAAAAAAAGGAGTATGTCAGGATTAGAACTAGGATTACAACTAAATCCCATCGACACTAACAACATAAACATATACGGTTCATATAATATAAACATAAGAATGAATATATTTTGCTAGTTACATTCTTGAAATAAGATATAATATATTGTCCTTGCAACCCACTGATTAAAGCTGAACATTTTCATAATTATTAGCATTAACATATGTATCAACTAAAAAAACAAAATACATGGTTAAAGTAGCGTGGACAAAGCCTCCCACCCAATACAATTATATAACTGATTTCCCCCTCATAGCATAAATTCCACGATTGAAAGTACTTACATTTGTCGAATGGAAGCAACTAAATATGATAATATTAAATTGGTCCATCTAATGAACGGCCTGGTACTAGCATGAAATCTTGCATAAACATACGAATTCCATCTAAGAGCCTAATATCGTAAAATGGAACAACAATCAAGTCTTTGAACTTAATTTCAAAAGAAATATATAATAATTAATGTTTGTAAATCCAAAAGAAGAAAATAAAATACTAAAAGGATGATCTTGTAAAAGAAATTAGATTACCTTTTCTAATATTCTTCACTGCAATTAGTTTCATCTACAATAGTAGAAATTGCAGTCAACAAGTGACGTCATATGGAACTCAAGACTTTCTATCACTAGTTTGATAGGGAGATTAATCATACTCAACTATACAGTTTCTAGTACCACTTACTCTAGAAAGAACCTTGTACCATGGGTGATTATATTGACTACTCTAAACAACAAAAAATTTATATTCTTAATATGAACTTCGTTAGCTTGTGATAATACTATCTCCAATCTTGAATCAAGAGTCGCTTCCTGCAACAGATGAACTCAAAGTTTTATGTTGCTGTTACTCTCAAGTTTATAAATCCCTAGCTCAATACCAAATTATAAATTGTAATTTACATGAAAAAGATCTATTATCAAAGAAAATAATTGCGGATGCCTATTTAACAAAGCGAGCAACAATCAAGGCTAGCAGCAAACGAGGCACCGATTACAATACTATATAGTGCAAGTTGCAGTTACAAAGTTTTTTCTGCACCAACTACCATTAAGTAGTACTTCATTTTTTATTTGTATATATGATCATTTCAATAATAGAAGTGAAACCTTACTATTTTAAGTAAATGGTTAATGTATAAACCTATAACAGTACATAGTCAATTTACTTATAACACGACATGTCCATCTCTTAATTTGGTAGAGCAAAAATGGTTGCATGCATCGTGTCATGCAATTAGGCTTCAATAAAGCTTTTATATCTCTGTATATTGTGCACCATCGACGATGGTAATGAATGCCCAGAATTTGTAGATCAATCTAGGAGATGTACTTCATGTAATAAATCTTATTTCCTTTTGGTAGTTTGAAGTTACTACATACTGTAAAATATGATTCTAGGCGATTTACTTCATCTTTAAAATTAGAGTTTTTTTATGATGAATATTGGTCAACTTGCATTTTCCTAGAAGAAAAATGTGTAAACTGGTTTCCATAGTTTTTTCTTGATGAAAATCAGTTTTGTTTTCTATACTTATAGATTTTCAGAATTTCTTTATGAATTTTTGGGACAACGTTTATCGAAACAAAAACTGGTTAGCTATTTTCTTTGGATGCGATTAGTTTAGGTAGCATTCTTTTTCAACATGGACAGTTCATGTTGGGAAGATTGCAATAAATATTTGTCCCACTTTGGCAAATACTATGGTATAGCACAACCTATATATGAAGAGTTTGAATAAGAAGTTGCAAATTAATAAGTTGGGTTTACAGATGAACACAATGGTTTGGACTGAAATGGCTTGGGCCTATAAAATATTATTATGGGTCAGAAGATGGGCACTTGGGGCACGTGGGTGCGTGCGTGACCGTACGGAGTGGGTTCCACTGTTCCAAACAGTCATGATTTTTGAACGAACGGACACGACCATTCGCACACAGCTGTCTCCACACGGCTGGACCCCTTCAACCCTTATATATTCGCCATTTTTCTGCATCTCAAATCTATCTCCTCAAAACCATTTTCTTCTTCCTCGCTTCCGCTTCTATAAAATGATAGTTTGTTGTATCCTGGAGGAATTTCGCAGCATAATTACTGAAAGTATTGGGAGCGAATAATTCCTTAAGATTATTGATTATCAGAGAGCAAAATGAACCAGAAGGACGAAGTCTATTCCGGATATACGCATGTTTATCTTATGGAAACAAAAAATCAGTCTTCTGATATGTTTAAGCGTTTTAAAATTGCAGTTGAAAATCAAAAGGAAAGAAAGATTAAAGTATTACGCAGTGATAGAGGTGGAGAATACTTCTCTATAGAGTTTTCCTTATTCTGTGAAGAAAATGGAATTATACATCAATCAACTGCACCTTATATGTAACACCCCAAATTTTATGAGAATATTAAAATTAACAAATTCAAGAACACTTAATTTTTAAAAGAAGAATTAAGTGGAATGGGTTGCACTATTACGTTCATCTCAAAATTTTGGTCAAGATAGACATTTGGTTTGCATAAAATGGATACCTTATGAAGAAGTTATTAAGCCTTGAAGTTTGTATGCATATGATAAATATATATATATATATATATATATATATAAATTAAATAAATAAATATGCAAAAAAGTTCAAAACAGCGAATCAGGAGGGGGAATAACTGAACCGGCCCATTTTTGAGATCGACCCAAGCCTTTTTGGGTCGACTAGGGGTTGATTCATGGTGTTTGGCTGTCAACCCATGGGCCGATTCGCTTTAAGGCAGATGTGTCTTCTGATTGGTTCTGATGGTTCAGGGTAAATCTAATGGTCCTAAAACACTCTCTACAACTATATAAGGACCCTAAACCTAATTCTATTATTCACTCTCATCTAAACCTAGCCGCCACTAAAACCTAAATCAAATTAGAAAACAAGTTAAAGCTTCGAATCAAAACTAATATAATTCAACTAAGAGAATTCAACGATCTACATCAAAGGCGAGCAATTCAGTTTCATAATACAGATCCCTAAAATCAAGTTTTTCCTTTTGATTGTAAGTGTAGTTATCTTTCAGATGTGAATAAATTAAAGACATGATTTGTAATGAATTATAAAATAGGATTGTATCAAGTTGTATGTGATGCTGATTCATGTTTATTCATGTCTATTCTATCATATATGCCTATGAACTATTGTGGTCTATCGAACCTATCATGTTATGTGGAAATTGGTGAGTAAACCTATGATGTTGTATAGGAATTTAGGAATGAAATTATCATATGTAAGTTTGGTGATATTATGATACATACAAGTTTTAGGCTAAGTCATGTCGTTTATGCCTAATTGTTTAGAGCCATTATGCATACATGTTTAGATCTACGACCTTATATGTTTAGATCTACAACTTTATATGTTAGATCCATATGCCTTTATGATTGTTTTAATTTGCAAGTTCACCACTACATGCCAAGTTTAACTTGTATAGTTTTATGTAAATTCATATGCTTGTAGTTCATGTTGCATAGATCAAATTTGCAAATTCATAGTTAAAAGTATATTGTTCTATGCCAAATCCATGTGACATATGTGTAGTTAGATCCATACTTTTGTATGATGTTGGAATGTTGCAAATTTCCTCTTTCCCCCTTTTTCTTTTATAAGTTAGGCTAAAATATCGAGCCTAACATTCTATTTAATTTTGCGAACGTACAATGGGGGTAACGTTGGGGCAACATGAAATTACATGTAATTGGCATGTTTGACACATAAGCATGATAAGTGGCATGAAAATGGTATAATCTATATACCTAAAATTTCGAACGTGATTTAGAAGGAAAGTGGGCCATGACAATAATTGATTTATAATTTACATGTAAATATGTAGGATAAACATGAAAAATTACATTGCATAGATTGGTTCATGAAATGGTATATTTAGTATACCATTAATTGTGAGCATAATTAAAAGGATAATTATGGCATAATTAAATTAGGAATAATTTACATATGGAATTTGTCATAAAGAAGAAATATGTAAATTTAGAAAAGATGAATATACATATCCCGAAGTTAGACTGAGTTGTGGTGTAAAACTGCCCAGAACCGACCGACACATCCAGTAACCACAACAATACCTATCTAATGTGGGTGGCTAGTGCATTAAGCCCAACAAGGACCCGAGGTTAGACTGAGTTGTGGTGTAAAACTACCTGGAACCGACCGGCACATCCAGTGACCACAAAAATACCTATCTAATGTCAGTGGTTGGTGCTGTAATAAAGCTATCAAGATTGGTAGGGTAAATCAATTAAGGAAACACTTAACCAATTCAACATGTTAACTAGACTGATGGGCGAGGTTAAGTAAATTTAGAACACTTAACCGTTATAACATGTTAATTAGACAAGTGGGCGAGGTTAAGTAAATTTAAAACACTTAACCTTATAACATGTTAATTAGACAAGTGGGTGAGGTTAAATAAATTTAGAACACTTAACCTTTATAACATGTTAATTAGACAAGTGGGTGAGGTTAAGTAAATTTAGAAACACTTAACCAATATAACTTGATTTATGGAAAGGTTAAGTTAAAATAACAGGGAAAACTTAACCAATAAAACTAGATTTGTAGTAAGGTTAAGTTAACACAAGAAGGCAACACTTATCCTGTAGTGTCCTGAAATTCCGGTCCAATTTGAGCTGACTAAATAACACAAGTCCAACCCACATTACACTGGAAATCAGAAAACTAATAGAAAGAAAAGGGAGAGAATAGATAAGATTGAAACTTAAAATAGAAGAAGAAGAACCTGCAACATCAGAGTAAACACGAATCTCACAGCGGAACGAATAAAATATAACATAACTTTGAAATAAAAGATTGTATTTGAATATACATATCATTATCAAGTACAACACTTACAACACAGCGGAATAACAATAGCTATATAAAATCCTGAAGCCTCCTGCTCCAGTTCTTCAAGTATCTGTAAATTCCGACTACTTGACTGCCCGTACAAAATTGGGCACCCAAGAGTTTAGGGAAAACAAAACAAAATAAACTCCGGGTCAGTTATGGGACTGGTGTGAGTAAAATAGTTTAAAATAGTTTGAGCAAGTAAACGATAACTCATAAGACCACGTCGTATAACGGAACGGGTTTTTCCCTTAAGAGAATCCAAAATAAACTTTTATATCAAAACTCATTGATATTATAATAGTGTCCATCAACCACAATATAATAATCATCTAGTAGAAACGCTTTCATCTCACGTTCCACATATATAATATACAATCAAAACCGCAAGCACGTATTGGGTAATGGATTTCCAACTAGGACAAGGTATGGAACCACCTTTCGCCAGTGTACCTCTTGAGATGAATACACTGGGTTCAACAAGAACATCTTGCAACCTGGCTACACATGACCGACCACTCATTTCACTTGAGTGTATCGAATGTATATCCCCAACTGTTGGGATCAGCAACCGTTTCCCGAATGGGATAGCACCGAGAATAGATTATAGAAGTAAATGAAACTCTAGATCATGTGATTATAGACCCTAATAGGTGAGTCCTACATAGCCATGCTGCCTGCCCGATTTTTGTCATTTCCTGGTTGTAACGCTAGAGGCCACGCTTATCTCCAACAGATCACACATTTATTCACTTTGAATGCCACATCGTCATACCCATCAAATCGCAAATTGATTTCCCCTAAAATACTACGGGTATAAGCTAAGAGAAACGAATTCCTCCGCCACCAATGTAAATGCGTTTGAAACGAACAACTTACGCGATCTACCAGATATACACTGTCATACATTTGTACATTCAAGTTGTCCTGGGACTGGACAAACCGAAGGCACTATTCCATACATCCATCCTAGGCAATCTCTACCTAGGACTTATACAACAGCCCTTACACTTTACTCCGTCTTCAATTATCTTTGGCATATATGGTTCTGCAATGCTTATGCCATTACGGAGTGGTTCTTCAGATAATAATCCAACTGGTCTCTCCATATCAATAACGTTAAAATGGTCGAAAACTTCGATAGTCGGTGAGTTAACTATCAAAGAAAAACAGGTGTGCAAACAACGATATTATTTCCAAAAGGAAATTATATCAATAAATCATCATTTAACATTTAACATTTATTCTCTTTAGTTCATTAATTTATTTATCTCCTGTTTCCATAAATTCTAAATTCTTATCAGAAAATGTTTCTGATTCTTATTTGAAAAAAACCTTTCCAAAACTGCTTCACTTGGTTAAAACCGATGTTTAAATCAAACATCGCCATGCCAACTCAAACCATTTCACTCATTAACTAAATTTTCTTAACCATCCTTCACTATCAAACCTTACCATTCCTTAGTTTAGAAGGAAGTCAATCAAGTTGGGGTATAATTACTTCTCAGACCTTAACTGAACAACGTTTTAACTTCGGAATAGTCAAAGTTTATCTTTTTAAATCTTTAACAAACTTCCTTACGTAACTCTCGGATTCTATTTACGAATCCACTTCTTTATTGAAAACATTGATTATAACGCTAACGTTATAAATCCTACTTCTGCGATATCTAACTTATAATTCTAACTTTTTATTTCTTACTTTGAATAATTAACCTAGTCTAATTTATTTATAAATAAATAAATCTTGATTTAAAAACCAGAAAATAAATAATACTTTTCCCAAATTCGATATAATCGAATTCGTCTATTTACTCTCTTCGAATAACTAATATTCGATTAATTCACTTCGAATAACTAATATTTGATTAGCTCACTTCGAATAACTCATATTCGATTAACTTTCTTCGAATAGCTTATATTCGATTAACTCACTTCGAATAACTTATATTCGATAACTCTTTCTTTCGAATAAACGATACTCGACAATCTCTCTTTTCGAATAAACTATATCCAATTAATCTCTCTTCGAATAAACTATATTCGATTACTCCTTTTCGAATAACTAAATTCGATTAACCCCTTTCGATTTAACTAATCGATAACTCCTTTCGATTAAACTAACCGATAACTCCTTTCGATTAAACTAAAATCGATAACTCCTTTAGATTAAACTAAAATCGATAACTCCTTTCTATTAAACTAAAATCAATAACTCCTTTCTTCTAACTCTATTCGAATAAACTATATTCGATACTCCTTTGGATTAACTCATGTGGATTAACTTGATTTGATTAACTCCTATGGATTAACTCGGTTTGATTAACTCCTCTTGAATAACTTAACTTAATTAACTCGACTAATTTAACTCGACTTGATTAACTCTTATCGAATAGCTAATATTCGATTAACTCATATTCGAATAACTATGTTTATTTTAACTCTATCTCGAATAACTATATTCGATTTAACCTCATTTCGAATGACTAGATTCGATTTTCTCCTTTAACTCTATACGAATAAATTATATTTGATTAACTCCTTCAACTCAATTGGTTAACTCTAATCGACTAACTCTATTCAATTAACTCCAATCAACTAACTCTATTCAACTGACTCTGTTTCATTAACTCTATTGATTAAACCCTTTTGATTTACTCCTTTTTGAATAAGGAATATTCGATTCACTCTTCGTCCATATTCAGTTTCAAATATTGATGTTGAAACTGATTGTTACTTCTCTATATAAGTCTTGACTTATATATTACATTGATCCAGTGATAACTATTTTACTTAATTTATAAAATATTATTTATAAATTAATCGTCTCGATTTATCTGTTAAACATATTCTATTTGTTATCTACTTTAAATAAATCTTTTCACATTTACTCGTTAAACAGATTTCCATTTAATCTTTATTACCTTTTATAATTCTATTTTCCTTACAAACAATCCCTTTGTAAAACTCTATTTGTTTTATAAATAATCCCTTTATAAAACTCTATTTGTTTTATAAATAATCCTTTTTTAATTATCCAATTTATTTTCCAAATAAATATACTTATGATATCTTATATATTTTCTAAATAAATATCCCCTATACTTCTATTTATTATCCCAATAAATGTTTCTTATATGATCTTATTTATTATCCCAATAAATATTCCTCTTTATAAAATCCTTTGATTTTATAAATAATTCCCTTTTTATAAAATCCCTTGATTTTATAAATATTTTCTCTTCAATAAATTCTCATTAATTTTATAAACAAATAGCCCTTTTATAAAATCCTTTGATTTTATAAATAAATTCCGTTTTTAATTCTTCTTTGATTTTACAAAGTATTTTGTTTTATAAAATCGTTTCTTTATATATAAAATCCATTGATTTTATATAAATAATTTATTTTCAAAATACACTTTGAAAATCTCCTTTTTACATCCCATTATTTCTTACGGTATTTAAAATACCAAATAACCATGATCGATATCATTCAAACACACATAATCAACAACAGAATATATATCCCATCATATATTACAATATATGAAAAATAGTAAAATAAATGTTGAGCAATCTAGTTGGATTCCTCCAACCTGTTTCCCTGCATCACAGATGTTAAACAATATAATTAACGTCAATTTCATTTCAATATGAAGTATTCTGTTAAACATAATCAATATTTGATTAACGATTTATATATATATATATATATATATTTATATATATTGTTATCTATAATTTCAACCAATACACAAGCAATTCAACCAAACAGTTAACACACAGCAATCAACAGGTAATTATCAGTTCTAAGAATATGTTATAAAAATATAACTGTTCAGAGTAGATGAGTTTTACTCACATTGTACGATCATCGTTAATAACGATAACCATCGCTTGATTCGGACGGACAATTTATTTTGCTATAAATTGTAACGAGCTCCAATGAACTTCCAGTCAGTTCCATGGTGTTGCCGTCGTCCATACGATCCTGTCGGATCTTATTTTAATGAATTTGGATAACATACACATAAGACATGACTAATTTAAAATTAATAAAATATTTCGATTTAATTAACTAACATTTTATCACAACCGGGCCTCAAACCATTTCATTTGGCCCAACGCACACCTGCCAAAGCCCAGACCCCCTCTTCCTGTGTAACCCGTCTTCCCTGATTCAATGAAATGCCGTTCTCCTCAGTTCCAGTCCTCCATTGCCGATCTCTTCCTTTATCCCTTCCTCAACCATTTCTCCACGATTCCAAACACCAACAACATCACCATTCTCCTCTCCACAAACTCGTTCCTTCTATACACACAATGCAAAACTCGAACTCCTAAATCCAATTCCATTGTCGAGACCACTACAGGAGCTCACCGAACTCCATAATCAACGAAACTCCTCAAAAATGCACACAAGGTGCGGATTCCTATGCTGAATCCAAAAACAAACTCCAAAAGATTTATAGCTTCCTGTATTTCGCAAAAGTTCGAACCCTAGTTAACGCTGGAAAAACCAGCGATGATCGAACTTAGTAAATCGGGTATAAAACTGAAGCGCAGGCCTCCATGAATCTGAATACATGTATATGGAGATTTATAGATTTAAGTTTGATTTTAGGAGGATTTTTGAAGGTGCGTTTTACCTTTTGAAATGAAGAAACCAGCGGCACACCTTTGTTTGATCGTGAAATTTAGTGAATTAGGTTGAGGATTTGTAAAGGTATTATATATGATATTTTTAACATTTTTATATTGATTATTTTATCCCAATTTAATCAAGCGTTATTATTATTCGTCTTCTAAAAATCCATGAAATCACATACGATGCTCAAAAATCATTAAAATGGACATACAACTAGAGTTTGACATTACGGTCCCAACGAAACTGGTTTCATCGAATTCCGACTCTGTTTGCTCACACAACGTATTTTTAACCATCAAAATATCGACTGTATTCCACATTAAAATCCTGTACGGCCACATACTGACTTCAAAAATCACGGAAATTGAAATCTAGCAATAATTTAATATTGCGGATCCAACAAAATTAGTTTGTCGAAAACAAAGTTTGTTTGCAAAACTGGCTATTTTTAAAGCTCTAAATAACCCATTTAAATATATAAATATATTTAAAAATAATTAAATTTAATATTTATAAATAAATATTATCTCATATATATTCACATATGATATTATACAGCTCTAAATATTCCTATCTGGATTTATAGCTCGATATTTCAAAGTTCCTAGTTATATCGATATTCAATTTATATTAAATGCCTTTTATAATATAAATAAATCGATATAAATTTTAAAGGAATTCCACAGCGACTTTTCTAAAATTTGATTTGGACATAACTAAAAATCTACACGACGAAATCTCAATTTTTCTCTTCCATTAGAAAAATATAGTTCACTAGATCCGTATGTTGCTTGTTTCACAGAAATCCGACTTAAAACGGGTTCTGTATATTCAGTTGAAGTTCGAATCGCCAAATTACGAACTGCCGCGTCGTTACGCGCTCGTTTATAATTATATTACTAGTGAGTGACCCGTGCTACGCACATGGGCATAACCTAAGTTCATAAATGTAGATGATGTATTATGCATTATTGTTAGATGTTAACATTTCCGCTTCTATCTAACTGATTTTAAATTCGTTCTAATCCTTGATTTTATGTAAAATGATCTTACTTTTTTTCCTTTTTCCTTTTTTGGGGAATAAGAATGGTTAATTATGTGTTATGTAGTCAATGGTTAATTTTGTGTTATGTAGTCGGAAATTAGCATTTGCAAGTTAGAATGGTTGTTATGTGAACGTTGATGTGATCCCTTAAACTCATGAAAATTTAGAATTATTATCTTTATGTCTAATATATTATGTATCTACACGCAATGCACACATCTTAGATTCTTACATGCAATACTTGGTCATTGATTTTAAGCTATCATCAGTATGATTGCTATTTATTCCCTTATTTGCTTCCTTATTTATTAGTCATGCAATTTAAGTTTTCATGCTATACCTTAATTTTTCCTATTTCCTATTAGATTAGCAGTTATAACGGATTATAATTGGGATGAACTTGTATTTATGGATTTCAATGCACGATCTGACAATTTACATTATGTATCATAAAAAATCAACAAAAGATAATGTACCGTAAAAATCAACAAAAAAGTACGTCCCAACGACATTAGAAGATACGCCAACTATCAGACCTGAAATCACCGCAGCATTATAGTCAAACATCCATCAAATGTTAATAACAGCCATCAAAAAATACCTTCGCATCTACGAAATTTACATAGTTTTCTTATTTTCCATGCCTTACATTCATAAAAAAATGGTTCATTGAGATCGAATAAGATGAATAAAAATGGCCCAACAACTGTATAAGTCTCTGACCAATTTGTGCTTAAGCTACACTCTGCTACTTCAACTCTTCCTCAACAGTCACACATGCATCTTCTTATTCGTTCACAGCAACACATGCGAAAAATAATATAATAATGGTTATGAGAACTCTATAGTTGATACATATCAAGACTCAGTGGTTGTTACTACACTAATAATAGATAAAAAGATAGGAACAAAATCAACCACAAAGTTTCTTATAACCTGAATCAAATACTAAACATATTCATTTTCTCGTGTATTGGCCTGGTAAGGTATACACCAAGTTGAATCAAATAGTACTTAACAAAGAAATATAATGAAGATACTAAATAATGTAAAAATTAAGGATGTCAAAGTCAAAATGAGCAATGAATCAACATATGCCATTACCTGTTCACTACTCTATCTTATTGCCAACCTTTGCTTTGCTCATCTTACTACCTGCAAAAATGAACCTTTTTAACTCAACATTTATTAGTAAAATACAAACCAACAAATGAGAAATATGTAATATATTAGTTGTTTAGGAACGAATTTGTATGGGCGCCCGATTATTATGTGTACATCTACAACTAAGATTTTTTTTTTAAATGCTTGCAAATAAATTTATTGAATGTGCAATTGAAATTAGAAATTCAAAACAAAAATGGTAGGTAAAATTGTTTCGTTATCCTTTTGTTTTATAGTACAGTTAGTACTATCAATTAGTTGTTGGTAATAAATTTGTTATCGTCGATTTATCTTACATTTTTTAAGAATAAGAAGCTTCATCTTGTTTTTCGTTATATTATGATAAAACGTTGGATGTTTTTCTTCCTTCTAGCTCGACAAACACTGTATGATGTATTATATGACCTTGAAAGCCAGTGTGAACTCAGTTAATACAAAATTATCATCCTTGAAGATTTTTGATTAATAATAAGAAACTTGAATAATTATACTTACGGAAGTATATTTATTCGATATAACCACCTAATGCGAATGGCGTTCAAAAGATCAATTTAACAAACAACAAATAATGTTCACACTTAAGCACCACTCAATTTCAATCTAAATCCCAAATCATGTAAAAAATTGTAAAATATTGTTACTTATTTATGATTAAGCCTTGCACATGTACTTAACAGAAGGCTTATCTGATTTCTTTCTAATTATAATTAACCATTGTTAGATTTAGTAAAAGAACACATGGTCTGTGTATAATTACACACATTAGCATATAAATAAAGGTACATACATTCAAGTGAATACGTTGAAAGCGAATCTTCTTATCATTCATCAAAAGTTCTACTGCAATTTTCATGAAATTTTTTTTTTTTTTTTTTTTTTTTTTTGCAGAATAATGCATAATAGGAAGGCAGAGAATGAACAGTTAATGATAAGTCGAAATCCGCTGATATATGTAATAAAGGCGACGATGGTTCTCTCCGACCTATCAAAATTTAATACCAGTTATGGATTAGGGAAAAAAAAGGAGAACCATTATCGTAGATTAAATCAGAAGGATGTAAACTTTGGATAACCTTAGAATTCTGTCCTAAGATCCCCGGGAAACATCGTGGTGCACTAACGATAAATAACTATAAATCAAAGACTATGCATTGCTCTTATCCTTTTCTTTCATATAATTTGTCCCAGTGAAAAAATAAAAAAATCTATTATAGAGGTACTAAAAAATGTAACATGCGACTGATCAATAATAGAATCAGATTAGCGCAGTCCAAGATTTGATAAAAATGTTTCAAACTTCAAAAACAAACAGAAGTTTAAAATCAAAAGAATCTACCATCTTGAGTACATGATTATTTTCACGATAATCCTATAATTTGAGCAACATATGAGCTAATAAGCTCTATTAAAACGTATATAAGTTGTCTTTTTTTTGTCCAAACAACTATTGGTTTGAACACTGATAGTGTATATTAAGGTAAATAATTGGATATTCTCCTACTTTTCATTGTACAAAATAAATGAATAGATTACATAAGCTTCAACTCAGTGTTTAGCACAACCAATTTTGTTTGAGATTTTGCAAAAAAATCATTTGGCATATCATACGTATGCAACTCTTCACATCCTTGCAATTCTTAATGGAACTCAATCAAAAGTAAAGTCAAAAAGGCTACAAACAAAACCTAACAAGTATGGACCTCTACTGATGATGGTAATGATACAAATGTAAACATGGGCAACAATTTCTACCTACGTGGTTATTATACAAAATCATGGAACATACGGTCATGCCAACATTTTAGAATGTTAATGAAACTTAAGTATATTAATTTCCATTTTGTTAGGAAGAACTAATTGTTGATATTAAAGTTATGCCATAACAGAAGAAACAGTCAATTAAAATGGTGAAACAACTGTACATAAATAAATAGTAAAATGGTTCACAGTACAAACAAATAAAAAGGTGGAGTTAAAGCAAGAAGTTTTCTCAAAGTGAAGGCCATCATCGATGAAAAGTTCATATTTTCAACCCAAATCACAAAAGTATAGGCAGACAATACTACAATATTTGAAATAGAGAAAACGACCATTTAGATCAAAGATCTTAAGTATTGATAACAATTTATCTCATTTCGTTATACTTCACGGAAAAAATCTTTCCCATGAGAATCTTTAACACTCATTATAATAGTTCTATCAGTATGCAGATACTTATATACAAATGATCAGCAAAAAAAAAAAAAAAAAAAAAAAAAAAAAAAAAAAAAAAATCTAAAACAAATGAGTATTTTTCAGACTGAAAAAGAAACCAAAGACAAATCAATTTACACCCATTGGATTACTGTAGACATCCTGCAACAGTCCAAATTGTCAATTAGACTTTGAAAGCACATAATTTATTGAACTTAGGGCTTTTCAGTATTGCAAAGAACTATAATCATTTTGTTGAAAATGAGTACGATTATTATCGAGGGACAAATGTATAGATAACGGTTCAAAATCAACAACAAATGATAATGAATATTAACACTTTGGGTCTGTAAAATAAGTATAACGTGCGTAAAAAATATGTGATTCTCACTTTTTTAACTGTAGTACCTTAAGCTCATTTGAGATGAAACTGGATATGATTGAGATTTAATTGTTAAATTTAGCGTACCGCATAGAATAACAAAAAATTACCAATAATCATATAATCAACAAAGTATAAACCCGACTCATACAACCAAATCAATTGATATGCATCATGATGGTGATGCATTTTTGGACAGATAATATTTTGTTCTCAATCAAGTAGACGAAGTAATGTGACAATGTTCAAAAGATAGCTAACATTGAAAAGTTGATTATCCCAAGTAAATGTGAGACGAAATTGGAATGACGATAATGGGTCAGCATACATCTCTTTCAGAAAATTGAATCTTGATTACTCAAGATAAAAAAATGAAAAACTAGATCAATAATACAGAACAAAAGTACGAAGAATTTGAATAAAACGTCAAACTAATGACTGCATACATACCATTGGTGAAGAGGTTATACCAAGAGAAATCTGAAGAGGAACGCAGAAGATAATTCATAATGAAGGCAATTTGTTTCAAATTTGGAACAGATATAAATCATGACTTCAGGAACAACTACATAAGGTTGAGATTCTAATAGTTTGAGGATTGATTTAGGAGGTAGCTACTCTGATTTGGGGACAACTGTAGGAAGTTGAGTTTTGGAAGATATAACAGATGGATCAATTTGAGAGAACGATTATGGTTATTAAAACAGAACAAAACATGTGTATGGAAAGAGAGTCAAAATTAAAATATAGGTAGCACACATGTCAAACAAACATGATGCTGGTTTCTACTTTTCTATTTAAACAAAAGACAGATTGATTGTTGCAGTGAGAGATAAGTCTTGGAGCACTAATGTCATAGTAGAAATCCAAATCAAGCCAACAGTTGCTAATGCTAACAACATATTTGTAATATCAGAAATCCCAAAGAGAACTTTTACCATCATCAAACAAGATTTTGTTAAACATGATATAATAATTTAAATACAAAACATACTGTGGAAATGGTGCTCATTAATGGAGGTTTTGATTGTATGAAGCATAGATGGATGATAGGAAATTTGGGAGAAATAGGCATTAATAGAAGTTGGAAAAGAAGAGCATACAGAATTTTGTAATTTATTTTAATTTCCTTTTCTGAACATCCATGAAAATAGGAAGATGAGGATATACTGAATGATATTACAACGGGAATGGATAGAGTAAAGGGTATCCAATAATCATATGGAACCTAGAAACATTATATTTTGGTGTCAGATGAATTAAAGGGGTATACTAGTTGGGCTTTGCGCTCACAGTTTGATGGTTTACCAAAAGATGATCTATGGGTTGTGAGACTCCCTCTCACCTCTTCTGCTGCACAATATAGCATGACCCTGTTTTAACCTTACGTTTATTGTTACATAAAATTACTTACATGGAAATAAGACGCTCGAAAAAAAAATCATTCAATTGCATGACAACTGTGAGATTCCAATTTGCATATTTGATGTTCTACATGATAAAACAAAATCATTGACAACAATACAGAAAAGCAGGCCTAAAAAGCAGGGCAAAAAAAAAATATTTTTTCACTTATCACGCTCAAAAGAAAATTAACAGATCTGACCAAAGGAGACTGCATCTCCAAATCCAGTCACATTTGGAGTTCATCAACAAAGTGCATGAGGAAATCTACATATTTTCAATCTATACAACAGGACAACCATGG
Source organism: Allium sativum (assembly GCA_030737875.1). NCBI lineage: Eukaryota > Viridiplantae > Streptophyta > Magnoliopsida > Asparagales > Amaryllidaceae > Allium > Allium sativum. The sequence continues at coordinate 1,056,125,081 of CM060924.1, forward strand.
AGCTTCGCAACAAAAAAAAACTCATTTCAATTATTGAGGATTTTCAAATATCCACCTAAAAAGAATAAAGAGAAAAAGCGGCAGAAACAATGACAGTGAAATACCTAAATGCGACAATCATTCCAGGCAACCTACTTGACCGACGTTTGAGAAAAATGCTAACCATCGATAATGGAGTGAGGAAGTATAGCCAAGAGACAATTAAGTGCAGTGGAAATATCGGGTGGTTCTTCTGATTTGATTTGATATACCTAAATTAAATTAGGGTTAAACAATGGAGGGGGGAGGAGAACGAAATTATTTATATCTCCGTACGTTTGAGCTTACAGGACACATGGACCATCACAGAGCTAACAAAATTATACTCAGCTTTAATGGTACAGTATAGATAAAGTATACGTTCTAACATCGTTGGTTCAATATATACGTTATTATATTTCGAATTGAAACATAACCAAATCACTTATACTTATCCAATTCACACAATATTGTGAATTCTACAAATTCTGACTATTTCGGAATTAAATATTATTATTCCATTATTTAATATTAATTAAATATTCATTTTAATTTAATTCAGGTTATCGATATCCCCATATCGATATCGCCAAATCGATATTGCTAAATCGATATCGCTAAATCGATATTAAATAATTAAATAAATTAATTATTCGACAGCTAAAAATGCGGGTCTTTACATTCTTCCCTCCTTAAAATAATTTCGTCCTCGAAATTGCTAAGCTAGAGAAACGCTACCAACTCTACTACTAGATTTAAAAATCTATCGTTTACTTCTTAATTTCAGTTTCAACTGAATCATTTTAATTTCAATTAAAATATTAATTCTTTCCGACTTACCAAAATTTTCAAAAATTCTGAAAATTTTCTAATGCCTTAAATTTTCGAAAATTTTTGTCAGCGTCTCCTTTGTACTGGCCAATACGTCAAATCACAACTCGCCTCTCTAGGCCTTCTCCAACCAATAAAAAATAAAAAATCAAATAGCCAAGTAGCTTGCCAATTCGGCTCACAAAAATCTCATACCATATGAAATATAAACTTGTACCTTTTTGTCGGGCATATCATTATATCCTTTCCATATGATGTTAATTCAGCATATATCCATGTCATCCCAATCTAATTCCAATATTTTTTTATCCATTAATTCAACCATTCGCTTATATCCAAGCCAAATATCAATTCAAACTCGATTTTCATTCTCGATTCCAAATTCTTAACTTGATTATCAATTTACACTTCAAATTCGAATCTCACAAATTTACTTTGTCCCGATATCATTCTAATTCATCAATCTCTCCTTGGGAGCTTTTAAACAGCTTCGCTTTCATCAAAAATCAAACAATCCTTTTCGAAATTCAAGCAACTTGATTTTGCAAAACATTTCCAAAAAAAAAACCTTTGGGAGTAATCCATCACTTAAAAACTTGAAAATGAACACTGATGATGCACCATCGGAATTTATTTCCCAGCGATCAAAGTAAGTTCAATACTATATCACTTTCAAAACCATATCTAAACACTTCTATTTTGAAATCCATTTTCAAAATACTATTCCCAATGTTTGTAAACCAATTTAAAATCTCTCAGGATTTTAAAATTCTCATATATTTAATTCAAATCCATTTTCAAACACCTCTCTAAATTCCAGGGTTTTAATTCCAATCCTGATTTAATTTCAGATTTAATTCATTTCGATTTAATATATTTCACTTATATGAATTTTGTTTGGCTTTTTTCATAACCATTTTACATTTTATAATCTTATTTAATTGTAATTATAACCAATATAAATCCTTTATATCAAAATGTAATTTGGTTAAAATTATTTCATTTACCCTCTTTTCAAAACATACCATGACAGTTCATCGTAATCGAGTGTTTAGAAGCTCCTACCAATACAGTGGATCAAACTGATCGACCAGAACACATAAACAACTCAACTAATAAATCTCCACAATATAAAACAATTTTATATTGAATAACAAATACGCTCTCGTATATATACACTCAAACTCAATATAGGGTATTACTAACCCCATCTCTACTGAGTCATGCAACAGAGCCAAGGTAATACTTAACCTTTGCTCTGATACCAACTGTAGTGTCTCGAAATTCAGGTCTAATTTGAGCTGACTAAATAACACAAGTCCAACCCACATTACATTGGAAATCAGAAAACTAATAGAAAGAAAGTAGAGGGTGAGAATAGATAAGATGGAAACTTAGAGTAGTAGAAGAAGAAGAACCTACAACATCAGAGTAAACACGAATCTCACAGCGGAACGAATAAAATATAACATAACTTTGAAATAAAAGATTGTACTTGAATATACATATCATTATCAAGTACAACACTTACAACACAGTGGAATAAAAATAGCTATATAAAATCCTGAAGCCTTCTTCTCCAGCTCTTCAAGTATCTATAAATCCCGACTACTTGACTGCCCGTACAAAATTGGGCATCCAAGATTTTAGGGAAAACAAAACAAAATGAACTCCGGGTCAGTCATCGGACTGGTATGAGTAAAACAGTTTAAAACAGTTTGAGCAAGTAAATGATATCTCATAAGACCACTCCGTATAACGGAACGGGATTTTCCCTTATCAGAATCCAAAATAAACTTTTATATCAAAACTCATTGATATTATAATAGTGTCTATCAACCACAATATAATAATCATCTAGCAGAAACGCTTTCATCTCACATTCTACATATATAGCATACAATCAAAACCGCAAGCACGTATTGGGTAATGGATTTCCAACTATGACAAGGTATGGAACCACCTTTCGCTAGTGTACCTCTAGAGAGGAATACACTGGGTTCAACAAGAACATCTTGCAACCCGACCATACATGACCGACCACTCAATTCGTTTGAGTGTATCGAGTGTATATAACCAACGGTTGGGATCAGCAACCATTTCCCGAATGGGACAGCATAGACAATAGATTATAGAAGTAAATGAATCTCTATATCAGGTGATTATACACACTAATAGGTGCGACCTACATAGCCATGTTGCCTGCCCGATTTTTGTCATTTCCTGGTTGTGAGGCTAGAGGCCACGCTTATCTCTGACAGATCACACATTTATTCACTTTGAATGCTACATCATCATACCCGTAAAATCACAAATTGATTTCCCCAAAAATACTACGGGTATAAGCTAAGAGAAACGAATTCCTCCGCCACCAACGTAAATACGTTTGAAACGATAAACTTACGCGATCAACCAGATATGCTATGTCATACATTCATCCATTCAAGTTGTCCTAGGACTGGAAAAACCGAAGGCACTATTCCGTACTTTCATCCTAGGCAATCTCTACCTAGGACTTATACAACAACCCTTGCACTTTACTCCGTCTTCAATTATCTTTGGCATATATTATTCCGAAACGCTTATGCCAATACGGAGTGGTCCTTCGGGTAATAATCCAACCGATCTCTCCATATCAACAACGTTAAAATGGTCGAAAACGTCAATAGTCGGTGAGTTAACTATCAAAGAAAAACAGGTGTGCAAACAACGATATTATTTCCAGATGGAAATTATATGGATCAATCATCATTTAACATTTAACATTTGTTATCTTTAGTTCATTAATTTATTTATCCCCTGTTTCCATATATTCTAAATTCTTATTTTCTATTATTATAAAACATTTCTGAATCTTATTTGGAAAACATTTCCAAAACTCCTTCACATGGTTTAAACCGATGTTTAAATCAAACATCGCCATGCCAACTCAAACCATCTCACTCATAAACTAAATTCTCGTAACCATCCTTCACTATCAAACCCATTCCTTAGTTAAGAAGGAAGTCAATTAAGTTGGGGTATAATTACCTCCCAGACCTTAACTGAACAACGTTTTAACTTCGGAATAGTCAAAGTTTATCTTTTTAAATCTTTAACAAACTTCCTTACGTAACTCTCAGATTCTATTTACGAATCCACTTCTTTATTGAAAACATTGATTATAACGCTAACGTTATAAATCATACTTCTGCAATTTCTAACTTATAATTCTAAAATTTTATTTCTTACTTTGAATAATCAACCTACTCTAATTTATTAATAAATAAATAAATCTTGATTTAAAAGCTAGAAAGTAAATAATACTTTTCCCAAATTCGATATAATCGAATTCGACGATTTACTCTCTTCGAATAACCGATATTCGATTAATTCACTTCGAATAACTGATATTCGATTAGCTTCCTTCGAATAACTCATGTTCTATTAACTTTCTTCAAATAGCTTATATTCGATTGACTCACTTCGAATAACTTATATTCGATAACTCTTTCTTTCGAACAAATGATATTCGACAATCTCTCTTTTCGAATAAACTATATCCGATTAATCTCTCTTCGAATAAACTATATTTGATTACTCCTTTTCGAATAACTAAATTCGATTAACTCCTTTCGATTAAAATAATCGATAACTCCTTTTGATTAAACTAATCGATAACGCCTTTCGATTAAACTAAAATCGATAACTCCTTTCGATTAAACTAAAATCGATAACTCCTTTCGATTAAACTAAAATAGATAACTCCTTTCTTTTAACTCTATTCGAATAAACTATATTCGATACTCCTTTGTATTAACTCATTTGGATTAACTCATTTGGACTAACTTGGTTTGATTAACTCCTCTGGATTAACTTGGTTTGATTAACTCTTCTTGACTAACTTAACTTAATTAACTCGACTTATTTAACTCGACTTGATTAACTCCTATCGAATAACTAATATTCGATTAACTTATATTCGAATAACTATGTTTGTTTTAACTCCATCTCGAATAACTATATTCGATTTAACCTCATTTCGAATGACTAGATTCGATTTTCTCCTTTAACTCTATTCGAATAAATTATATTCGATTAACTCCTTCAACTATATTGGTTAACTCTAATCAACTAACTCTATTCAATTAACTCCAATCAACTAACTCTATTCAACTAACTCTATTTGATTAACTCTATTGATTAAACACTTTTGATTTACTCCTTTTTGAATAAGGAATATTCGATTCACTCTTCATCCATATTCAGTTTCAAATATTGATTTTGAAACTGATTCTTACTGCTCTATATAAGTCTTGACTTATATATTCCATTTATCCAGTGATAACTATTTTACTTAATTTATAAAATATTATTTATAAATTAATCGTCTCAATTTATCTGTTAAAAGGTTCTATTTATTATCTACTTTAAATAAATCTTTTCACATTTACTCGTTAAACATATTTCCATTTAATCTTTATTCCCTTTTATAATTCTATTTGCCTTACAAACAATCCCCTTATAAAACTCTATTGTTTTTATAAATAATCCCTTTATAAAAATCTATTTGTTTTATAAATAATCCTTTTTTTAATTATCCTATTTATTTTCCAAATAAATATCCTTATGATATCTTATTTATTTTCCAAATAAATATCCCTTATACTTCTATTTACTATCCCAATAAATGTTTCTTATATGATCTTATTTATTGTCCCAATAAATATTCCTCTTTATAAAATCCTTTGATTTTATAAATAATTCCCTTTTTATAAAATCCCTTGATTTTATAAATATTTTCTCTTCAATGAATTCTCATTTATTTAATAAACAAATAGCCCTTTTTATAAAATCCTTTGATTTTATAAATAAATTTCCTTTTTAATTCTTCATTGATTTTACAAAGTATTTTCTTTTATAAAATCCTTTCTTTATATATAAAATCCATTGATTTTATATAAATAATTTATTTTCAAAATACACTTTGAAAACCCCCTTATTTACATCCCAGTATTTCTTACGGTATTTAAAATACCAAATAACCATGATCGATATCATTCAAACACACATAATCAACAACAAATTATATATCCCGTTATGTATTACAATATATGAAAAACAGTAAAATAATTGTTGAGGAATCCAGTTGGATTCCTCCAACTTGTTTCCCTGCATCACAGATGTTAAACAATATAATTAACATCGATTTCATTTCAATATGAAATATTCTGTTAAACAGAATCAATATTTGATTAATGATATATATATATATATATATATATATATCGTTATCTCTAATTTTAACCAATACACGTGCAATTCAACCAAATAGTTAACACACAGCAATAAACAAATAATTAACAGCTCTAAGAATACGTTATAAAAATATAATTGTTCAGAGTAGGTTAGTTTTACTCACATTGGACGATCATCGTTAATAACGATAACCATCGCTAGATTCGGACGGACAATTTATTTTGCTATAAATTGCAACGAGCTGCGATGGACTTCCAGTCAGTTCCAAGGTGTTGCCCCCGTCAATACGATCCTGTCAGATCTTGTTTTGATGAATTTGGATAACATACGAATAAGATATGACTAATTTAAAATTAATAAAATATTTCGATTTAATTAACTAACATTTTATCACATCCGGGCCGCAAGCCATTTCATTTGGCCGAACGCGCACCTGCCAAAGCCCGGACCCGCTCTTCTTGTGTAACCCGTCTTCCCCGATTCAATGAAATGCCATGCTCCTCGGTATTAATCCTCCATTGCCAATCTCTTCCTTTATCCCTTCCTCAACCATTTCTCCACGATTCCAAACACCGACAGCATCACCATTCTCCTCTCCACAAACTCGTTCCTCATATACACACAACGCAAAACTCGAACTCCTAAATCTGATTCCGTCATCGAGACCACTACAGGAGCTCACTGAACTCCGCAATCACCAAAACTCCTCAAAAACGCACACAAGGTGTAGATTTCGATGCTGAATCCAAAAACAAACTCCAAAAGATATATAGCTTCCTGTATTTCGCAAAAGTTCGAACCCTAATTAACGCTGGAAAAACCAACGATGATCGAACTCAGTAAATCGGGTATAAAACTGAAGTGCAGGCCTCCATGAATCTGAATACATGTATATGGAGATTTATAGATTTTAGGAGGATTTTTGAAGGTGCGTTTTCCCCTTCGAAATGAAGAAACCAGCGGTGGACTTTTGTTTGACCGTGAAATTTAGTGAATTAGGTTAAGGATTTGTAAAGGTATTATATAGGATATTTTTAACATTTTTATATTGATTATTTTATCCCATTTTAATTAATCGTTATTAGTATTCATCTTCTAAAAATCCACGAAATCACATACGATGCTCAAAAATCATGAAAATTGACATACAACTAGAGTTTGACATTACGGTCCCAACGAAACTGGTTTCGTCGAATTCCGACTCCGCTTGCTCACACAGCGTATTTTTAAACGTCAAAATATCGACTGTATTCCACATTAAAATTCCGTACGGCCACATACTGACTTCAAAAATCACGAAAATTGAAATCTAGCAATACTTTAACATTACGGTTGCAACAAAATTAGTTTTGTCGAAAATAGAGGTCATTTGCAAAACTGGCTATTTTTAAAGCTCTAAATAAACCATTTAAATATATAGATATATTTGAAAATAATTAAATTTAATATTTATAAATAAATAATATCGTATATATATTCACATACTATATCATATAGCTCTAAAATATTCCTATCTGGATTTATAGCTCGATATTTCAAAGTTCCTATTTATATCGATATTCGATTTATATTAAATTCCTTTTATAATATAAATAAATCGATATAACTTTTAAAGGAATTCCACAGTGACTTTTCTGAAATTTGATTTGGACATAACTAAAAATCTATAAGGCGAAATCTCAAATTTTCTCTTCCATTAGAAAAATATAGTTCACTTGATCCGTACGTTTCTTGTTTCACAGAAATCCAACTTAAAACGGGTTTTGTATATTCAGTTGAAGTTCGAATCGCCAAATTACGAACTTCTGCGTCGTTACACGCTCATTTATAATTATATTATAAACTATACGTTCTAACGTCGTCGATTCAATATATACGTTATTATATTTCGAATCGAAACATAACCAAATCACTTATACTTATCCAATTCACACAATATTGTGAATTCTACAAATTCTGACTATTTCAGAATTAAATATTATTATTCCATTATTTAATTTTAATTAAATATTCATTTTAATTTAGTTCAGGTTATCGATATCGCCAAATCGATATTGCTAAATTGATATTGCTAAATCGATATCGCCAAATCGATATTAAATAATTAAATAAATTAATTATTCGACAGCTAAAAATGCGGGTCATTACATAACCAAAGTAACATGACACGTAGGTGGGTTAAGTTAACTTGAATTGATTGATGACACTTAACCAATACAACAAGATGAATATGTGGGGTTAAGTTAACATGAAACACTTGACCAATATAACTTGATGAACGAACGGGGTTAAGTTAATAGGAAACACTTAACCGATCCAACATGATAAGTAAGGAGGGTCAAGTTAATAAGAAATGCTTAACCAACATGACATGATGAATGAGTGGGTTAAGTTAACATGAGCGGACAACACTTAACTAATATGGCGTAATGTGCGGGAGGGTTAAGTACATATCGGGTTGGTGGGTAATATTAGTAAGTATAGGCCCACAAAACTTAACCATTAATTAAACATGCTTGAATCAGCGGAAGGGTTAAGTACATATCGGGTTGGTGGGTAATATTAGTAAATATAGGCCCACAAAACTTAACCATTAAATAAACATGCTTAAATCAGTGGAAGGGTTAAATAAATATCGGGTTGGTGGGTAATATTAGTACATTTAGGCCCACAAAACTTAATCGTTTATTAAAAATGCTTGAATCGATGGGAGGGTTATGTACATCTCGTGTAGGTGGGTCATATTAGTACATATAGGCCCACAAAACTTAACCGTTTATTAAAATTGCTTGAATCGATAGGACGGTTAAGTACATATTGGGTTGGTGGGTAATATTAGTAAATATAGGCCCACAAACTTAGCCAATAGGAAACCCTAGTAACGGGGACCCATTTCAGCAATAACCCACATGGATGTATCACGGTACCCTGAACTAGGCAGGGTAGGGCACGATTACTGGGCTAATTATAAGCGGTCAAAGTAGCGGCGGGGGGTACATCAATGTAGGTTCCGACGGTTTACGGGCATGCACGTACTCCGAAGTGGGAAAAAGTAGGCACTGGGTACCAGTAGTTATACACTGTGCATCTTGAATCGTGTCGGGTTGCTATCATAAGGATTGATACCCCTTATGGTGGAACCAGCACAGGGTATCTACACGCAGGGGAGGGCCGATTGACACAGACACATGGAACATGAATATAAGTGGGGAGCCGATCGATAGGGTAGTAAGGGTACATCTAACATGTTCATGGCAATTAGGCTGATTGAGGTGGAATCCTCACGATAGATGTACACCTGAAGGCTACCACAATTATGGGGGTTTGGATCACGATTATCATTTTATACCGATTATAGTTGGGACACTAGTTAGGTGGTGCAGAGATAAATATAGAAATCAGATTAATAGAGTAGTAGCGAAGCAGAGAAAAAGTAGAAGCGCACTCAGTTCACCTTGCACTTATCATTTCTTTAGTTACCTTGTTTTTTATGGTATTGTCCTATTTTCGGTTTATTCATGTCATGATCCTTTATCTTGTTTGCATGCTGAAAGATCACTGGACTTACCAGACTTATGTCTGACCTAGTTTGTTTTTCACCTCTTTTCTTCTATTCCCCCTCCTTCCCAAGTAGTCAGGGAGGGAATAGCTCAGCCTAACTTGGACATCTTCTCTTTCCAAGCTTGAAAATTTGTTGGTGTATCGCTTTGGACTCTCACTCTTCCACTGCTATGGCTGGTTCATGCTTTATCGGGGAACATCATTGTTTTTATGCTTCTTTTATTCTTGGAAGTTTTTAAATCAAGGTAGAAGTTCTATGTGTTATATTTAATTATGATTGAGGAAATTTTTGTAAAAGTTTGACTGAATTAAGTTGTTTATAAAATGACTTTATTTTCCGCCGCTTCATTTGTCTGTCTTGTAATTTATCGGCATCTTTTACCTATAATGCTCCACCGAAGTTAAGGCATTCCCTCTATGAGTGACCTTAACGGTGGTGGGGTGTTACACTTGGTATCAGAGCTGAAGGTTACTGGATCAGATAAAAGATTTGAAAAATTATTTTCAAAACGGTTTTAAAAGAAGCATTTTCAAAAGAAAAGTTCTGTTTTAAAGGCGTATTCCCCAAATCCATATGCACTATCTTTTGATCCTCTGTTTGAATCCTTGTTTCCTTCTTTCCTGAGTCTCCTAGGCTCCTAGCTTTCTGGGAGGTAACCTCATCGCGGCATGGTTCCGTAGGCTCGACGAGACTATGACACTTGTCAAAGGGAAAACAAGTGCCCAACTTCCATCTATAGCCGTAGTATTTTCACCTGCAGCTAATTTTCTTTCGAGTTTTGTAGGATTCTCCGTGCGATGGAGGCAGCTTTCGAGAGAACTGGCAACAAGTTACACAAGGATGGCAAAGATGAGAATGAGGGAGTTTGGCTAAGGAGCACAACACAAGGATGAAGAACTCACGGATATGGACTTGGTTCACAAAGGAGGGGAGGAAAGAATAGGAAAACCTAAAACAAGAGGAAGTATATTTATTTTGGTATAACGGGTCGTATAATTAAGGGCAAGAACAAAAGACAAGATTTTCTGGAAGGCAAGTGCATGCTCTCACCACTAGCATACCTGAGAGAGAGGTAGTAAGGCTTCTGTTGAAAAGTTTTTTTTCTTCTTGATCATCCTGCTAGTACTTGTTTTGATTTTTGGGCTTTGCATTCATTTATATCTTCTTTCATAGTTGAGTCTCTACACCCATGAGCTTGTATAGTAGAGGATCCCATTATTATCTCAAGTCAAATTTGTCGTTCGGCTCATTTATCTTTGGTTTGTAAGGATTTGAGATACTTATGTTTTTGGTTTCATGGGCTATGGGTTGAGTCTAAGCATGGATAAGTTAGCTAGTAATTGTGAAAGGAGGGTAGTTAGACTTTCGACTTGCCTCGGGAATACCCTCGAAATTTCGTGCGATCCTAAGGGATCAGTTTGTCTTAGCTACATAGAATCACTTTATGTATTTATCGATGATTTTCGATCCGTTAGAGTAGTCCATGAGTACGTAGATGTTTTTGATTAAGGTTAGGGGTTTGTCCCCTAAAACGTGAGGTTGAATCCCACATATATCTAGATGACAATGCAAAGCCAGTTATGCGATCAACGATAGTTTTGGAGCAAGATTGGCGAGGATAGCCAGAGTTGGTTAAGTGCTCAATTGTTTGGTTGTTTTGCTAGTATCATATCATATAAATCGTCCAAATTCGGAGGAGGTAATCCTTGGGTGCTTGTCTGATATTGGTTTAGGCCTTTGGGGCTTATACTTGAGGGATGTCAAGTTCGACTAGGATGGTTTGTGTGAGAGATATCGACCCTCGGATTTGTGACATGATGGATAAGCTAAGTAGAAGAGAGACCTTTAATCATCATAGTATATACACTTGGTATCATGGTTAACTTCTGTTTATCTTGGAAAGATAGTTCGACAACATTGGATACCCTCTAGCATAGTAAATGATCGAGGTCCTATCTTTACTAGTGGGTTTTAGAAATGGAGGTCAAGAAGCTTCACAATCGTGAAGTTAAATTAGTTAAGGTACAGTGGAGTGAAGCTCAAAGAAGAAGCGACTTAGAAGACTGAAGACTAGATATGCGCATTATACCCTTTTTGAGGGTATATCCTTGATTCCTCCTTTTTCTGTAATATTTATTTGCATGTTAGTCTTTATCTTTTAAGTGTATCCTCTCGGTCCTATCTCAATCCTTAGGTTGAAGCCAATGAATGAAAACATGTGTTTGAGACATGTTATGATTGATGGTTGCAAGTGGTTGTAAGTGTTTGCTAGTGGTTGCTCGTGGATGCATATACACACATTAGGCACTAGATCGGCTCAGTCACTTTCATATTGCATATGCATATGAATGTATTTGTATATGGATTGAAACTTCATGTGTTATTATATGGATGTTGCATATGGATGAGTGAATATGCACACATATAGTATTTACATGATTAGGGATATTTGCATACATATTGGACGCATGACACGCTCATGATTCGTATTAAGGAGGTCAACTGGATCAGTAGACCGCCTGATTTTGCACTAGATAAGAGACATATACACACACTTTTCTTCCATTCCACCCCCCCAGTGTAGTCAGGGAGGCAATAGCTCAACCTAACTTGTACCTCTTCTCTTTCCAAGCTTGAAGATTACTTGTTGTATCGCTTTGGACTCTCTCACTTCCACTGCTATGGCTGGTTCATGCTTTAACGGGGAATATCATTGTTTTTATGCTTCTTTTATTCTTGGACGTTTTTAAATAAAGACAGAAGTTCTATGTATTACATTTAAGTATGATTGAGGAAATTGTTGTAAAAGCTTGATTGAATTAAGTTTTTCATAAAATGACTTTATTTTCCGCTGCTTTATTTGTCTGTCTTGTAAATTATCTGCATCTTTTACCTATAATGCTCCACCGAAGTTAAGGCATTCACTCTGTGAGTGACCTTAATGGAGGTGGGGTGTTTCATTATACCCCACAACATAATGGATTGGTTGAATGAAAAAATAGAATATTGATAGAAATGACTAATGCTATGATTTTAAATGCCAAACAAAATGTAAATTTATGGGGGGAAGCACTTTTAACGGCATGTCACTTGCATAATAGAATTCCATCAAGGAAAACAAAAGTATCTCCATACGAATTATGGAAAAGCAGAAAACCAAGTTTGAAATACTTGAAAGTTTTGGGTTGTCTGACCTTTTATCGAATAACAGATCCAAAACGAAATAAACTGGGGCCAAGGGCTTTAAAAGGTGTGTTTGTAGGATACGCTGAGAATTCCAAAGCATTCCGGGTGCTAGAATTAAGTCCTAATGTCATTATAGAATCAATAAACGTAGAATTTATTGAAAATAAGTTTATATGTGATTCCAGTCAAGTCTCAGTTCCTACTCAAATTATTCATGACAAAGATAATGAAAACTTTGAACAAACTTCTTCTAATAAAAGAAAATTTTCTAATATACCAGAAGAGCCTAAAAGAAGTCAAAGAAAAAAGAAAACTAAAGAGTTAGGACCTGATTTCGTTTCACCTGATGATGTATTTCATCTCGTAATAGGTGATGAAAAGATATTATCGATGATATGACTTATTTCCTAGATACAGAAGGCATTCCCAAAACTTTAAAAGAAGCAATGGCTTCTGGAGATTATTTTAGAAAGAAGCATACAGAATGAGATGGATTCAATTCTATCTAATAACACTTGGGAATTAACCGACTTACCTAGCTGATCAAAGGCAATTGGATGTAAATGGGTATTTCGTAGAAAGTATAATACGGAAGGATCGATACAAACTTTCAAGGCAAGACTAGTTGCTAAAGGTTTCAGGAAAAAGGAAGGTATTGACTATTTTGATACATATGCTCTTGTTGCAAGATTAACATCCATTAAAGTTCTATTTGCACTTGCTTCTACTCATGGTTTACATGTACATCAAATGGATGTTAAAACTGCTTTTCTAAATGGAAATCTTGATGAAGAGGTATATATGGAACAACCAGAAGGTTTCATTATGCCTGGAAATGGACATAAAGTTTGCAAACTTAATAAATCATTATATGGATTGAAACAGGCACCAAAACAATGGCATGAGAAGTTTGATTCTGTGATTCTGTCTAACGGTTTCAAACATAATAATGCAGACAAATGTATATATTATAAATTCACTGATAGATATGATATTATAATATGCTTACATGTGGACGATCTTCTAATATTTGGTACAAATATGGAAGGCACTAATGAGATAAAGAAATATTTGACTTCATGTTTTAAAATGAAAGATTTAAATGAAGTTGACACTATATTAGGAATCAGAGTAAAGAAACATAGTGGTGGATATGCATTATGCCAATATCACTATATTGAAAAAATTGCTTCTTAAATATAAACGCTTAAATGTTAAAGAAGCAAGTAGTCCTTATGATTCTTCGGTTAAATTTTTTGCAAATTCTAAAAGGGCAATAACTCAATAAGGGTACGCAAGCATTATGGGAAGTCTCATGTATGCTATGCATTGCACTCGTCTGGATATTGCTTTTGCTGTGTGTAACCTATCTAGATATACGCACAAAACAAGAAAATTACATTGGAAAGCAATATGTAGAATTCTTGGTTACCTTAAAAGAACCATAAGATTAGGACTTTATTATGGAAATTTCCCAGCAATTTTGTAAGGATATTCAGATGCAAGTGGTGCAACACCTGAAAACGATAACAGAGGAACTACTGGATGGATTTTTTCTCTTGGAGGAAGTGCTATCTTGGGCCTCCAAGAAACAAACAGTTATAACGCATTCTATAATGGAAGCAGAATTTATTGCCTTAGATGCATCAGGCAAGGAGGCAGAATGGCTAAGAAATTTATTATCAGAAATAGAGTTGTGGCCACAACCAATGTCAGCCAATATTGTGACAGTGAAGCTACATTGTCCAGAGCTTATAATAAAATTTATAATGGAAAGTCTAGACATATCAGTTTAAGACATGCATATGTCAGAGAATTAATTGTAGATGGTATCATCACTATTATATTTGTTAGATCAAAGGAAAATCTAGTAGACCCAATAACTAAAGGATTACTAAGAGAAATGGTGAAAACTACTAGTAGTACAATGGGTCTGAAGACATTCTAATCACCTACAGTGGAAACCAAACCTTATATTATTTAAGGTTTAAAAGGTAAAAACAAGTTGTAGAAAAGTGATTGACAAACATTAAATATCAGTGTTTGTATTGTTACGTTTTGTGGTGATCACTTGTCCACACTAACAAGGACAGAAAGAATGGACACCTATATGAACATAAGAAACAATGTTTCAATAAAGTTTAGATATAACTTTGTACAAGTTCATGAACACCAGGAGGAAATTAATAACCAATTTACGGTTATGACATTTTACAGAAGTATGATATGATTTATGTGTTCATATATTTCGTTTCATCGCATAGGATTTTGGTTTAAGTATTTACAACCAAATATTCTATTGAAACTTAAATACATGGACTAAGGAGAAAAGTTAAAACCAAAAGGTACTTTCTTTTATGCATAAATTAATAATTATTACAATCTTGTGGGGGATTGTTGGGAAGATTCCAATAAATAATTGTCCCACATTGGAAAATATTATGGTATAGCACAACCTATATATGAAGAGTTTGAATAAGAAGTTGTGAATTAACAAATTGGGCTTAGAGATGAACACAATGGTTCGGGCTGAAATGGCTTAGGCCTATAAAATATTATTATTAGTCAAAAGATGGGCACTTGGGCCATGTGGGCGCGTGCATGACCATACGGAGTGGGTTCGACTGTTCTAAACAGTCATGATTTTTGAACGAACGGAGACGACCATTCACATACAACTATCTCCAAATGGCTGCACCACTTCAGCCCTTATATATTCGCCATTTTCTGAGATCTATCTTCTCGAAACCATTTTCTTCCTCCTCGCTTCTGCTTTTGTAAAATCATAGTTTGTTGTATCCTGGAGGAATTTCGCTGCATAATTACTGAATGTAGTGGGGGTGAATAATTCCTTAAGGATAACATTCTGCACGTGCCTCAAACGACTCCTCCTACGTCCTTCTAGCTCATTTTGCTCTCTAATAATCAACAGTTCACATTGGCATCTGCATTTGACGCTTTGGATGTATCGGATGTGGACTCTACTGAACTGTCCATTTAAAATGAACGGTGAAATTTTATCGTTTTTGGGCCAAATTTTATGAAAGAAATAAAATGAGTTTTGATAATTTTATTCATTCAAACCGATGAATGAAACTAACTCATCAAAATTATTTACTGGGTTTGTTTGCTTTGTATTTACAAAGAAAAACAGTTCTCTCAAAAGGAAATACAGCAAGCAAAATCAAATTTGAAATTTATAAATGTTGTTACTACTAGTTTTAAATATAAATAGCTATTAAAGCATGATATCATATTGTATATGTCAAAAAACTAACAAAAGAATATGGAAACAATTGTAACAGAGTATACAAAGAATGAAAAAACTCAACTATGAATATCAACTTTTCAGCCAATGATAACTCTGAACAATTGTGAAAAAGACATAAATTAGGTGTTATCAAGGAAAATACCTTTAGTTTAGATCCAGGGAAGTGTAAAGCTGAAAATTGTCTTGTCCGTCTCCAATTGAGCAATCCAATCGAGTCGATGAAAATAATGTTCTAACTTGATTTGAGAAAAAAAACATGAAATGCAAAATTAACAGCCAAACCTAGAAGAACGAATGGTGCTTAGGTTGCTTCCAATCTAAATGCATAAGTTTTGTTTAATTTTTGGGTGTTTGTATTTCTGGGAACGACGAGAAGATAGGGTTTGCTGGGAAGGAAAAGAGAAATTTCTTAGAGAGATGGAATGAGAAGGATATTGAGAAGAATTGCCCGTGTTTTCTTTTTGCGTGAAAGGATATCTCAGATCGCAAGTAGCATTACAGATCTGACGATTATGGTTCCTCCTAGTAGTTGCGCGCAAATCAGTAATTAGGAATTAGTTTGCACTATTTGCTGATTCTTGAAAAATGTTATTCCAAGATCTATGAGTGAGAATCTAATAAAAATAATTCAAAGCTTTTTAATAATACAAGATTTTTTTTTAAAGCAATAATTAATTCAAAGCTTATTGTTATTATTTTGAAAAACAATTCAAAGCTTATTAATCATACAAGGAAATTTTTAATGCAATAATTAATAAGCTATTTCTCTAAAACTGAAATTTAGATGCAAAGCCAGATGAAACTAATGTAGAATGTTTTTCAAAATCTTTCTTTCTACTTAAGTTGTATACTTTTAATTTTGATGACTTAATCTTCAAAAGTCTTTTCTCTTCTAAACTCAAAATATATTTGAAGTTCGACATTTTTAACATTCGTATTTTTTCCAAGCTTTCATTATATTGTTTCTATGATACAAATTTCTACAAAAAATTGAAATTTCTACAAATCCATTATTTTTAGTGATTTTTATTTGAATTTTAATGTTTTACATTATTTAGCTCTTTTTAAAAAGTTACATTGAGGAAGTGTGAATGTTAGCGAAGATAGCTTCTTTAAGATAGACAAAATATACTTAGATCTTTTAGACATTCGTAATAACTCGTTTATTTTGGGAAATATGTTAATCTCATAACACTCTTTTTTTTTTAAATTAAATCTCCTGATTTGTTTTTAGTTCTCTATGAAAATATAGTTTTAAGACAATCGAAATATGTCATTTAATTACATTGCAAAACAACATTACATAAATGTTGAGGAAAATTATCTTTTATGATATATATTATTTGTTATTAAAGGTATATTCCACAGCCATTTTTAAGATGTAGTCGAAGTGCTTTATTTTACAACATGTTTCCTTCGAATGTTGTTGGATATGCTTTCCACAATGCTTTATTGATTAAATGTTGTGAAAGACATTTACATTTACAATGGTTTAAGGAACTGTTGCAGAACACCAGTTGTAAAAGGGTTATTTTCTTGTAGTGTCGGAGAGCTATTTAAGAATTGATTTCAAGACGAGGAAATGGATAGGATCAAGAGCGGACACAACATAAACACCACTATTCCCATCACTTTCAGATCTATGACAAAAAATGCCAGACCTCGCCCCTCATCCGCCTCAACCATCCACTTCAATAACGATCTCTGACGACCCCAAAACCTTTGGATTCTTGGAGAGATTAAATTCAAGTGGTAGAGTATATTTTTCAAGATGGAGAAGTTTGTTGGGAACCGGAACGAGTGACTAATCTGGGATTTGGAGATCAGGAGGAAAGTCGTGAGGAAATATTTCAGTGAAAAAGCGGGCAGTGAAATTTTTGGACAACCCCCCCATAGATTTGACGATCAATATTTTTTTCGTATTTTTTTATGTTTGGATAAATAATGACCAGGTCAAGCTTACGTTCGATTTGATGTGTTAAGCATCGATCCTATCTAATTGTCATGATTATAATTGTTTATCCTATAAATTCAAATTAAAAACAAACTATTTATAATAAATGGTTACCTATCAATGTTTTTATTAATAATTATTAATTATGAACTACCTTTTATAAATTATTTAAGTAAGTATCAAATATTTATTACTAATTATGGGTAATAAATATTTAGTATTAATCATCAATTATGAATCTAAGTAAGTATCAATTATGAATCTATCAATAAATTTTTATTATTAATCATCAAATATTTGATAGTATTTATTATTTATTATTTAATATTAGTTATTAATTATATTTATTAATTATTTAATTTAATAAATATACTAAATATAAGTTACTAATTATTAATAATTAACTATGAAATGAATTATTGAATACTAGATATCATTTCATAATTACTGAATACTAGATTCAAGATGATTTCAAAATTTTAAATTTTTTGGAATATAAAATATAATTATCAACTATAATTATAAAATATAAGTATCAACTATAATTATCAACTATAATTATTAAATACAATTATATAAAATTAATTATTGAATACTAGATATCATTTCATATGTATTAAATTTTATTATTAATTATTATAATAAATTGATATTTTCATCCCTTGCAAATCAGTTGGAATTCTGCTGCAAAATAGCTTCGATAAATATTCGTCGGTATTCTGCCTGGATTTGCAGCGGAATAAAGCGGCAGAAATTTTTTGTTGGAAATTTGATGCAATTTGTTACGACTTAGTGAGGGATGACAGAAGATGAAGGTAATAAATAAAAGGAAAAAAGTTGAAAAAATATCCCTTGCTGATCACATGGAAATCCCTCGCAAATTAGTGACGAAAATTTCCGCTTTTAAATATCTAACACTAATTAATTGTTTTCTTGTAGTGTAAACACTATATATCCTAACCCAATTTTATTTAACTAGCATGTTATAGTCTAAGAATTCAGATCTGAAAATGATAGGGAACTCACAGTGGGTCTTGGTGAAGAAAAGATGAAATCTCTTATATATATAACTATATGCCTTAGAAATGTCTAGTCCAATCCCTTTTGTTGTTGTATGTAAATCCTGAATGTTGTCTCTCTAGATCTAGGCTTCACTAGCATTCCCCCGCTATATATTTTTATTTTAGAATAGATTCATAGTGGCAGAAGGTATGAAGAAATTGTGTAGATTGGATTGGGGGAAGCCACCTATTTATAGATTCACAGAGTTAAACTCAACCTTTAAATTCTAGGGTTTTAATCCAAATCGTACATGTAGCACCAACTCAACAACGAATCTAGTCAGAAAAACAGTCCAAATTCGCAAATCAGAATCTTCCTCGGATTTAGGTGGGTCGATCCACCGAACCATTGGGTCGACCCAACCAACCTTGGGTTGACTGATCCAAAAGTCGACCCAGGCCGAATGTGGGTCGTCCCACAACGGTCTAGTTTCCCCCTCATTTCCCCGCTTATCTTGTTTGAATCTTTTTGAATTATTTTTATATTATACTCATACATAAGCCCCTTTTATGTATACAAACTATTGAGGTTCATAACTTCTTCATACATTATCATTTTACGCAAACTAAGGGTCTATCTAAACCAAAATTAGGGGAGGTTGCAACACCCCAAAATTTAATACACTATAACCATACTTTAAAGACAATAAAATAGAAATTACTTAATTAAATATTCAAAATTAAGCAAAACCGGACCATTGTGTTTGTCTCGAAATTCTGGTTTAGATGGACCCCAAGTTTGTGTAAATCGTATAACGTATGAAGTTATGAACCTTAGAAATTTGTATGCATATAAGGGGGTATATAAGTACAAATTCAAACTTGAAATCAACGCAGAAATTATGCAGGCCTGGGTCGACCCTAGACAAGTGGGGTTGACCTATGGGTCAACCCACTCAGATGTAGGGCAGATTCCTGATTCCGAATTTGGTCTATATTGTCGCTAGGTTCACCGCTGACTCGGGGCTATGTGTATGGCTTAGATTGAAAACTTAATATCTTTAGGTTATGTTTAGCTCTGTAAATCTATAAATTCATGGCTCTCTCCCATTTCAATACACACAATTATTCTTCATATTCTATTCCTTCATGAATCTGTTATATATACATATAATGGGGAGATGCTGCTGAAGCCTAAATCTACAGAGATAATTCAAAATACAAGATCTGCATACAACAATAAAAGAGATTGAAGTTGAATTTTCTACAACAACATATAGATATATAAAAGGAGATATAATATCTTCTTCACGAAGATCTACTGTGAGTTCCCTGTTATTTTCATATTTAATACCTAGAACTATATTATGAGAGTAAATAAAATTGGATCTATGACATACAGTAACTATACTTGTTATTCATCAATGTCGTTGTTATAAGTAATATATACGCCTTTTCTGTCAATTGATTAATTAGTTATGTATATATGTCTTCCTTTTCCCATTTCTACTATTTTAGTTTATTTCCAGTTGTGACAACCAACCTTTTCTGAATAATCAAAGTTGACAATAAAACCACACATGTCCAACACGAATGATTCAAAGCTGACAGATAATCAATTTAAGGTGTATAACAGAATCAGAACATAGAATCACATATACAGAATAACACAGAATCTCGCAGCAGAAATAAAATAATATACATAAGTAGTTCATGAAGCTACTTAAACAGTTACATTTTAATTATACAATATAGCGACTCATAAAGTTCGCAAATACAAGCCGAACGGAAATAGGAAATTAATATTGGATAAGATGGAGTCTTCGACTAGGTCTTCGGCTCTATATAAAGTGCTCCTCGAGAACACTACAATACTTAGTCTGACCCGAGCGAAATGGAAAAAACACAAAACACTCGAGTTAGGTCTAAACATTCTAATGTGATTAGATCTAAACTCAAATGCAAATAACTAAAGAGATGTTACGGTATTTTCCATCTCTTAAGGATCCGTTAAACTATCTACATATAGTATGATACGCTATTATATGTAATGTCTATCAGTGATATAAAATATTAAAAATAACATTAAGGCTTTACATTGACCCCCCTTAACACGTGTTTAAACAATGTGGTCTATACAGGTCGTGTAACACAACCAGTAGAACGTCGGTAGCCAGTGAGTCCCCTATAGGCACATGTTAAATAGAAACTCCTAGTGGTCGCACATAAGGATAAAACGTATGATGTGGCACGTTAGGAAATGCCCAAGCTAGGATACTACCAATTTGCCTGATCTGGACTGGTGGAAACCCCAAATGGCCCATCGCAACACAACACTTCCAAAATCAAGGGTGATCACCAAATAACAAAAGAAAGAATATATGAAGAAGTGTGCCTGCTAGAGGTAGCTAGCCTCAATGTATCGATACAACTCCTGTTTTAGTCATTTCAATTTTGACACAAGTGTCAGTCATCCATTATCGTTCACTTTCTTCAATCCGGTAAATGTACACCCGAAAAAAATCCACTTCATTTTGGATCATCACTTCACGAACATAGTTGTCAGTATCGACAGAGAATGTGTCCATAACTGGCTCTGGTCCCTTTGATAAGTAACGTCATTCAGTCTTCACTGATTCATTTATCGAATAGATCAAACCATAATTGTATTTCAACTTCTTTATTTAAACTTGAACTATCAAATATTCCAATTTGAAATATTAACAACATTTTTATCGTTTGCAATTATACACTTAACTTTGTGTCAAATTCCAAAGGTCCAAATCAATAAACTAACGATGTATTTTTCTTTTATAAAACAAGTGTGTACCCGTGCTTCGCACACGGAGTTGCGAAAATGGTGTGGGTATACACTAAATGAAGGGTAAGTTAAATATGTGAGTTATAGTAAATTATAGTAAGTATGTTAGCAGTAAATTATAATGAAATGTAGCTTAATGAAATTTGCATGGAAACAGTAGTCAAAGTCACATAAAGTAAAATAATTTAAACATTAATTATAAACATCCGATTACTTAAACAATTTAGATTTAGCTCGTTATTAAATTATGAACAAAGAATTAGGACTAGGGAGGAGAAATGTAGCTAAATCAGTACATCTTCAACTACCAAAATAGTTGTTGAACCGTGATAAGATAGGGATGGTGCCGTCGCTGTGATGAAGTCACCATTTGATATCTATGCACGTGTTTGTTTGTAATAAAACAGCATAATGTAATTTGAAGTAGCACGCCATTTTGTTAAAAGGGCAATTGTTAAAGCAATGATCTCTTCCTCAAAATTAAGGTATATAGTTACCGTAAACTTAGTTTGTAAATAAATATTTTTATTATGGATTTAACCGAATTAACAAAACTTCTAATTTATTATCTAATTTTACGACAGTGTAGTACTTTAAATAATTATTTTAATGACATAATACATAGACGTTTATTGGAAATAAATCAAACTTTATCATGAACATAAAATTTACATCCTTCAATTTCGGTTAAATCAATTACCTATCAAATTAATCGAAATTAATTTGACTAAGTTTGGAAAAAATATTGATTCCAATTCAATTTGAGTTTTTTAACTCTAAAACCAACCGAACCGAATACCCACTCTTAATTGAAACATCTCTAAATGTCATGGAAATCGTACGATTCATAACAAACAACATCAAATATGTCGTAAAATAACATCAAATAAGTTTGAAAACTAACATCAACTGGTACTGATAACGCACTAAGTTATATATTATTCTCAAATATAAATCCTAAAGAAACTAATTACAACCTTCTCAATCGTTGCTAATATGTCAACTGAACCGCAACTATAAGAATTCATAGGTTAAAGCAAAAAACAATGTAGAACATAAGAATAGAAACAAATGGAAAACTGATTTACATCACCAAACTTTATATATATATATATATATATATGTATATATATATATATATATATATATATATATATATATATATATGTATATATACTGTACTATTATATCTTCACATGCTTCCTCCAGAATTCAACAGGATAACAACCAGAATCAATGTTCCTTAAATAAGGCTTAAATAAATTGTACATTCACTTACGCATCAGTTTAATTTATACAGGTTTAGGAGTAGAATTCGAACATCAATTTAGTGTATATAGTATCATAAATGCAATGTAGCAGCAATCTTGTAGCAATAATCTAATTAAATAGGAGGCGTGGCTAAAAAACCAATTCAGAGAATATTATTAGCACCATTCTCAAATATCACTTAAACTCAGATAAACTGATGAAACAAAATATAAAAGATAATAAATGAATATGTTAATAAGTGTTGAAATCCCATTTGCTGACGGTTTAGAATGTGCACACGTTGATAGTCATGTGCATAATTCTTACATGTAATTTATTAAGTGGTGTTCAGCAGTAAATCGTATATTACGGATTTTTTTTTTTTTTGAAACAAATGGGTACATACATATTACAAAAGGAGAGGTATATGAGTTTTGAGCTGGTACAAATAATTACAACAGTTAAACGAATACTTTACAACAACAAAAAAACCAGCTCAAAACAAAACAAAACAATCTCAGTTAACACAAAAACATTAGACAGCACTAAATAAATCCAGCAAAGATCGACTTCATCAGCACCCATCTCAACACATCTCCACATTAAAAACCAGAGCCCAAAAAGCCCAATTCTCAACGGACCCAGCAGACAACAAAAAATCAATAGAAGAAACTTACCCCAACAACATGCAACCACCACCAGACAACGAAACTACACATCACAAAATCACCAAATCTATTTCTTGAAAATTCCACGATTTACCACTCCACCAGGGGATTAATGCTATGTTTTCTAGGCATGCATATGTTATCCAAGATAGTCCTTGTTTATTATAAGCATCGGATGATTAAGAAAATAGAGGAAATGTGAATATACTTTCAAATCAACTTACTGTACCGTTAAAAAAATTTAAATCGTACATCATTCATATTTATAACTATGCTTTAAAATAAGAAAAATGATTCTGCCTCACATTGTTGCTGCAATCCATGGATGTAAAAGTAATACTTTATCTCATCTTTTTCAGCCGATGGTTGGAATATATATATTTTTTATGTAGATTTTTCATTTTTTCTAGCAAGCACTTCATACCATCAATGTATGTAAATCTAGTTAAAAAGTATGGACATAAACATTATAAATGTATATACGCGAGTATACATTTACATTAATTGCGTAATTGTAATTTAAAATTAAGTGAAGGGAAGAAGTTTTCAAACCTACTACTGAAAATGAAGAGGCTCTTCTTTCAACCTAAGAAAGAACAGGAAAAAATAATGTTAATCCTTCCGAGGCTTATGCATTATTGTGACTGATCATAAAGAATCTATGGATTGTCTGAATAAAAGAAAAATGGAGAAAGTGCTATTATAATAAAAAAAACAGCAGCAAAATCAAATAAATTAAGACTCCAAACTAAGGGATAGACTTTGTTTGGTATAAATCTATTGCTATAGGTACATAATAAAATCTCAACTTAATTCTTACACGGTATAGTGTTTAAAAGCTTATCAAGAGAACGTTTAGGTGGGAATAGTAGAACTCTTCATTTGACTCGTGTCATTGAGAATTTGGTCAACAGATTGTGTCGTGTTTCTGACTTGTAGCAGTTTATTTGCTCCCTTTTTAAAATTATCAGCTACTCTATAGTATATTGATACTTGTAGCAATTTATTTGCTTCCTTCTTCAATATTATCAGCTATTCTATAGTTTATCGAAAGCATTTGTACTATTTGAGTTTGAAACATTTGATGTATAGGATGTGCAATGCAATTTAACAAAAAGGCTGTAAGCAACTGGACATATCCATTTGTTACACAGCCAACTTTTGTAAATGCCATAAAAAAAGACTATATTATATTTATTGTTGTATAAAATGAAATAAACTGAGCTATCAATAAAAAATGAAACAAATCAGATGTTTTGGTAGCACTTTACAGGCACAACATCGGCGGAATGCGGGTAACTAATTGGGTTGATATTGTAGAGAAGGCTTGGTCAAAGTTTTGAGTTTTTTCTATAACTTACAATGGCATTCTGATGTTCAACCAACATCTGCCACCATCGGCAAGACAGCACATAAGGATTAATTTATTTACAGACTGAAATGCCATGAAAATGTAAGTAATATATATGTCTATATCGCTCTCTTGAGTATTGATATGTCCAATTAAAAAGTCAATTGTTAGTACCTTGTTCAATGCCTATGAAGACCTCTTTTTTTACACCAAAAAAAATATCAGGTAAAAGGTAAGATCCTGCAATCTGTAGGAATCGATTTAATGCCTATGAAGACCTCTTTTTTACAAAAAAAAAGTGTACAAAATCAGGTAAGAGGTAAGATCATGCATTCTGTAGGAACCGATAAAATAGATTACTCAAGGTGACTTTGACATTGGTGCAACAAAATATGCTAATAGAAGTGGCTTCATCAAATGAAATGAAAAAAATGATTTGATCTTTCAAAAGTTAAGTGGAAAAGAATACAAATTAGGTATACTGTGTTACGGGAATAAACCAAATGTTTGAATAGTGCTATTACTTGAAAATTATTGCCTTAGTTAAACCAAGTTGGTGCACAAAAACCTAAGCCCAACCCAGAACAGGAACATAACTACAGTATAAATGGAAAAGAAAAAAAAACGCTATATCCTTTGTTAGGTACACATAATATTCTTCATCATTACTTTGCCCAGAAAAAACTTCTAACGTAAATATACGCGAAGCACAGCATTACAACGGAAAAAATAGTTGTTGGTTTTAAATTAGTACGTAATCAAGGTTATTTTAATATCCAAAGTCTAGTAGACTTATTTAGTGGATTCACTGTTGAGTTTAAATGCAGCACATGTAAAGACAATTTTCATGCCTAGCATAAAATCATCCATCCACATTTTAACTAATAGTAAGTAAAAAAAATTAGAGCTTCCAAATTTATGCAACTTTAAATAGTAAGTTAAGACGACTATGCCGAACTAAATGCTCATCAGTAGTCACGACATTTTAATAATGATGTGGGTAAAAGACATTCTTAATTGGTCAAATAAAATGATATTCCTTAAGAATTGAATTAGAATAAGTCGATTCATAGACAATTAAGGTAAGGAATTAGCGTTTGAACTAAATTTATAAATCGAGGAAAATTTACAACGAAGGTTGTGACATTTGGCTGAATATGTTAAATACTACATTAATTCAGAATGGAAATAACACCCGTTGTTCGTAGAATAGGAAATGTCAATTCATTCTTTCTTGCAATTTCATTTCTATAATTTATATTAAGAAGCTTGGAAGCTTTTTCTTGATGTGTGGAATACTTTCGGCAGTCCCCAGTCAGTGAACTACTAAAAAGCACAAAAAATGATCATCTGTTTGAATTTTTATTTTGTAGGAGACTTGGTTATGCCATTTCATACACAATAGCTTCAGGATGTCTACGAACCAAAGATTTAAGGCTTACACAATTCAAAGAGCACCACATTTGCAATAAGATCAGTATCAGTTTTAATTTTCAAACTCTAACCACTCTTTCTTGTAACATTACGTTATAATGGGTGATCAATCCCTTTCAGCGGAAAAACCTCAATAGGATCTTGCAATAATGTGATAGAACAAACAGCTTGAAATGAATATAAATCTCAGATCATTGGAAAAAAAAAATGCAACAGAGAACACACAAATTTATAGCGGTTCCACTATCGCGAAATAGTGTACGTTCACTTCAATGGGGAAGAGATTTTATTAATATATTTAAGATCAAGAGATTACAGAGTTTTTTAATGTAAAGCAAAAGAAATGAATAATACAATGATCTGTCATCACATAGCATCCTCTATGTTTCTCTTTATATAGAGAAAAAAGTTACCTCGGGATGAAACAATTGATTTATGTAAAATAAATCAATTTATGGAAAACTAATATCCCATTAATTAATTGTCATATGATTGATTGATAATTTCTCTTTTCTGCATCAATCAATACCTTTTCCAAATTTTAATCTCTTTCCGTTTCTTTTCTTCATGAAACTTGGCAACTAATTAAATGACAAATATTTCCAATATCCCCTATTCATTAATATTCCTTCCATTTCTTTCCATTCATTCCTTGCACAAAACAGGTAACGAAATTACCATGCATATCTCCATAATTAATTAGATATGGAAATATTGTATCATTAAATTCCAATAATCTCCACCTTGATACAATATCTCATGCAACCTAGAGACTCCAATGTGAATGCTTCCCAATGAGTTCCTGCTAAAGCCACCCCTCATTGCACTTTGTCAGTGAACTTCGGCAAGGCCACCGCCTACGAACAAAGTGTTGGAAGCATTCAAAAACAAGGTAGACATTGTGCAACCAACTCCTATCTCTTCATGCAAGAAGAATACCACATCTTCTCTTGACTTCAACCAAGTCACTCTCTTCCCCATTGTGCCACTATGTGGCACCTAGCACTTCATCAAGTGAATCAAGTTCGAGCAATGCTCGAACTTAGTAGCAGGTAATGCCTTGTAAACATGTCTGCTGCATTTTCATTTGTGTGAATATTCTGAAGACGAACCAACTTCTCCTCATTCATAGAGATAAGGAAAGACTCTCTTACCTCTATATGATTTGTTCTAGAACTGAAAGCCAGATTTTCAGCTAAATGAATTGCACTTTGACTGTCACAATTCACCAAACAAGCATCTTGCATGAAGCCCAAATCACACAATAACTTCTTCAAATAAAGTGCCTCCTCAGCTGCCTCAACTGCAGCTATCAACTCTGCCTCTGTAGTAGACAAAGCAAATATAGTCTACAACCTCGCTCTTGAACTAATAGTTGTTCCTCCAAGTGTGAACACATAGCCTGAGGTTGACTTCCTTCTATCTCTTTCCCCGGCATAGTCTGAATCACAGAATCCAACCAAGTTGAAATCCTTATTTCTGCCACAAAAAACAAGACCATAATCTGATGTTCCTCTAAGATATCTAAAAATGTACTACACTGCCTCCTAATGCGATTTTCCTCGATTTGTCGTGTATCTACTAACTAATCCAACAGCTTGATCAATGTCAGGTCTAGTGCACACCATAGCATACATCAAGCTACCTACTGCACTGGCATAAGACACCTTCTTCATGTAACACCCCGCCTCCGCTAGGGTCACTCGCAAAGGAATGCACTAGCTTTATAGGGGCATTATTGGTAAACATGCACAGAAATATCACAAGACAGAACATATATAAATAGCGGAAATAAAATCAAACTTTCATAACATGAATAAATAAGGTCTAAAGCCTTTTACATCAGAGTACATCAAAACCTGTCTTGCAATAGTAAAGAAGCATAAAGACTTTTTAATAAATTATTCCCCAAGTAAAACCGTAAAGTAGCCATAGCCAAGAGAAGTCCAAGCCATCCATGATGACCTTCAAGCAGAAGAAGTCCGAACTAAACAGCATTGTTTCCTCCCTGAAACCTGGGGGGGAAACGGAAGAAAAGAGGCGAAACAAAACGGGTCAGTCAAAAAGACTGAGTAAGTCCTATCTACTTCCAGTATAAAAACAGGTAAAGGTAACATGACATGCATAAACTGAAAGTAAACATAAGGATAACTACAAGATAGATAAACCAGGGTAGCCGGTTGAACTACTGCGGCAAGGTACACTAAGGTATCATGATATACTACGGTGTCATGATAAGTCAAGGTATCACATCGTTAGATTTCTATCGAGTACATTATCCCAAGGTATCTACCCCGTCTAACATCCCACGGTATCTATTATGTATATTCTTCCTAGTTCTAACATGTATATTTGCTATGCACCTCTCGTACTAGTATCCCTGCCCGCATCATGTGTTAACCATGAATGTCCCGTGCTCAAAGTCGTGTAATGGTCCATGTCAACCTAATATCGCATATATAGGTTACTCAAATCATATGTTTCTTTCCATGTATATAAGTTCAGTCCTTTACCGTACCTCGTACGGGCTTCCTCATGTCGTATTATCCTTGAAATCGTTTGGACTGTCACCCTTGTTCTTGCTAGGCTCTTCCATATGAATCATCGTTTGAACTACTAGGACTTACGCCACCTAGCACCACTAGGGATTACGCTTACCTATTGCACGCTTTCGTATTTCGGTTTGGGTTAAACCACCTAGGCCACTAGGGATTAGTCTAACCCTCAACCGCGCCCTTTTTCCCACGCATTCATCGTGAATCGTTTTTCTATAACTGTATGCACATGTATCACATCGTGCCATCCGAGTCCTGTCACAGGGCAAAACAAGAAATACAGGACTCGGTCGGGAGCTTTAGATTTATCTGCCGATGCAGATACTAAGGTCTGCTTTTCTACACGTGGCTATGGTCCCACGAGACCCCTCCCTCAACTAGTGAAAGGCAACACAAGAGAAAATCTTGCATGAGAACTACACTCCGGCCAGCCCACATCCTACGGCCTACCTCACCCATAATTAGATAGCAATTATGGTCTGTTGGGTGTTCCCTGCCTTTCCGTACGTACACGCTTGACTCAAGATGGTAGATGATCGACGAACTTGCTATCTAGGGCACTATCATGTATTCGTTGACTCACTGCTATCCATCCCAGTCTTTAGGTCGCTCGTATAGCAACCAAGGCATACTCTTGGTTCTTCTAACGCAGACCTTAACCTCTTGTGAGCCCAGGATGATCATCTGCGACCTCACAGAGGGATACCAAGAATATCCTCACGTTCCCCGAAGCCGCTGCTTCGTTACCCAGTTCGCTGGAGCCTTTATCTAAATCAGATAGCCTGCTCCTACACGTATACTTAAACGATGACCTACCGTATCGGGTTACTCATCTATCTAAGAGGTGGTCCACATTTCCTTGGCTAAGGATTATTACTTAGTTTCCCTTAACTAAGGTTTACCACTTAGCCTTATTTCCATAATCCTTGTTAACTATGGTTATTTACCTAATCCTCCGAATTAGGGTTTATCTAATGGGTTAGGTGTCACTTAAGTTCATAACTTAGCCCGTCTACAAACCATGCCAAAATTGGCTAAGTACCCAAGTCCAAGACTTAACCCTACAAACCATGTGTCTAGTTGGCTAAGTATATTAAGCAATCCATAACTTAACCTCGTCTAATTATCATTTTAGATTGGTTAATTATATAAATTAACTCGACCTTGTCAAATTACCGAGTCAAATCGGACAAGCGTATTCAAGTGATTCGTGACTTAGCCTTATCATGTTTTCACGTTAGATTGGTTAAGTATAGGTTAACTTAACCTCATCAAATTAACGAGTTAGATTGGTTAAGTATAGGTCACTTAACCTCATCAAATCATCGTGTTAAATTAGTTGAGTGTTTAACTTAACCCCATTAAATTACCAAGTTAAGTTGGTTAAGTATGGGTTACTTGACCTCATTGAATTACCAAGTTTAAATTGGTTAAGTGTTTAACTTAACCCCATCGAATTACCGTGTTTAGATTAGTTAAGTGTGGATTACTTAACCCCATCTAATTACCGTGGTTAGGTTAGTTAAGTCTTAATTACTTAACCCCATCTAATTACAAGTCGGATTGGTTAAGTGTAAATTACTTAACCTCATCCCCTAATCATCTAGCATGGTTAAGTGTCATTAAGAAATCAAGTCCGGTCCCACTTAACCTACCCATTCGTGTCATATCGGTTAAGTGTCATTAGTCAAATTTACTTAACCTTATCATGTGGCATTAATTCAATTAATGCACTCTTAACCTATCACATTAGACCTTGTTGTGGTTACTAGTTAAGCCGGGCGGGTCCGGGTAGATTTACACCACAACCTAGTCTAACCTCGGGTCTTAAGCGCGACATGACCAACTTCTCACATTGGGTCCTATTGTTTGCAACTACTAGTTAGGCCGGTCGGTTCCGGGTAGTTTTACGTTGCAAACTCAACCCAACCTCGAGTTGGCCACTCTTATATTGTCTAAGTTCATCATGTTTCCAAAACATGTTACAAGTTTTTCAAGCATTTGGGTAGACCTAACTTAATAGGTAAATTCCCAAAGGGTAGACCTAACTTAATAGGTAAATTCCCAAGCTCATGTTTTTATGCATACTTACATGTCAACTTCCATGTTATCTTTCAAGTCATATTTTCAAGTATAAACACATGTCATATTCAAGTTAAGATTTTGCGACATGTTCATGTTTATCTAACTACCCAAAATCGTGTTTTCCCAACGCAAGCAAAGCGAGTCAACATAGTAGGGATACTATGTCACATATTGGTCTCAAAACATGCATGATGCCAAAAAGGGCTTGGCTTCCACATGCATAACATCATAAAGGGATTGGCCATAAACATGCATAGTGTCATAAGGTAATTTGGCCACAAACATGCATATTATCAAAAAGGGTTTGGCCATAAACATGCACAACTTAAAAGAGGGGATTGGCCACGAGCATGCATAATCTCATAAAGGATTTGGCCACAAACTTGCATGTTAGCATAAGGGGTTTGGGTTCATAAACATACATAAGCCCCAAAATCTTGTCTTAGCCAATGTTTCACACGTAAAGTGGTTCCTAAAGGTTCATGCTAGCATTTCATGCATAAAGATCCAAACTTGCAAGTTAAACTAGGTTATGCATAGCATGAGAGGCATGATTAAGTCACTCACATGGCCTAAAATCATAAACATGAACACAAGAGGCAAGGTAAGGTTCATATAGGTTCGCATAATCATGTTTAGCCTCATTTTATCCCATGTCATTATCAAAACTACCGTTTCCATCTAAAAGTAGCTAGAACCTACATAGTTAGGCCTAGGGAAAGAAGCATGAATCATCTTGGCTAAGAAAGGTGCCTCCTTTGTAGAAGAATCATCATGGAACTCGCATAGCAATGTTGATTTGGCCTTGATTTGGTGTAGCAAGCTTGCACCTTTTGATTTGAACTTGATTTGAATGCATAGGCTATAGGGATTTGAGATGGAGGCCATGAGAGTAGAAATTTGGCCATAGTTTAGTTACATGAGTGAATAATGAGGGTTTAGGGGTAGGTTTAGGGTCTTTTTATAGAGAATAGGATAGTTTTAGGCCCTTAGATTAACCCTAGGACCAACCTGAACCGTCAGATTTCAAACCAGGCGCAAAAACCTAGCCAAGATAGAAAATAGGTGCACCAGATCAGAATCAGCCGACAGGGCAAGTCGACAGCCCTGTCGACATGCCTGTCGACATGCCTGTCGACTTGTCTGGGCGGGAATTTTCCCGCCTGGCACCATTTCTGCATGTTTCGAAATTCAAATTTCCCGAAAACTTCTTTGGGCCTTAACCGGGTCATACGGACTCCGATTTTCGAAAACTCGGACTCTATTTCGCGTATTTTTCCGAGACGAACGAAATGGCATAGCCCGTTTTACTTGATTCAGAATTTAAAATTAAATTCTGCCTTGATTCTCGTTTTAACATGTTATCGAAAAATACGGGTTGTTACATTCTCCCCACCTTTTAGGATTTCGTCCCCGAAATCTCCAAGTTAGGAAGAACATATCCTACCATCCATCATCCATCTACTCAAAACATCATCCACAAGCAACCATTGTCCTTAGATGATTTCTAATGCTGTATGAATATATGCAAAACGTGTGTGTACATGTTCCTTAGCTAATGCCAATGATCAGGCCTGAATAATCTTTCTAATGCAAAATATGTATAGTGCCATGAATCCAACATGTATGCAAATAGTCCTAGTCATATAGATACTATATGCGTGCACAAACATTCATCCATATGCAACGTCCACATGGTAACACATTCAATTTCATCCATAAACAAGTATAAATACTCGTGCATATGCAATATGAAATGTGACCGAGTCGAGCTAATATTTAATGTAAATTCGCGCATCCACGAGCAACCACTTGCAACCATTTGCAACCATATCAACCATAACATGTTTCAAATACATGTTTACATCCATAGCGTCCTACCTAAGGTTCCCAAAATAAGATCGAGAAGATAAACAAAACAAACTCCTTACGGGGTTTGTAACAGAAACAGGACCGAGGGGATATCCATAAAAGATAGCCTACAAGCAAGCTCAACAGAAAACAGGGATCGAGGATATATTCCCAAAAGAGATATCATGCACGTATTTAGTCTTCAGTCTCCTGAGTCGCATTACCTTGAGCTTAGTTCCATCGTGCCTTGACCGCCCCTTTTTCTTCACGATTTCGCAGCTTCTTATTTCCTGTTTCCATAACATGAGTTGGAATTCATTTCCTCGTCGCCTCTCGTTCCACTTGCACTTATTCTCCTTCTAGAATACTTGGCGCAAACAGGACTGCGTACACATTATTCCATGCGAGCCCTCAAAATTCACTAGTGAATCCTGGACCTTGTACCATAAGGTATACCACGTAGAAAAACTTTTTCTTGAAAGTAAACAAGTTACCGTGCGCACTTACTAGGGTAATTCCCATAACCCATACATAATCGAAGTAAACCATCCGCCTTATTAGCGAACACCATTCGATCGGGTTTCTAATTTCCAACAAAGGCATCTAGGGATCCTAAGTAACTAATCATAACAGAACCCAAAAGGTTACGCGATACTTCAAGGGTATTACCAAAGCAAGCCAAGAGTCTAACTACCCTCCTTCTAAAACCGAGAGTGGCACCCCTTACTGGATAACCACTTCATCCCTAGAATCCATCCACAACTTATAAACATAAGCATTATTTCCAAGCTCAACACTCGATATAGACATTCTCAAATCCAAACAAGCCATGAGTAAATGGACCGATCTTCCAATAGGACTTGAGACAAAAACGGGATCCTCTACTACGCTAGTACTAAGGTGCAGAGACTCAACTATCGAAGCGGACTTAAAAGATGCGGTGATCAAAACAAAGTCCCGACAGGATGATAGAGAAGAAAAGCTAAACCTTTAACAAGATCGTTACCCTCCTTCTGAGGTACCCTAGAAATGAGAGCATACTATTGTCCTCCGAATGATCTTGTCCCTGTTCCATGATACTTAATTATCCGTCCCGTTTCACCATGCCAAAGGTACTCTCTCGTCATGGGTTTCATTGTTCATCCTTCTCCCTCCTTTTAGGACTCAGCCATACCAACATGTTGCTTATCCCTGAGCTCGTATCCTTTATCCTTGTTCTTACTTTCCTTTCATGCATAACTCTGCAACGGTCTCTCGAGAACCACCTCCATCGTACGGGAAACACTTACGCAGCTAGAAAGACTAGTCGCAGTCAAAACCATTGTGACTACAGATGGAGGAAAGAAAGGAAAAGAGATTCAATCAAGGAAACAAGGATAATGCTAATGGCCTTTGGGGAATAGCCTTTTTCTTTTAAAAGAAAATTTTCTTGAAAAATGCTTCTTTGTAAACGGTTTTTCAAATAATTTTCAGAAGGGCTTTAAAAACTTTTGCCCAGTCTAGTAACCTTCTGCTCTGATACCAAATGTAACACCCCGCCTCCGCTAGGGTCACTCGCAAAGGAATGCACTAGCTTTATAGGGGCATTATTGGTAAACATGCACAGAAATATCACAAGACAGAACATATATAAATAGCGGAAATAAAATCAAACTTTCATAACATGAATAAATAAGGTCTAAAGCCTTTTACATCAGAGTACATCAAAACATGTCTTGCAATAGTAAAGAAGCATAAAGACTTTTTAATAAATTATTCCCCAAGTAAAACCGTAAAGTAGCCATAGCCAAGAGAAGTCCAAGCCATCCATGATGACCTTCAAGCAGAAGAAGTCCGAACTAAACAGCATTGTTTCCTCCCTGAAACCTGGGGGGGAAACGGAAGAAAAGAGGCGAAACAAAACGGGTCAGTCAAAAAGACTGAGTAAGTCCTATCTACTTCCAGTATAAAAACAGGTAAAGGTAACATGACATGCATAAACTGAAAGTAAACATAAGGATAACTACAAGATAGATAAACCAGGGTAGCCGGTTGAACTACTGCGGCAAGGTAAACTAAGGTATCATGATATACTACGGTGTCATGATAAGTCAAGGTATCACATCGTCAGATTTCTATCGAGTACATTATCCCAAGGTATCTACCCCGTCTAACATCCCACGGTATCTATTATGTATATTCTTCCTAGTTCTAACATGTATATTTGCTCTGCACCTCGTACTAGTATCCCTGCCCGCGTCATGTGTTAACCATGAATGTCCCGTGCTCAAAGTCGTGTAATGGTCCATGTCAACCTAATATCGCATATATAGGTTACTCAAATCATATGTTTCTTTCCATGTATATAAGTTCAGTCCTTTGCCGTACCTCGTACGGGCTTCCTCATGTCGTATTATCCTTGAAATCGTTTGGACTGTCACCCTTGTTCTAGCTAGGCTCTTCCATATGAATCATCGTTTGAACTACTAGGACTTACGCCACCTAGCACCACTAGGGATTACGCTTACCTATTGCACGCTTTCGTATTTCGGTTTGGGTTAAACCACCTAGGCCACTAGGGATTACGCTAACCCTCAACCGCGCCCTTTTTCCCACGCATTCATCGTGAATCGTTTTTCTATAACTGTATGCACATGTATCACATCGTGCCATCCGAGTCCTGTCACAGGGCAAAACAAGAAATACAGGACTCGGTCGGGAGCTTTAGATTTATCTGCCGATGCAGATACTAAGGTCTGCTTTTCTACACGTGGCTATGGTCCCACGAGACCCCTCCCTCAACTAGTGAAAGGCAACACAAGAGAAAATCTTGCATGAGAACTACACTCCGGCCATCCCACATCCTACGGCCTACCTCACCCATAATTAGATAGCAATTATGGTCTGTTGGGTGTTCCCTGCCTTTCCGTACGTACACGCTTGACTCAAGATGGTAGATGATCGACGAACTTGCTATCTAGGGCACTATCATGTATTCGTTGACTCACTGCTATCCATCCCAGTCTTTAGGTCGCTCGTATAGCAACCAAGGCATACTCTTGGTTCTTCTAACGCAGACCTTAACCTCTTGTGAGCCCAGGATGATCATCTGCGACCTCACAGAGGGATACCAAGAATATCCTCACGTTCCCCGAAGCCGCTGCTTCGTTACCCAGTTCGCTGGAGCCTTTATCTAAATCAGATAGCCTGCTCCTACACGTATACTTAAACGATGACCTACCGTATCGGGTTACTCATCTATCTAAGAGGTGGTCCACATTTCCTTGGCTAAGGATTATTACTTATTTTCCCTTAACTAAGGTTTACTACTTAGCCTTATTTCCATAATCCTTGTTAACTATGGTTATTTACCTAATCCTATGAATTAGGGTTTATCTAATGGGTTAGGTGTCACTTAAGTTCATAACTTAGCCCGTCTACAAACCATGCCAAAATTGGCTAAGTACCCAAGTCCAAGACTTAACCCTACAAACCATGTGTCTAGTTGGCTAAGTATATTAAGCAATCCATAACTTAACCTCGTCTAATTATCATTTTAGATTGGTTAATTATATAAATTAACTCGACCTTGTCAAATTACCGAGTCAAATCGGTCAAGCGTATTCAAGTGATTCGTGACTTAGCCTTATCATGTTTTCACGTTAGATTGGTTAAGTATAGGTTAACTTAACCTCATCAAATTAACGAGTTAGATTGGTTAAGTATAGGTCACTTAACCTCATCAAATCATCGTGTTAAATTAGTTGAGTGTTTAACTTAACCCCATTAAATTACCAAGTTAAGTTGGTTAAGTATGGGTTACTTGACCTCATTGAATTACCAAGTTTGAATTGGTTAAGTGTTTAACTCAACCCCATCGAATTACCGTGTTTAGATTAGTTAAGTGTGGATTACTTAACCCCATCTAATTACCGTGGTTAGGTTAGTTAAGTCTTAATTACTTAACCCCATCTAATTACCAAGTCGGATTGGTTAAGTGTAAATCACTTAACCTCATCCCCTAATCATCTAGCATGGTTAAGTGTCATTAAGAAATCAAGTCCGGTCCCACTTAACCTACCCATTCGTGTCATATCGGTTAAGTGTCATTAGTCAAATTTACTTAACCTTATCATGTGGCATTAATTTAATTAATGCACTCTTAACCTCTCACATTAGACCTTGTTGTGGTTACTAGTTAAGCCTGGCGGGTCCGGGTAGATTTACACCACAACCTAGTCTAACCTCGGGTCTTAAGCGCGACATGACCAACTTCTCACATTGGGTCCTATTGTTTGCAACTACTAGTTAGGCCGGTCGGTTCCGGGTAGTTTTACGTTGCAAACTCAACCCAACCTCGAGTTGGCCACTCTTATATTGTCTAAGTTCATCATGTTTCCAAAACATGTTACAAGTTTTTCAAGCATTTGGGTAGACCTAACTTAATAGGTAAATTCCCAAAGGGTAGACCTAACTTAATAGGTAAATTCCCAAGCTCATGTTTTTATGCATACTTACATGTCGACTTCCATGTTATCTTTCAAGTCATATTTTCAAGTATAAACACATGCCATATTCAAGTTAAGATTTCGCGACATGTTCATGTTTATCTAACTACCCAAAATCGTGTTTTCCCAACGCAAGCAAAGTGAGTCAACATAGTAGGGATACTATGTCACATATTGGTCTCAAAACATGCATGATGCCAAAAAGGGCTTGGCTTCCACATGCATAACATCATAAAGGGATTGGCCATAAACATGCATAGTGTCATAAGGTAATTTGGCCACAAACATGCATATTATCAAAAAGGGTTTGGCCATAAACATGCACAACTTAAAAGAGGGGATTGGCCACGAGCATGCATAATCTCATAAAGGATTTGGCCACAAACTTGCATGTTAGCATAAGGGGTTTGGGTTCATAAACATACATAAGCCCCAAAATCTTGTCTTAGCCAATGTTTCACACGTAAAGTGGTTCCTAAAGGTTCATGCTAGCATTTCATGCATAAAGATCCAAACTTGCAAGTTAAACTAGGTTATGCATAGCATGAGAGGCATGATTAAGTCACTCACATGGCCTAAAATCATAAACATGAACACAAGAGGCAAGGTAAGGTTCATATAGGTTCGCATAATCATGTTTAGCCTCATTTTATCCCATGTCATTATCAAAACTACCGTTTCCATCTAAAAGTAGCTAGAACTTACATAGTTAGGCCTAGGGAAAGAAGCATGAATCATCTTGGCTAAGAAAGGTGCCTCCTTTGTAGAAGAATCGTCATGGAACTCGCATAGCAATGTTGATTTGGCCTTGATTTGGTGTAGCAAGCTTGCACCTTTTGATTTGAACTTGATTTGGATGCATAGGCTCTAGGGATTTGAGATGGAGGCCATGAGAGTAGAAATTTGGCCATAGTTTAGTTACATGAGTGAATAATGAGGGTTTAGGGGTAGGTTTAGGGTCTTTTAATAGAGATTAGGATAGTTTTAGGCCCTTAGATTAACCCTAGGATCAACCTGAACCGTCAGATTTCAAACCAGGCCCAAAAACCTAGCCAAGATAAAAAATAGGTGCACCAGATCAGAATCAGCCGACAGGGCAAGTCGACAGCCCTGTCGACATGCCTGTCGACATGCCTGTCGACATGCCTGTCGACTTGTCTGGGCGGGAATTTTCCCGCCTGGCCCCATTTCTGCATGTTTCGAAATTCAAATTTCCCGAAAACTTCTTTGGGCCTTAACCGGGTCATGCGGACTCCGATTTTCGAAAACTCGGACTCTATTTCGCGTATTTTTCCGAGACGAACGCAATGGCATAGCCCGTTTTACTTGATTCAGAATTTAAAATTAAATTCTGCCTTGATTCTCGTTTTAACATGTTATCGAAAAATACGGGTTGTTACACTTCATATAGGCCTTGTCCTTTTCTGAGATCGGAGAGCCCTGATTAGAAAGCTGTATATGCAAAGGCATGGGTGTACTGATAGACTTTGCAACATCCATGCTAAACTGAGCAAGCACCTTTTGAATATATTCCTTTTGAGTAAGTCTCAAAAGTCCAAGCTTTCTATCTCTTTGGATTTCCATCCCCAAAATTTTCTTTGATTCTCCAAGGTCTTTCATATCAAATTCCGCTTTTAATTTCAATTTCAATGCATCAATTTCAGCTTTATCCTTGGAAGCAATCAACATATCATCCACATACAAAAGTAAATACACCTAATTATTATTCTTTAGATGCTTAAAATAAACACATGCATCTTTAGTACTACGATTAAAACCATGTGAAAGCATAAAAGAATCAAACCTTTTGTACCATTGTATTGGCGACTGTTTTAGACCATAAAGAGATTTCTTCAACTTGCATACCCAATCTGACTTTCCATCTACAATAAATCCATCTAGTTGCTTCATGTAGATGGTTTCCTCCATGTCACCATGCAAGAAAGCGGTCTTCACATCAAGTTGTTCTAACTCCAAATCGTAAGTGGCAACTATTGCAAGTAGGATTCGAATTGAAGTTTGTCTAACAACTAGAGAAAATATTTCATCATACTCTAGCCCCTTTCTTTGTGAAAACCCTTTGGATACTAATCTTGCCTTTTACCTACCATCATCTTTTACCTTGAACACCCACTTGCAACCTATGGCTCGGCTTCCTTGAGGTAGTGGTACCAAATCCCAAGTCTTGTTCTTTTGCAAAGATTGTATCTCCTCCCCATAGCGCAATTCCACTTCGAGTTGTCACTCAACTTCATGGCTTCTTCAAGGCTCAATGGTTCATC
This sequence comes from Allium sativum, assembly GCA_030737875.1. Lineage (NCBI taxonomy): Eukaryota > Viridiplantae > Streptophyta > Magnoliopsida > Asparagales > Amaryllidaceae > Allium > Allium sativum. Next base: position 1,056,164,927 of record CM060924.1, read on the forward strand.
ATGAATTACATGTAAAGCATACTAAAATTGATCATCAAGGCTCAAATTTGCATACGTCCAATCTCCATATCTAATTGGAGCTCTCTTTGTTCTCTGACTAGCCCGAATGACTATATCGCCCGACTCTCCTTCAGCTCCACCTTGAACTCCACCTTGAGCTCCACCTTGAGCTGACCCATCTCTAGCTTCATGACCATCAGCATCACTACTAGAGGAAATATGTGGACTATCATGTGATGTATCTTCAACTGTTCCGTCACTATTATCAATAGTGATAGCTCTACTTTGGGTTTGAAAACTGGGAATCTCGGTCTTTTCAGGCTTCTCATCAACTGAGTCTGAACCTTCTGATAAACCTTCCAAAGGTTTGAACATTGCTGACTCATCAAAAGTCACATGTCTGGAATGTATAACTTTCTTCGTAATTGGATTCCAAATTCTATGTCCTTTTATGCCATCTGTATAACCAAGAAAAACACATTTGGAGGCCCTAGGCTCCAACTTGTCATGTCCTGTATTGTGAACATAAACAGGACATCCAAATATACGAAAATAACTTAATAAAGTGTTTTTACCTCTCCATACATCCTCTGGAATCTTACCATCAATGGATGGGCACGGAATCCGATTAATAATATGTGCTGTAGTCGAAATAACTTCAGCCCAAAAACCCTTAGACATACCCGCAGTCAATATCAAGCAACGGGCCTTTTCAAGTAGAGTCCTATTCATTCTCTCAGCAACCCCATTGGATTGCGGATCACCAAGTGTAGTAAAATGTCTTCTAATACCACGTTGTCTGCAGTAGTCGAGGAACTCTTTAGAGACATATTCGCCACCATTTTTGGATCTAAGAATCTTCAATTTCCTTCCTGTTTGGTTTTCAACAAGAGCTAACCAAACTTTAAACTTCTCAAATACTTCCGACTTAGCTTTCATTTCATACACCCAAACCTTGCATGAGTAGTCATCAATGAAGGAAACAAAATAATATGCTCCACCAATAGAAGCTGTAGAGTATGGCCCCCAAACATCTGAATGCACATAATCAAGTACCCTCTTAGAAGTATGCATGCCATTGCCAAAAGAAACTATGGTTTGCTTTGAAAATACACACTTCTTACAAAAGTCTAACTTATTGAAGATTTCTCCTTTGATCTTTTTCTTCTTACGAAGCAACTCTAAGTTCTTCTTCGAAGTATGACCTAATCTCATATGCCAAAGCTTGGTAGCATCCAAACTTTTAGAACTATCGACTCCAACACATGATTTTCCATGGATAGTGGTACCCATTAGCAAATACAAATGTTGCACCATAACAACCTTCATCAATACAAGTGCCTCTCTAGAAACTCTCAAACCATCTTTGACAATGGTTATTTTGAAACCCAATGATGCCAATTGGCCTAATGATATCAATGACTTTCGAAGACCTGGGACATAGTGAACGTTTGAAAGTGTGCAAACGATCCCATCATACATGCGAATGTGAACTGAACCAACTCCCATAGACTTGCATGTAGCATCGTTCCCCGTAAGGATAGAAATTTCTTCTTTGGCATCGAAGGAAGAAAAATAATCCTTATTAGGAGTCATGTGAAATGATGCTCCAGAATCTAGAATCCAGTGGTATGCAACATCTGATACAACCACTGTCAATAAGTCGCTACCGCCTTTCACCATCGCAATAGATGAAGAACCATCAGTCTTCTTCTCCAACTCTGGACAGTCTCTTCTCCAATTGCCTGGTTTCTTACAATTATAGCACTTTCCATCTTTAGGCTTACTCTGCGAATTAGGCTTCCTAGAATTGGAACGCCTTCTATTATTCTTCCCTTTCTTCTCTGCTCTTCCTCTCTCTGCAAATAAGCCTGAACTACTACTTCCTCCACTACTATCACCAACACTAAAGTCTTTCATCTGATCTCTCAACTCTTCACTGAGTAAACCTGTCTTCACATCATCTAATTTCAATGTGTCTCTACCATATATAAGGTGGTTAGCGAAACCAATGTATCGCTCTGGAAGCGAACACAACAGAACCATTGCTTTTTGTTCTTCATCAATCTTCAATTCAACAGACTTCATCTTCATCAACAGGTCATCAAACACACTTAGGTGTGTCTTAATTGAAGAAACTTCCTTCATCTTATAAGTAAAGAAAGTCTTTAATAGGATCAGGCGGTTGGTTAGGGATTTCTTCATGTAGAGGTCCTCCAACTTCTTCCAAATGCCTCTAGCTGTTGTGTCATGACCGATTTCAGAAATTACATTTTTTCCCATAGCAAGCTGAAGAGTAGTAAAGGCCCATTCTTCCATCTCTTCTAATTCCACTGATGAAATATCAGCAGGCAACGCCTCTGTATCAAATACCACTCGATGTGTAGCACCCCGAAATTCTGTAACACTAAGATTCACAAATCAAGGCAGAATTAAGAGTTAAAATCAAAATCAAGGGAAACGGGCTACTCCACTGCGTTCGTCTCGGAAAAATACGCGAAATAGAGTCCGATTTTTCAAAAATCGGAGTCCGTATGACCAAGATATGACCCGTCAAAGTTTTCAGAAAATTCCAAGTTCAAAACAGTTTAAAAACTAGGGCCAAATTCGAATTCAAATGCACAGGGGGCAGGGCGGGAAAATTCCCGCCCAGGTCAAGTCGACAGGGGTGTCGACTGCGCAGTCGACACCCCCCCATGTCGACTGCCCAGTCGACATGGGTGTCGACCTACCCGCTTTTTCCAGTTTCTGCACCTGGTTCGTTCTGCTGTATTTGGTCACGTTTTCTGACCAGGTTCATCTGCCTAACACTATATAAACAGCCATGGTCTTCTTCTCTATTCACAATTCTTTTCTACCTTTATGCTGAAAAGATTCTTGTTAGACATGGCTTCTCCTCCGCCTCTAAAATATATAAATAAAATAATATATAAAATAAACCAAGACGAGTAAATGCTGCCAAAAAGATTTTCAAGGAGAGGTTCAAGTCAAGCTAGGATTCAAGAGGAGGTCCAAATGACTTCAACGACTGTTTTTCTACGAATCTTAGCAACGCCATCTTTCTGTTCTAATCTAATCTCTATAAGTCAGTTATTTTTAGATTTGAACGTTTTTCTTTGTTCGTGACATGAAATTAAAGGAATAAAAGAATATGCCAAATCTCTCTCTCTCTCTCTATTCGAATCAGTGCCTATACTCTTGAACCTAATTAAGAACTGTTATGATTCGAGGAAAAATAAGACCGTGACTATGAAACTATGGACCTTAAAAACCATTGCCTATGACTATGAACATTTGCCTATGATTATGAACATTGCCTATGACTATGAACATTTGCCTATGACTATGAACATTGCCCATGACTATGAACATTGCCTATGACTATGGACATTGCCTATGACTATGAACATTGCCTATGACTATGACTGGGACTATGAGGATTACTTCCTTGACTAAGCCTATGCCTTTGATTAGAAAACATAAACTATTACCTATGACATAACAAGGACGTCTATGATTAAACACCTATGATTCATGTCTAGGAAAGTGTTGCTTAAGTTTTGTGATTATGAGATTGGGTCTAAACCCGATTATTTATTCTGCCTGTCCTTGGTTTTCTTTGGTTCTAGACCTTGGGAATTTACCTATTGAGTTAGGTTTACCCATGTTCTTGAACCTACTCTGTCTATTCTTGGTTTTAGACCTTGGGAATTTACCTATTAAGTTAGGTCTACCCATGTTCTTGAACCTACGTCGTTATTCAAAACCATTTTATGCCAGTTGTTATATCTATCCTTTTCATAGCAATCTTTGGTTCATTCCCTATTTTTTACGAATCTAGATTTATCTATAATCTAGATTGAATCACGATTATACGAACGGTGGGAATGCGATTTGGGGCAAAATATGAAATTTACTAAAACATAGTTATAAACTTGGAAATTGGCATAAATTGGGAACATGTATTATGGAATGTTCATAGAAATGCAAACGGGATAAATTTGACAGGAATTATAGGATTGTGTAATTTGAATCTAGTAAATCTAGCATTTACATGAATAGTGAACTAGAGTAATAAGTCTAGTTTGACGTGAATTAGAATGTTAAATCAGAATTGGGTTAGCTAATTTGGCTCGATAAGTATATTGGCATAAACTTGAAATTGGCCATAATTGGGAGTAATTGTCAGGATTAGTAAAATCATGGTTAGTGATACTTCATTTGATATGGTTTACATACCAAAAAGCATAAACATGATGTAGAGGGGAAAATAGGCCGTAAGAATAAATATTGACAATTTACATTAAAAGATTAATTAGGAAATAAGTAAATTAGGATTAATTTACTTGTAGAATTTTTCCTAAGTGAGAAATGTGAATTTAGAAAAATTAAAGATTTATTAACGACATCTCTTTTAATGAAACACCAGAAAGTTCTAGGGTGACAGAGAGGATAGTGTCTAGGCTTGGGTTTGGAAAATACAAGTTTCCTGCTCTCCCTGGCTATCCCTAACTGATCCGACGGACGGGATGGTTACTTTCAAAACCTGAATTGAAAACTAATCAAAACCCTTTGAATTTAGAAAGCACGAATATGCCTAACCCAAGGTTAGACTGAGTTGCGATGTAAACCTTCCCGGAACCAACCGGCACATCCAGTATTCGCAACAATATCTGTCTAATGTGAGTGGTCGTGGCTTTAATCTACTTAATTAAAGCTAGAACAAGAATGGTAGGGTTAAGTTAACTAAGACACTTAACCAGTTCAACATGACAGCTAAACTGATGGGTGGGGTAAGGTTCATAAAAACACTTAACACAGTTAAGCTAGAATGGGAGGGTTAAGTCTATAGGAACACTTAACCAACTTAACACAGTTAAGCTAGAATGGGAGGGTTAAGTCCATAGGAACACTTAACCAACTTAACACAGTTAAGCTAGAATGGGAGGGCTAAGTCCATAGAAACGCTTAACCAGACTCAAGGTAACAAGACAAGATTTGTAAGGGTTAAGTAAAGTTAATACACTTAGCCAAATTAACATGTTAACTAGACCAGAGGTTGGGGTTAAGTAAAATCTAATACACTTAGCCAATTTAATATGTTAGCTGGGCTAGACCGTAGGGGTTAGGTAAACTTGAACACTTAACCATCAGGTTGTGATAAAGGAATGGGGTTAAGTCTAAAACATGAAGGGATAATACTTAACCATTAATAACATGTTAGTTAAAACAGACGGGCAAGGTTAAGTTAAAAGGGAACACTTAACCAATACAGGGTGAAGGGGTAGGGTTAAGTAATAAGAAATACTTAGCCAATATAACTTGGTTTAGGGTAAGGTTAAGTCAACCTGAATTATTGATAACACTTAACCAGTTTATCAGGATAAATGAAGAGGTTTAAGTTAGCTTGAATTGACTAATGACACTTAACCAACCCAAATTGACGGGAAAGAGAACTAAGTAGTAATTCTTAGTATAACACGGGAAGGAGCGAATGTCCGTCCGAGAAGGCTCCAACGAATTGGGTTATGAAGCCCGAGGCTTCGAGGGGACGTGAGGGTACTCTTGGTATCCCTTTGTTAGACTGTAGATGATCCTCCTGGGCTCACAGAGGTTAAGGTCTGCGTAGAAGAACCAGGGTTAGGCCTTGGTTGCAATATATGTTGCAACCTAAAGACTAGGATGGACCGGCATGATTCAGCGAGAAAACGGTAGCCCTGTGATAGCAACTCGTCGTCTACCATCCATCTTGAGTCAGTCGAGATACGTGAAGCGGAAAGGCGGAGAACTCCAAAAGACCATAATTGCTGTCTAGTTATTGGTGAGGATGGCCATAGGATAGTGGGGCACCGGGGGGCCGGCGTATAGTTCTCATTTTACAAAGGGTGCCTTTCATTAGTTGAGGGAGGGGTCAAGTGGGACCATAGGCACTGGAATAAAAACAGACCTTAGCATCTGCATCGGCAGATATCTGAAAGCTCCCGACCGAGTTCTGTATTCCTTGATTTGCCCTATCACAGGACTCGGACCGCACATTACAGGACATGTGCATCTAGACAAGCGATAACGATTTGCGATACATGCATGGGGAAGTATAGGAACATATACCACTCTAGGTAGTGTGTCCTAGACTTGGGGGCATCGTTCGACAGGTAGCGTAATCCTTAGTTGGACTAGGTGGCATAAACCCTGAACTCGAAAAGCGTTCAGCAGATAGCGTAAAACTCTAGTTAAAACTAGAAAGCACTTGATAGAAAACCCTAGATTAGATCTAGGTAATAAATAATAAATGTATGCCTGAAGGCAATGGAAACTACAGGGGTTGGGATCACGTTATCGTTACTAGTTGGAACACTAGTTAGGTGGTGCAGAGATATAGAAACCAGTATAACAAGGAAATAGCGAAGCGGCGAAAGTATTAGAGCGTATCCAGTTTAACTTAGCATATCTTGTGACTACCTTGTCTAATCTTGTTGAACCTATCGTCATGGTGTAATCTTGCATTCAGTTAATTCATGTCGTTTTGTTTTTCCATGTTCACATGCTAGAAGTTACTGAACTTACTCAGGCTTTATGTCTGACTCTGTTTTTTTTCGTCTTCTTTTCTTCCGCCCCCCCTAGGTAGTAAAGGAGGGAATAGTTTAGCTCAGGTTAAGTTGGACTGCCACTCTTTCCCAGCTTGAAGATTTGTCGAAGTTTGCTTGGATTCTCTTTTCAGATGCTATGGCTGGCTCTTGCTAAAGTCGTGGGATATAAATGTTCTTTTTATGCTTCTTTATTTTGTAAGACGGATGATACTCTGATATTGTAAAGAAACCATTGTACAAACTATTTTATCAATAAAGCAAAGTTTTATTTTCCGCTATTTAAATTCTGTCTGTCTTGTAATTTATCTGCATCTTCTACCCTAAATGCTCCATAGAACTTAGTACATTCCCTTTGTGAGTGACACTAAAGGACGTGGGGTGTTACACGTGGTATCAGAGCTGAAGGTTACCGGATCAGATAAAAGATTTGAAAAATTATATTCAAAACGGTTTTAAAAGAAGCATTTTCAAGAGAAAAGATTTGTTTTAAAGGCGTATTCCCCAAAGCCATACGCATTGTCTTCTCTTCCTCTGTTTGAATTCTTGTCTCCTTCTTTCTTGAGTCTCTGGGGCTCCTGGCTTGCTGGGAGGTAACCTCATCGATGGGCGAAGTAGTGCCCGACTTCCATCTATAACCGTAGTAGTTTCACCTGCGGTTAGTTTTCTTCCAAGCTTAGTAGAATTTTCCGTATGATGGAGGCAGCTTTCGAGGGATTTGTCAACATGACAACACACAGAACGGGATGAGGAGTTTGGCTAAGGAGCACAACCCAAGGATGGGGAATTCATGGATGTAGATTTAGCTCACGAAGGAGAAAGAAATCATAAAACCTAAGACAAGAGGAAGTATCTTTGCTAGGGTATGATAGGGCATATAATTAAGTACAAGGGAAAGAACGAGGAACAAGATTTTCAGAAGGGCAAGTACATACTTTGACCACCAAGCGTACCTAGGAGAAAGGTAGTAAAGTTCTGTTGGCAGAGTCTAGTTGTGTTGTTCGTACTCTTTCCTTTGGATTTAGCGCTTCGCATTTGTTTATATCCACTTGCCTAGTTGAGTCTCTGCACCATAGTACTTGTATAGTAGAAAGATCCCACTAGAGTCTCAAATCCAATTGGTGGTCCGACCAGTCTATTTTTAGTAGGGATTTGAGGATAGCTATCAAGTTTACTTATATCATCCTACGTAGGTCATCTAAATTCGGAGGAGATATTCCTTGGATGCTTGTCTGATATTGGTTTAGGCCTTTGGGGCTTGTACCTGAGGAATGTCGAGTTCGACTAGGGTGGTTTGCGTGAGAAATGAATAGTTGTGGCAGGCACTCTAGAAAGTGCGTAGTGACCTTTTACCCTCATAGTTATGGCGTGATGGATAAGCTAAGAGGAGAGACCTCTAATCATCTTAGTACATACACTTGGTATCATAGTTGACATCTGTTTACTGTGGAGATGGAGGTCAGAAACTTCACAATCGTGAAGTTAAATTAGTTAAGATACAGTGGAGTAAAGCTCAAGAAGGCTAGATACTAGCATCATACCCTTTTTCCTTGGGTGCATCCTTGATTTCTTTTGTTTGTAGGAGCTTTACGCATAATTGTTTCTCTCTTTCCAAAGTATATCCTCTAGGACGTATCATCGATCTTTAGGTAGAAGCCAATGGATGTAAACATGTATTTGAAACATGTTATGGTTGAATGGTTGCAAGTGGTTGCAAATGGTTGCTCGTGAATGCATATGCATACGTATTAGGCACTAGCTCAGTTCGGACGTTTTCATATTGCATTTACAGATATTTATATAAGTTGAGCCTGATTTGTTATCATATGGATGTTGCATATGGATGAATGGATGTGCACACATGTAGTATTTACATAACTAGGGATGCTTGCATACATGATTGGACGCATGGCACTGACATGATTCGCATTAAGGAGGTCAACTGAATCAGTAGACCGCCTGATTTTGCATTAGATAAAGACATATACACACACTATGCATATGAACATGAAAGCACTAGAAAACTTTTAAGGACAATGGATGCCTGTGATTGAATGGTTGAGTAGATGGGTGATTGGATGGTAGGACACATTCTTCCTAACTTGAAGATTTCGGGGACGAAATCCATTTAAGTGGGGGAGAATGTAACACCCCGAAATTCTATAACACTAAGATTCGCAAATCAAGGCAGAATTAAGAGTTAAATTCAAAATCAAGGGAAATGGGCTAAGCCATTGCGTTCGTCTCGGAAAAATACGCGAAATAGAGTCCGAGTTTTCGAAAATCGGAGTCCGTATGACCAAGATATGGCCCGTCAAAGTTTTCAGAAAATTCCAAGTTCAAAACAGTTTTAAAACTAGGGCCAAATTCGAATTCAAACGCACAGGGGGCAGGGCGGGAAAATTCCCGCCCAGGTCAAGTCGACAGGGGTATCGACTGCGCAGTCGACACCTCCCCCTATGTCGACTGCCCAGTCGACATGGGTGTCGAACTGCCCGCTTTTTCCAGCTTTCTGCACCTGGTTCGTTCTGCTGTATTTGGTCACGTTTTCTGACCAGGTTCGTCTGCCTAACACTATATAAACAGCACTGGTCTTCTTCTCTATTGACAATTCTTTTCTACCTTTATGCTACAAAGATTCTTGTTAGACATGGCTTCTCCTCTTCCTCTAAAATATATAAATAAAATAATATATAAAATAAACCAAGACGAGGAAATGCTGCTAAAAAGATTTTCAAGGAGAGGTTCAAGTCAAGCTAGGATTCAAGAGGAGGTCCAAACGACTTCAACGACTGTTTTTCTACGAATCTTAGCAACGCCATCTTTCTGTTCAAATCTAATCTCTGTAAGTCAGTTTTTTTTAGATTTGAACGTTTTTCTTTGTTCGTGACATGAAATTAAAGGAATAAAAGAATATGCCAAATCTCTCTCTCTCTATTCGAATCAGTGCCTATACTCTTGAACCTAATTAAGAACTGTTATGATTCGAGGACAAATAAGACCGCGACTATGAAACTATGGACCTTAAAAACCATTGCGTATGACTATGAACATTTGCCTATGACTATGAACATTGCCTATGACTATGAACATTTGCCTATGACTATGGACATTGCCTATGACTATGGACATTGCCTATGACTGTGACTGGGACTATGAGGATTACTTCCTTGACTAAGCCTATGCCTTTGATTAGAAAACATAAACTATTACCTATGACACAACAAGGACGTCTGTGATTAAACACCTATGATTCATGTCTAGGTAAGTGTTGCTTAAGTTTTGTGATTATGAGATTGGGTCTAAACCCGATTATTTATTCTGCCAGTCCTTGGTTTTCTTTGGTTCTAGACCTTGGGAATTTACCTATTGAGTTAGGTCTACCCATGTTCTTGAACGTACTCTGTCTATTCTTGGTTTTAGACCTTGGGAATTTACCTATTAAGTTAGGTCTACCCATGTTCTTGAACCTACGTCGTTATTCAAAACCATTTTATGCCAGTTGTTATATCTATCCTTTTCATAGCAATCTTTGGTCCATTCCCTATTTTCTGCGAATCTAGATTTATCTATAATCTAGATTGAATCACGATTATACGAACGGTGGGAATGCGATTTGGGGCAAAATATGAAATTTACTAAAACATAGTTATAAACTTGGAAATTGGCATAAATTGGGAACATGTATTATGGCATGTTCATAGAAATGCAAATGGGATAAATTTGACAGGAATTATAGGATTGTGTAATTTGAATCTAGTAAATCTAGCATTTACATGAATAGTGAACCAGAGTAATGAGTCTAGTTTGACATGAATTAGAATGTTAAATCAGAATTGGGTTAGCTAATTTGGCTCGATAAGTATATTGGCATAAACTTGAAATTGGCCATAATTGGGAGTAATTGTCAGGATTAGTAAAATCATGGTTAGTGACACTTCATTTGATATGGTTTACATACCAAAAAGCATAAACATGATGTAGAGGGGAAAATGGGCCGTAAGAATAAATATTGACAATTTACATTAAAAGAGTAATTGGGAAATAAGTAAATTAGGATTAATTTACATATAGAATTTGTCCTAAGTGAGAAATGTAAATTTAGACAAATTAAAGATTTATTAACGACATCTCTTTTAATGAAACACCAGAAAGATCTAGGGTGACAGAGAGGATAGTGTCTAGGCTTGGGTTTGGAAAATACAAGTTTCCTGCTCTCCCTGGCTATCCCTAACTGATCCGACGGACGGGATGGTTACTTTCAAAACCTGAATTGAAAACTAATCAAAACCATTTGAATTTAGAAAGCACGAATATGCCTAACCCGAGGTTAGACTGAGTTGCGATGTAAACCTGCCCGGAACCAACCGGCACATCCAGTATTCGCAACAATACATGTCTAATGTGAGCGGTCGTGGCTATAATCTACTTAATTAAAGCTAGAACAAGAATGGTAGGGTTAAGTTAACTAAGACACTTAACCAGTTCAACATGACAGCTAAACTGATGAGTGGGGTTAGGTTCATAAAAACACTTAACACAGTTAAGCTAGAATGGGAGGGTTAAGTCCATAGGAACACTTAACCAACTTAACACAGTTAAGCTAGAATGGGAGGGTCACTTAACCAACTTAACACAGTTAAGCTAGAATGGGAGGGCTAAGTCCATAGAAACACTTAACCAGACTCAAGGTAACAAGACAAGATTTGTAGGGTTTAAGTAAAGTTAATACACTTAGCCAAATTAACATGTTAACTAGAACATAGGTTGGGGTTAAGTAAAATCTAATACACTTAGCCAATTTAATATGTTAGCTGGGCTAGACCGTAGGGGTTAGGTAAACTTGAACACTTAACCATCAGGTTGTGATAAAGGAATGGGGTTAAGTCTAAAACATGAACGGATAATACTTAACCATTAATAACATGTTAGTTAAAACAGACGGGCAAGGTTAAGTTAAAAGGGAACACTTAACCAATACAGGGTGAAGGGGCAGGGTTAAGTAATAAGAAATACTTTACCAATATAACTTGGTTTAGGGTAAGGTTATGTCAACCTGAATTATTGATAACACTTAACCAGTTTATCAGGATAAATGAAGAGGGTTAAGTTAGCTTGAATTGACTAATGATACTTAACCAACCCAAATTGACGGGAAAGAGAACTAAGTAGTAATTCTTAGTAAAACACGGGAAAGAGCGAATGTCCGTCCGAGAAGGCTCCAACGAATTGGGTTACGAAGCCCGAGACTTCGAGGGGACGTGAGGGTACTCTTGGTATCCCTCTGTGAGACTGTAGATGATCCTCCTGGGCTCACAGAGGTTAAGGTCTGCGTAGAAGAACCAGGTGTATGCCTTGGTTGCAATATATGTGGTAAACTAAAGACTAGGATGGACTGGCGTGATTCGGCGAGAAAACGGTAGCCCTGTGAGAGAAACTCGTCGTCTACCATCCATCTTGAGTCAGTCGAGATACGTGAAGCGGAAAGGCAGAGAACTCCAAAAGACCATAATTGCTATCTAGTTATGGGTGAGGATGGCCATAGGATAGTGGGGCACCGGGGGGCCGGCGTATAGTTCTCATTTTACAAAGGGTGCCTTTCATTAGTTGAGGGAGGGGTCAAGTGGGACCATAGCCACTGGAATAAAAACAGACCTTAGCATCTGCATCGGCAGATATCTGAAAGCTCCCGACCGAGTTCTGTATTCCTTGATTTACCCTGTCACAGGACTCAGACGGCAAATTACAGGACATGTGCATCTAGACAAGCGATAACGATTCACGATACATGCGTGGGGAAGTATAGGAACATAAACCACTCTAGGTAGTGTGTCCTAGACTTGGGGGCATCGTTCGACAGGTAGCGTAATCCCTAGTTGGACTAGGTGGCATAAACCCTGAACTCGAAAAGCTTTCAGCAGATAGCGTAAAACTCTAGTTAAATCTGGAAAGCACTTGATAGAAAACCCTAGATTAGATCTAGGTAATAAATAATAAATGTATGACTGAAGGCAATGGAAACTACAGGGGTTGGGATCACGTTATCGTTAGTAGTTGGAACACTAGTTAGGTGGTGCAGAGATATAGAAACCAGTATAACAAGGAAATAGCGAAGCTGCGAAAGTATTAGAGCGTATCCAGTTTATCTTAGCATATCTTGTGACTACCTTGTCTAATCTTGTTGAACCTATCGTCATGGTGTAATCTTGTATTCAGTTAATTCATGTCGTTTTGTTTTTCCATGTTCACTTGCTAGAAGTTACTGAACTTACTCAGGCTTTATGTCTGACTCTGTTTTTCTTTCGTCTTCTTTTCTTCCGTTCCCCCCCCCCAGGTAGTAAAGGAGGGAATAGTTTAGCTCAGGTTAAGTTGGACTGCCACTCTTTCCCATCTTGAAGATTTGTCGAAGTTTGCTTGGATTCTCTTTTCAGATGCTATGGTTGGCTCTTGCTAAAGTCGGGGGATATAAATATTCTTTTTATGCTTCTTTATTTTGTAAGACAGATGATACTCTGATATTGTAAAGAAACCATTGTACAAACTAGTTTATCAATAAAGCAAAGTTTTATTTTCCGCTGTTTAAATTCTGTCTGTCTTGTAATTTATCTGCATCTTTTACCCTAAATGCTCCACGGAACTTAGTGCATTCCCTTTGTGAGTGACACTAAAGGACGTGGGGTGTTACACGATGAACGCGATTTCTTCTCAAAACTGCTTTCATCATCCACTACCATTTTTCAAAATCTCCTTCACCATTCCACTTCTCTATCGTCAACTATGATCCTGACGCCACATAGGAGCCTCTGACGTATGGAGCAACTGCTGGCACTGACGTATTATTAACTTGTTTTCATCTCCTCCTGCCATTCTACCAAACACCTTCTTTGCGAATCTAGCTCCGATACCAGTTGTAAGGGGTGATCAATCCCTTTCAGCGGAAAAATTTCAGTAGGATCTTGCAATGATGTGATAGAACAAACAGCTTAAAATGAATATAAATCTCAGACCACAGAAAAAAATGCAATAGAGAACACGCAAATTTATAGTGGTTCCACTATCGTAAGATAGCGTACGTCCACTTCAATGGGGAAGAGATTTTATTAATATATTCAAGATCAAGAGATTACAGAGTTTTTTAATGTAGAGAAAAAGAAATGAAGAATACAATGATCTCTCATCACATAGCATCCTCTATGTTTCTCTTTAAATAGAGAAAAAAGTTACTTGGGGATGAAACAATTGATTTATGTAAAATAAATCAATTTATGGAAAACTAATATCCCATTAATTAATTGTCATATGATTGATTGATAATTTCCCTTTTCTACATCAATCATTACCTTTCCCAATTTTAATCTCTTTCCGTTTCTTTTCTTCATGAAACTTGGCAAGTAATTAAATGACGAATATTTCCAATATCCCCTATTCATTAATATTCCTTCCATTTCTTTCCATTAATTCCTTGTACAAAACAGGTAACGAAATTACCATGCATATCTCCATAATTAATTAGATATGGAAATATTGTATCATTAAATTCCAATATACATTTCTATCATTGACACACACACTAAACATTTTAATTCGAATTTTTGTTGCTACCTTCAAAATCCTTGTGATGCTTATAGAATACACAATCGATACCTTGAAATAAGTGACAAATGAACAAATTTCTAATTTTCTAACATAATTAATTATCTTGCCTGATAATGTATAAAAGCAGTAATATTTTATATATGTTATAAGTAAGTCGGCAACAACTCTATTATGGAGATAGTAGGTATACACCTCATTTATAAAAGTATCAAAATCAATCATCCTAGTAACATAATATCTATTTAGTAAACCGAGTTTAAGATAGTCTGTAAACTCATTATATCCCAGTCTACTCCTGAAAAACTTATATCAGGATTATATTTAAACAAATATATACCAATAAAAGTAAAATATTGATAATTATTTGAAATCGGACAAAAAGATACAATTTTAATTCAGTTGGTTCTCATTGATAACTCGAACTAGTAGGAAGTATTATTCAATTTTATAAGGTCAAATAAATAAAGATAGAATTTCCATGAAATGCATCACTTTCGGCTTAAATAGATTTATGCATAATTCCTTTCAAAGTCAATTAGAAATGATAAAATATACCGTATTATTTAAATCAATTTGTTTAAATCCTCTGTATGTTCAAAATAATCATTGTTTTACCAATTAAATGTCATCAAGTGTTGGAAAAAATATTAAGCATTGCAAACAGGAGATCAGATTTGCATGATAAAAAAACAAAATTAATCTTTTTCTCCTTGGAACCTTCCAAGCACGTAACATTGCAATTCTCATACTTGACACAATCTTGTAATCTACTTGACCTTCTCCAAGTTATATCTGATCAAGGAGGAACTGATATAATCGTGGATATCATTAAATTTTCATATTTGCTTTCTACATTATACTTGTAACTTTGTATGCAATGAAATTGTACTAATCAGCTTGGGTTATTTTGTTGAAAAAGCTAAATAACAATATAATATAAAATATAAAATGCCAATAAGGTAAATTTGCAGGAAATACATTAGTACTATATTATCATTGCAATGCAAGGTTTTTTCATTATCATGTTAGATATATTTCGAACATAGCAAGAAAATATATGTCACCTATTTAGTTGATCAAATACGCAGCAATCCTCTGGCTATGTTTGGTCAAAGAAACATAAAATGCAATTATTTATGCGCCAACTTCAATGCAAAAATGGTCTGTACCTTGATTACCTTCAAATAGAATGTCAACGGTTACCAAATCTACAACACAAAAGAAATTAAATTTGACTTTTGATTTAAAAAATAGATATTATATCTATGAAAGGTAAGTAACTATGACGGCAAACATCCATATACGTTGTAACTGTTCATCAAGTGAATTTGAGAAATTATGTGATTTGGATATCCTAATGAAAATCATAAAGTACAATGTATAAGATGAATAGTAACTTCCCTTTTATTATGCAGAGCATGTCTTGACATCATGGTTCACAGCTGCCCTAAACAGCACACAAATAAATATAAGCATCAACCGTCAGTAATATAGTAGACAATTCATTTCATATAAATTTGATGCAACCACTAATGTTATGTGAAAACTTCACGAAAACTACAGGATTATGTACCATTTTGTTTAAATTTTGTAATATAAACATCTCACGACTATTTTAACATCTTAAAGTAGGGGTATATACTTTATTTTCTTGAAATATAGTACCTTAAAACATCTTATGATCATCCTAACATAGAGGAAAGAGGCCAAATTAGATGAATTATGATAAGTCAAGATGGACCTAAAGATTTCTAATCGACAATAGCTTTGAGGGATCCAAAAATTCTAAACAATTTAACCCAATAGCCTTATGTGATAGTGCTCAAATTTTTATGTTTATCTTATATTTATATTTATTTTATTTATAGTTACAATAAATTTCATGGATATAGAATAGGCATTTAATGCTGAATAGAAAATGAAATCACTAAGGGAATGTTGAATCATTATCCAAGATTTTATTTCCATCTTCATACCTGGAGGTTTGAACAGGAAAATTTAGGTTCAGGATACAATTTAAATATTTGATTTAGAAAAGATCAAATGCATACCTTGATTTATTTTCACATAACAGTTGGTTAAACCACTTTACTTGTATAACATACTACTTGCGATGTCGATGTTAATGCTTCCCTCTCTGCTTTTTGACGGAAATTTTATTGACTTAAATTCTTAATGTTACTGCTAACAACTATTATAATGGGATGCACATTGATTTTAGTTAAACAAATTCTCATGAGGTTCATTAAACTCAAACTCTAAGGTTAGTACCTTCATAGGCTCTTAAACATGTCGGGATACATTAAATATGAATTTTACATTTAATCAAGATCGGTATATTTTGTGAAGGTTTTTAGTTTCAGTGGCATTTGTAAGGCCTACTATTCATATAATGATGTTGATCATCATATCTCAATTTAGTACTCGCTCTAACATTCCATATTTTAGTATGCATATAATGACCATATGTTTGAATAAATAGTATCTAAAATGTTTAAGTAACATACAAAATTTTAAATGAAAGACATCTAGAATAGGGATATATATAAACTCAAGGAATAGTGCTCTAATGCCATAAATGGTAAGTAAACATTAAATGGATCAACAAACAACGTAACTTGTAATGTATGAAATGGATGAGATAAAGATCTACTTTGGCATGTTCTGATCTATAGTAAGATTATTACATTCAATAAGGGAATAACAATAAATTTACATCTATGTAACATGAGTATAGTTTAAAAACAAAAGAGAATAATAAATATAGCAAGAGATAATATCTGGCCTCAAAATGATGGATTTTTTTGTTACAAATAAGAGAGATACTCTTATCACAAAATTACAAAGATAAAAGATAATGCGCAACATAATATTAATATGGAAAAGGTAGATAGGAAAACCATGCAATATGTATTATAATTAAACCATCATATAAATTTTAAAAAAAAAATTAAAAAAAACACACATTTACTAAATGTGTCTCTTAAATATTATTTGTTGAATACAAATACACAATGCAACATAACCGTAGCCAAGGAACTATAATATACATGATTAGTCCAATTAATGATACATCTCGTTTAACAATAATTTAAAATTCATGGCTAATCCTTTGTCTCATTCCCATGTTTACCATCCAAAACCACTTGAAGATCTACACTGAATCACCAATAATAAAGTGAATAGACCATAAAAATGGAAAGGAAGACATGTTAAAATTAATACCAACATATTTAGCAAAAACAACATAATATCTCATTTATAAATTGATTACAGACTATAAAAAACAAATGTGCGCAATGTCATAAGGGATGAATTTCGCATTGGTTCGATGTCTATTGTGTGGTTTAGCACAGAAGACTGACTTGTTCTATAGTTTAGGAATTTGAGTTTGTAAAGACTCCTGGAGTGTAGTTAAGCTAAATATTATGTGTTGAACATGAAAAATTGATCATATGTTAAATATTTGTTGTATAGTTAAAAATATTATATGGTTATGATAATAACCATATAATCAGATCATAACACATTATCATTTAAGAAGTCTGCGGTTATATATGGTTATGGTTATATCTACACCAGTTATCACTAACAATTATCATTGCCACAGACAGATCATAACAAATTGTTAATAATATTAGTTCTGTAATGTATATAAATATACCTGTGTGCCTTCAACCTATTAAAGCATATCCGGTAAAATATGTTGAAAATCTAAAATATGACAACCAGGGAATTAAGATACAAACATTATCCACACTGTTATATATTTAAAAAATGGTTACGTTATTTTAAAAACTTGATATCAAACCAAAAATAGTTTTTTTTTCCTTTTCTTCTCTTTGCAATTATTACGTCTATTAATTTCCATCCATAAGCAAGAAATTGTTTGTTCTACTCCTACATTGGTAACAATGCAACTAGTTAAATTTTTTGGCATTAAATTACGTGATAAAGTTGAATTAGGGAAAATAATAATTTCTTGTTGTTTCCTTTTCAGTATTTCAGGTAGTGAAAGTGAGAATAGACTTAATCTATAAATGTAATGAAGCTTGAGGAAAATTTCTCAAAATTGAACATAATACAATTGAATTGATAACCAACATGGTTGAATAAGGCTGTTGCTATGCAAAATTAAAACATTGATAATCAATTATAGTCCTTGTTTCTTGGTTATGGTATAGTTTTAAAAATACATAAACTTTGATAACATAAGATAAAGTTCAATATGAAACTAATTAAGGCTATGTTGGTAAACATACGCACAATTTAAAATCATAATTTAATAAGGCAGCAATACAAAAAAAATTGGTTCAAAAAAAAAATTATACTTGCAAGTTAAGGGTTACAAACTTTAATAAAATAAGGACATGTCCTTATTTTATTTGAACTTATTTTATTAAAGTTCGTAACAATATAATTTTTTGCAAGTTAAGAATAAGTTTAAGGATTTAATATCATAAAAATGGATTTTATTAACAATTAATATAAAAAAAAATCGATTTAATAATGTTAAGAGTTACAAATTTGGACATGCATGAGGTGTGCTCAAATTCTAAGGTGTTACTAAATACAATTTGAGCAAACATTAGTTTACGCATAACTAAATCTAACATTACTACAAAATAAATACAAACTCACCGATACGAGTCCAAATGCATGGATTACCGTAGACCTGAAGGGAAGATGGTAGCGGATTTGTAACGTCCCAGATTTTTCGACCATTTAAATTCGAATATTTAAATCAGTTTGTATATTATATTTGAAATATAATGGATTTTAATCGAATTTATTTAATTATATTAAGGAATTTTTTTTGTAAAAGGAAATATCATTTAAAACCAGAAATTTTAATGTTGCATTGTGACGTCTATACTGATTGAAATTGAAAACCGTTATTTTAATACATACTATGATATTAACTTATTTTCGTTGAATTTAGTTGTTCGTATTAAATATATGGTATCGATATTACATGACATTTATAAATAACACGCCTAAAAGTACTAGATGAATAAGAGAAAACTAAAACTGGACAATACCAATACAAAGAAAATCATTTATATAAGGGTCTATATGTATGTACAAAAGAAAGAAATTTTTTGTTACTTGTTGGTTTTGCTGTGTATTCAAAGTGTTCATCTTTGGAAATTTACATTTGACCCTATTCTACATTTGTTGATAACAAAGTCATTGGATGTTGTAAATTACTAATTTTCAGGAAGGTTCACGATGCATTTGCATTAACATTTCAAGCTAAGTGGAAATATTCAAGTCTGTCCAATTTTTGCTTGGAATTTTTAATTGCGCATTTGTACTCCAATCATTTGATTTCGGTATGCTTTGATTCATTGCACAAGCTTGCTTACTACAAACAATACATGTGCGTTGGTCATAAAAGACCAAAGCAATGACACTATTTTCAGTTGATTTACTTGCAACTAAAAATATCGATAAGAAATAAAGCATACTTGCAAATACAAGCAACAGTAAATATTAATGAAGAACGAATTTTGGGCTAGATTGAATAATCATAAAAAGGAAAACTTAAGGTCAGCGATATGTAATATCCAACACATGAGTAAATATGATTGAGAATAAGATTAAAATCCTCATGGGGAAAACAAAAATAACCATAAAACAGATACATATATTTACAGCTAAAATATGTCCATGATATTACATACAAGTTATAGAATAAATAAATAAAAAAAGGGAAGGATCAACATTGGTAAATCACTTCTGCAATGCCTCGGCCTTCCCAACACTAGTGAATCCACCTCGGTCAGTGTGATCTACGAAAAAGAAAAGAGGAGAAAAACCCCTTAAAAAGGGTGATTTCATGACATCAATTGAGCAGCGAAAAGAAAATGAGAAGATCAATGTTAGAAAGAAAATAAAATATAGGAACTTGGATCATAGGTTCAATAGGAAATTGAGATCAGCAAACCCAAGATCATGAACAGTAAAAACAAACAAGACAACACTAATGCAGCAAATTTGTACAAAATTGAACAGCTAAAGGAAGCAGATACGAACTAAATCTAAACAACAAAAAGTTTGATGAACAGCTCAAACCAGTACCATACATAACTGTATTTTAAACTAAGTGTATATATTCATGCATTGGATCATAGGTGTTGACAATAAACATCTATAGTTATAGCTAACAGCTAGGAGAAAATAGAAATAAACAAACAGATATATGTAAAAGTATACGGCTAAACATATGTGTGTGGATATGTTATCAAAACTATATAGATTTTACCAGGCATAGCTATACAGCTATAATACTGAATATTCATACATCAAATTTTAATGCAAGGACAGTCAAGTGGAATCAAAATCCAATGTGGGTATGTATTTATACCATTATAGTCAAATCAAATAGCTGATATACAGTATGATCCATTTCGAAATTCACCATTTTCATACATTGGAAAACCGAACACAAATCTAAGGACAGATCCTAACGTCTATAATCGAATGAACAATACATAGCAGCTACCTAAAACCTATCCAAGTTCAATCAAAACCTATACCAAAAATCCGAACTAAAACTTTGAATTGCAGATTCAGATTTGATTGAAGTAACAATTCTAACCACTGCCATAGAAACCGCAATAATAAATACGATATCACACAGAGTGTTTTATCACCCATTCGAACAACACAATGAATCAGAGAAAGAAATCAAAGCCAATAATACTAAAATTGAGTGGAATACTTAGCTTAAATACAAAGGAACTCCGCTCTGGCTTGCTCGTGTGGTTCTGGAAGGCTCGAGTGGCTCGTGGTTCGTCTGCGAGGACCAGGGATTGATCGATGGTTGCTTAGGGGTTCGGTGGGTTGTAGGAAGGAGGAGGGAAGGTCGGAGAGTGGGAAGAGGGCAACGCCATCCAGCTCGAGGTGGCAAAAAGGGGGATTAGGGTTTTTCATTCTTGGTCATTACGAGAATTTTGTGAGGCGGCTACTGAATGAAGGGGGTTACGGTGGAAGCAGGGTTTTAAGGGGGCGGGTCGGGTTTCTTTTGTTGGGCCGGTTGATCAAAAGGTAAAGCCCACATTAAAAATTCAAATTTAAAATCCATATTTATTTAAATTACTTGTTAAATTCATATCTTACACATACGATGTCAGATTTACAGATGGTCAGTTGCGTTGGGACCGTGAAGACGAGTACTTCAAGATGGAGCGGGTCTAGTCCGGATCTGAAGTGACTGGAATTTTTATTCAAATTAAACGTCAGTTTAATTTGAACAGACTGTTTATCGATGGATTTAAATCGAGGTGAGTTAAACTCACTCAGCTCTTCCCATTTATATTTTATATAAATTGGGTTTTTAATTTGCGTGTTCTGTTTGTTAGTGATTGATTGTTTGCTACTGATATATATTTTTCATTGATTAAATTTCTGAAATTAAACGGTCGTTTAATTTCAGTAAAACACCAATCGTATTGATTTGACCCAAATAAAGTAATTTCCCTTGATTGGCCACGTTTATAGACGTGTTTGAAGTGGTTTGAATTGTTTGAATTTGGTTGTTGATGGATTGATGATCGATATAGAAATTATCAGTCAATATAAAAAGGAAATGATAGGTTATTGTTGACTGTTGAAATATATTTCAACATTTATGCTGATGGATGGTATGGGTTGGTAATTGGCATCACATGGTCGAGAAATCAATCGATTTTTAAGATATTGTTTTTTTTAATGGTGAATCGACGATATTAAAGTTATAAACATATTTTGTAACTGAAATAGGTTTTTAAAGAAATTACTTTGAGTGAAAGTTATTTAAAGGGAAAGAAATAGAAATTATTTATTTATTTAAACTTTAAAAGAAATTATGGAATTTGTTTATAAAATGGATTCTTATGTCGATAAGAGTTATAAATAAAAAGCAGGAATTAACCTAGCAGTTAAATATTTGATTAATCATTAGAGATTAAATAAAGTTATTTAAATTAATTATACTTTAATTAATTTAAAAGTGGAATTAAATAGAATTGGTTAAAAGGATAACCATGTTTTGTATGTCGACTATTTAAACTAAGATAGATTTTAAATTAGTGAACAACTTAATTGGTTAAGCTTAGCAAGGTTTTGAAAAGAGGATGTATTATTTATTTTAACAAATAAAGGAGTTATAAATTTGTAATGATTCATGTTGAAGTAAATAATCACTTCTTAAATGTAACCCATTTAAGTAACCCAGTTGAAATGAAAATGGTCGAGTGTTGGTAAGAAGCCATGGATGAGTTTTATATTTTGAACTCGAATTTTAAATCAGGTAATAAGGAGTTCTAAATAAATACGATAGCCTAAATGAAAGGTTGCACTTAAGATTTGGATTAAGTAAAGGAAGGTAAAGATGTAAAGGGCTTGTATTAAACCTGGGATTTTTAAATCAAGGTTTATAAATGGATAGGAGTTTAAATGTCGTTTTGGAATTTGAAATACTTAATAATGGAATTAAGTTAAACCAAAAAGGAGATTTCCCGAGGAAGGGATTTAAATGTGAGCTTGGTAAAAGAGGTTGGGAATATGATTTGTAACAATAGTATAGGGTTTTTGAATCACTACTCGTATTCATCTGAAGGTTAGAACGTTGTTGATTAAGGTCTGAGAGGTAATTAAAATACCCCAACTTGAACGACTTCGGGACTATCCAAGGATGATACTAGTTGGTAATGGTGAGAGTGTGTGTTAAGACTTCCAAAGTAACAGGAATGAGATGAGGTGATATTTTCACTAGTAACAGAATTAAAAGGAGATTGGGCGATAAATTTTAAAAGCCAAGTGATGCTGAGTACCAGAACAGTAAATGTAGTTTTTATGATTTCATGGATGTTTACTTGATAGTTAAATAACCGACTATCAAGTCTGACCTTTACGATTGTTGGTATGGAAAGACAGGGATCGAATATATATTCGAAAACCATTCTGACCAACAAATACGAAATATGTAGAAGAAATCAAGCGACGATCGAGATGGAGCATGTGAAGGTCGTAGATCTTCATAAAGCGGAAAAACCACTTGCAATCTCTGATTCGACCCGGAGATATATTGGGGTTCTGTCGTGGTTGAAACTGTGGATTGCAAGGACGATCGCTACTGATCTATGGGGTGATTCGTATATTGGATGCAGTAGGAGAGTACCTTCGATTCATCCTGTTCCTGGGTGACTTGTATGGACGAGTGTCTGACAAAGTATTTCTAAAGGGATTACGTATATTGATTTTCTATAAACGTATCTCTTTTGGTGGCGAAGAAGGCTGTACACCTTCTTTGGCTTAACGCTCAGAGTATTTTTGTGGAAACCAGTATTCAGTAATACCTGGCAGATCTGACGATGTGGCATTTAAAGTGAATGGTGGCCAAGTGTTCAAAGGATTATGACCTCAAGCCTCACAACCGGGAGATGACAAAAATCGGGCAGGCAGCATGGCTATGTGGGTCGCTCCCATTAGGGTGTATAATCACCTATCTAGAGAAATTCCTTTTGTTTCTTACTTTATCGATTCTGCCCATTTGAGAACGGTGGTTTGAGCCCAACCGTTGGTGATATACATTCGATACAGTCAAGCGAAATGAGTGGTTGGTCATGTGAGGGCCGGTTTGCAAGACGTTCTTGCTGAACCCAGTGTATTCGCCTCTAGAGATACACGATCGGCAGGTGGTCCCATACCTTGTCAAGGTCGGAATCCAATTTCCAATAAGTGCATACGGTTTTGTTTGTATATATATACGTGGAGCGTGAGATGCAAGCGTTCCACTAGATTGATATTTACTTGTATTTAGACACTATGATAATATCAGAAAAGATATTGATTTTAAAAACTGGTTTAGGTTATCGTAAGGTACAACCCGTCCGTGTTTACGTGTGGATCGGTCTTACGATTATCCTTTTCTTTCGAAAGGATTTTAAATTTAAAATCAAGTTGTGTGATACCTTAATACTGTGCGAGTTTTCTCACTCTGGCCCACCAGACTGACCCGGTGTTTTGTAAATGCTCGGGTTAGCCCGAAGTGTACAGGTTCAGGTCATCAGGTACCGTGAAGTCCAGTGACAAGCTGAAGGTGTTCAGATGTATGATATGATTACTATTCCGCTGTGTGTATGAGGACAGATTATTATAACTGTCCAGAGATGTTGTTGTACTCTGATACTGTAAGTAATTTTTTTTAAAAAAATCTCTCAATAAAGATTTATTTCAGTATTATATTTTGTTCCGCTGCAATGTGAGACTCTGTGTTGGTTCTTCTTCTTCTATTCTAATATTTCTTTCTTTCTTACCTCACCCTCTAAATTCTTTCTAATAGCTATCCAGTGTTTTTGGTGCTTGGAGGATCATGATAAGTTACGGTATAGGGTATCCATGTCGATTTTCGTGGCCCGAAAACCCTGGGTCGTTACAGTGGTATCACAGCTATTGGTTGAGTAGTAACCTTGGCTCTATGGCGTAACTCAATAGAGATGGGGTTAGTAACACCCTAGATTGAGTTGAGTGTATATATATGAGGGCGTATTTGTAAGATTTTATATATAAATGTTTTATATTGTGTTATTTGACTGGTTCAAGTGTTGAGAAGCGATAAACTAGTGAATTGACATAATATTATTTTATAAAAAGGGTAAATGAAATAATTTTACCCAATGTATATTTTTATATAGGAAAAAGGAATTTATTTTCTATATTATAGTAATGTTGGGTGTTTGTTTGTTTGTTCTGATTGATTTGATTTGAAATCAAATTTGAATTATGAAATAAAATTGAATTAATTAGAAAATCAATTAGTCAATTGAAGCAAATATAAAAGTGAAACTGAACCTGGTTAAGTAAAACCAATTTAAGAATAAAATTCAGAAAGAATGAATTCAAATTGGTGTTTACAAATTTATTGGATAAATAAATTAGGATTCAAATAGAGTGGGTTGCCATTTGAATTTTGGTTTTCCTTTCGAAGGAGTTGAGGCCCAGAGTGGCAGTCGTAGTCGTACCAATTAAGTCATGCAGGGGAGGTGCGCGCACAATTCTCGAAAAATTTTAGAGTTCGAATTTATTTTAAATTTAATTCAAAAGTAATGATTTTTAAAATAATATGGTTCGGAATATTCTTCTTACTTTGCAATTTCGAGGACGAAATTATTTTAAGGGGGGAAGAATGTAACGTCCCAGATTTTTCGACCATTTAAATTCGAATATTTAAAACAGTTTGTATATTATATTTGAAATATAATGGATTTTAATCAAATTTATATAATTATATTATGGAATTTTTTTGTAAAAGGAAATATCATTTAAAACCAGAAATTTTAATGTTGAATTATGACGTCTATACTGATTGAAATTGAAAACTGTTATTTTAATACATACTACGATATTAACTTATTTTCGTTGAATTTAGTTGTTCATATTAAATATATGGTATCGATATTACATGACATTTATAAATAACACGCCTAAAAGTACTACATGAATAAGAGAAAACTAAAACTGGACAATACCAATACTGAGACGACCCCAAACCCCGTACTGACGGTGGAAATTGGAATATAACACAGAAATAGATAATAGCAGAACAGAAATAAATAAATACACCAGATAATACACAATAGAATATACTGGATAAGAGTAATCCTCAGAGTTACACAGTATACAGGATCACTTAGTACAAATACAGTTCAGCTATACATAAATGTATACAGCGGAAAACAAACATAATGTACAATAGGAGCTGAACAGCATAAAAAGAGATAAATGATAGAATACATCTTCAGCTCCAACTATCCAGAAAAAGCCAGCTGAACCTGAATACAAGGCTGCCCGTGTAGAAAAAGGGGCACCCGAGTTTGAAAGTGAAACAAACTACGAGTCAGTCATGGGACTGGTATGAGAAATCTACTCAACACATTTAAAATATGGCTAAACACTGGACCACGCCACTTTCGTGGAACGGGTATACTCCATTGGATTGCCAGTGCTTTAAAACAAATCATTCTTTTAAACATCGCAATGCTTTTTATCAAAATGAAGCCATTATAAGACTCAGTTGCCATCACACAATGCAACGCAAACCGGAGGATAGAGTTTTACCTTATAATGGCCAAAATATGCTTGATACGAATAAAACAAAAGCATTTGATATTATTACTAGTGTTTATAAGTTTCAAAGACAATTTCAATCATAACTATCAATCATAGATGGCATGGGTACCATATATCATGTCGCCACATATATATATACAATCAAAACCGCACGATGTCGTCTTTGGAAATTGGATTTCCATCATGAACCAAGGCAAAAGATAGTCATTACCGAATTCGAGACAGCCCAGCCCGAGTCTCAGGATCAGAACGCATTGACCCTTGGATCGTCAGGGCCGGTCCACACGGAGTGGATTAAAATGCCTGAATACTACGTTTCGCCACCATTTAGGGCGTAAGCGAGCCAACAAATGACTCCATCGGACCCGGATCGTCCGATCTAACCGAGGCGCCTCGCAACAGCAACAACCACAAAAGTCAAACTCGTCAGGGCGTGTAAAACCACTGACGCCACTTCTAGCTAGGAGGAAACGCAGGCCCTCCCTGAGGTTCTTTCTCCCGTTTCTGGTTCATACCGGGGTGTGAGGCTCGGGAATTCACGTTATACACAAAGCTACGCCACACAGGCGGGGCTTTGATCATCACCACAAGACTTTGCTTTTCAACAGAAGCCTTGATCACTGCATCTTTGCATGCCACACATGCAATTCACACCATGCAACTGATAGCTATCAATCACACAGAATTAATTCCAATGTCAGACACACTGTCCATTTGCAAGTCCGTTCTGGGTCTGAACGAAAGCGGAGGCACTATATACCTCGCAAACCCATCGATCACCACGTACGTCTGGACGATCACCACTCATTATCCATATTTCGGGATGCCTCCCAATCAGTTCCTCGGTTACCATCCAAACGAGGTGAAGATCACCGGTCTTCGACCACCGTCTTCATCTTCGATTTATTATCGTCGATACAGTTATTCAGAATGGGATAAACCAGGTCTTTCTGAGCAACTCACATATATAATAAACAAGTGAAACAATAACATACATACACATCATTTCAATTCATTAGTCACTAACCGTCAATCAGTAAGAGAACGATTTCCCAAATATTAACCCCGAAGGCCAAAACCAATATCAGATCAAAATCCAGGAAACCATTCGAATTAGCTAACCTTCAGTTAATTTCTAAATCACATCCATATCGTTTGCAATATTTTATAATGATTTATTGGTATTTTTAGTTATTTTAAAATAGCCAATTTATTCAAAACGACGCTTCGGGCCATAACGCGGCCGTGGCGCTGTTTTTCTTCAGATTTGATTTACACATATCTGAAAATCTATCCGTTGGATCTTCACAAAATTTACATCATTAGAAAGATCTTTTCAAAACGAATCCAACGGTTCCAGTTTCGGGAAATTCCGACAGTCGGATCTCCCGGTATAATCGTTTGAAATTTTGATTTCAAAATACGAACTGCAGCGTCGTTATTCGATTAAATATAATTATATATATATAAATATATTCAATTATGGCGTTGTTTTTCTTTAGAATTGAATTAAACATTCCAGACAATCCAACCATTGGATTTTAACAAAGTTGGTTTCGTTGGAAAGATATTTCCAAAGCGAACCCAACGGTTGCGATTTCAGGAAAATCCGATGGTCGGATCTCCCGGTCTAATCGTTTGAAGTCACGGTTTCAAAATACGAACTACAGCGTCGTTATTCGATATATTTTAATTCTATTTATATATATATCGATTCTTCGATTTCAAAGCTATATTCTTTTCATACATTTGATAAAAATGATATTTTTATCTAACTGTCTTCTATTTCAACACTTCACTATATCTAACAATTCATGTATATAATAAAAATGTGATTTTTAATGTAAAACAATTCATTTCAAAACACTATTATTTTATATAGTTCATATAGGTAATAAAAATAGGATTTTTATTATAAAACAATTTCTTTCAAAACAAGATTATTTTATATAGTTCATATAGATGATAAAAATGTGATTTTTATTATAAAATAATTTATTTCAAAATATGAATACCATTCAACACATGAATTTCAATTCAAGGAATGAATATCGATTCAACACATGAAGGATTTCTATAGTTTATATATATAGATAAAAATGTGATTTTTATATTTAAAACACGAATACCATTCAACACATGAATTTCTATCCAACGAATGAATATCGATTCAACACATGAAGGTTTTCTATAGTTTATATATATATAGATAATATTGTGATTTTTAGATTTAAAACACGAATGCCATTCAACACATGAATTTCTATCCAACGAATGAATATCGATTCAACACATGAAGGTTTTCTATAGTTTATATATGTAGATAAAAATGTGATTTTTATATTTAAAACACGAATGCCATTCAACACATGAATTTCTATCCAACGAATGAATATCGACTCAACACATGAAGGCTTTCTATTCAACGAATAAATATAGTTTCAACAAATGGAAATAATTCAAACACATGAATATTATTCAAAATTTCAGCAGCATAATGGCAGGGTAGTTAAAACCGGGACCGTCCCTAGTACGGCTCCTCACTCTACCTTAAAACTTAGTGGTTTTTAACAATGGGGATTCATGCATCTAGTTCGCACGCAGGCGGGATGTATATTTATTTCATTTCCACAAACTAATCCTATGTGGTTTCAACCAAATATTTCTTAACCACAAACGAGTATTTTTCAACCACAATCAATCAATATCAACCACAAACAATTCCAATCAACCATTCGCTATCAATCAATTTTCACACCAATCACAACCAATAAATATCGTCCATGGTTTCTGGACGAGTGGCGTATATATATATATATATATATATATATATATATATATATATATATATATATAGAGCATTACACTTCTATTCCAACACATATATAATTTTTACAACGCATATACAACTTATACATCGAACGTACAACTTATAAAACGCTTATACAAGTAGTGTACAATGCTTATATAACTCATACATCGACTATATAATTTATACATCGCCGTTTTCCATATCGTTTATAAATTAGAAATCTCACATTGGGTTCCACTCCACCAAAAATAGCAGAAGGCTCAGAAAAATATGCGGTCTCTTCTAGAATGTAGAAGATGTCCACACGGTCACGATGTTTCCTGTTTCATCGAATTTCGTCAAGAAACGAAAAAGATATGATTTTTACAGTGAAATAAAAAACCGTAGCGCTTAGAACTGCTATTAAATAGTTTATATAATTTAAAAGCCGCACCTTTCTATTTCGTTAAAACTAGATTTTGATCTTGCGCTAAATCCGTTGTGCTATAGGTCGATCAGCCTTCACCACGAGGAAGAGCTTGGAATCACGCTCTAGCGCGTTGGGGTGGGGTCCAGTTCAACGCTGGCAGGAGGTGGCTGCGGCGGTTTGAAGCTCTGAACTTCGTGGCGTCTGATCTCCGCGCACAGGCGATGGCAGGAGGCAAGGCGGCTATGGATGTGGAGAGGAGGTCTCGATCTTCAAAAAGTTCCAAAGGAGGGGGCGGGGTCAACGAGGGACGAGGCGGTCGGAATCGGGGCTGGAAGGTTGGAAGGCTCTTCCGCCTTCGATCGGGGAGAGAGAAAAAGTGTTTTCCTTTTTTTTTTATAAAAAAATCTGATTGCCCGATGGGTTTTAAAAGGGTTTTTCTGACACGACCACCAATCTTAACCCAACGACCGTCGTCCCTAGCGTTTTACCCCCATTCCGAACACAATGGGATATGATTCTAGGCCCATTCGATTGTTTCAGTCAGTTTTCCTTCAAATTAAAATATAAAACATTTAATATTTGATTTGAACGTACATTTCAATTTTCCAGGGCCACAAACTGATTCGAAAAATTAAAGAAAAATAAATCTAGCTATGTTTTGACGATCCGGTCCCAATAAAACTAGTTACGTCGAATTCTGAGACTGTTTGCAAAAAGGCCCATTTCTGGTCGATCCAATTTAACTATAATTGACCAAAACACATTTTCCTTTGCCACGCTCTCATACTAGCTTCAAAAATTATGAAATTTGAAACCTAGCAATATCTTCCCATCCCGGATCCAACAAAAGTTGTTTCGTCGAATTCCGATGTCGTATGCAAAATGGCCAACTTCACGGGCTATATAAATTCCATAGCGACCTTTCTGAAAATTCATTTGGCCATAACTTTTGCTTTCCGCTATGAAACTTCGATTTTTTAGATTCGTTAGAAAGGTATTCACTAACAGATTTAAATATTTTTGGTTTCGCTCAAATCCGTTTTGTTTTGCACCCGGTACAGTCCGACAAAGTTTGAATTCAATTTTTGAAACTGCAGCGCCATTTCAGGCCTTGTTTATAATTAGAATTAATTATATTCGTTTTCAAACGTCGATTCAAACTCACTTTTCATTGCTATTATTTAAAATATTTATTTTAAATATTTAAAATCCATTATTTTAGCCAATTTAAAATTTTTAAATTGGTTCAGATTTTCTGGGTCGTTACAATCTCCCCCACTTAAAACTTTTCGTCCCCGAAAAGGAACAAAGTCGAAAGTGGTTTGATTAATCAACTCTACGTCCATTCTGGCTTCCATCCTCCAACTTTTCGGTTTTTGAGAATTTTCAAATTCTTCCAAAATTTGGCTAACACCTGGAATTTTCGAAAAATTTCGCCATTACCTCCTTTGTACGGGGAGAGGTTTGGAAATTTATTGGGCCGTATTAGGTACCCAATAAATCCTATTAAGCATACACATATTTATAGTGATATATTCTGGTGTTTACAGGGGAGCGTGTATAGATAATAACTCCAGAGAATAAATTCTCTTCACCCTGTCAAAGCCTGAAGGAGTGTGTATTTTAAATGCTCCAGAGGATAAATCCTCGTCACCTCGTCCCGTGTGGGAAATAAATAGTCCGCGTGCCGTATCTAATAACTAGAGAGACGTGATTATTGTCAACTCCAGACCCGTGTGGGGTTTTTATTAATCTGGCAATTTTATCGTTACAATTTAAATAGTCCATATCAGTCATCAGTTCAACATGTAAAATTTAGTCATCGCCATACAAGCCTCTCGCTCGTATGGTAAATCTTCCACCTCGTCACACAAGCTCCAAATGCTTATATGGTATATGATGAAGTATGCCTATCTTCAGAAGTATGCCATGTAATGTAGTTCAAAATTAATTGTTACTATCCTATGGCGATATTTATTATTACACACAGAATAACCAGCACTCCGCGTCCAGAGGCATTCACAGGAGTTGATATAATAATATTTCGCATCCAACTCATTAAGGTTTACCTATTTGTCGGGCACGCAAATAAAATCTTTACTCAACAGCTATCCATTTACCTGTTCATACATATATAATGCACATGTATATATTCCCATCTATTTTATAATCAGTTCAATGTGTGATTTAAATGAATAAATTCTACCATTATTCTCTTATTGATTAAATTAACTATCGTTTCTATAATTTAATTAATCTAATTCTACTACCACACAACACAAACAACAAGCAATTTGTTTTTAACTTTTCAAAAACATACTAATCGATTCATATATTCCTTTAGTTTTCAAATATATATCTTTTATATATTCAAATATTATATTTCTAAAGCCAGACTATAAATATAATCACAAATACGTTATTTAAAAACATATTACGCTCGACTCGTTCTGAGGCACTTCTGACCCCATCTCTAACGAGTTGTTCTGATTCTGCTGTACCCATACTTGGATATTGCTGATACAATCTGTAATGAGTTACCCGTCCTAGAACACTTCTGGTTCTATATCTGACGAGTGCGTTAATATGTTATATTCCAGAACTAAGCTTAACCAAAGCTCTGATACCAAATGAGATGACCCCAAACCCCGTACTGACGGTGGCAAGGGTAATCCTTGGAATATAACACAGAAATAGATAATAGCAGAACAGAAATAAATAAATACACCAGATAATACACAATAGAATATACTGGATAAGAGTAATCCTCAGAGTTACACAGTATACAGGATCACTTAGTACAAATACAGTTCAGTTATACATAAATGTCGACAGCGGAAAACAAACATAATGTACAATAGGAGCTGAACAACATAAAAAGAGATAAATGATAGAATCCATCTTCAGCTCCAACTATCTAGAAAAAGCTAGCTAAACCTGAATACAAGGCTGCCCATGTAGAAAAAGGGTCACCCGAGTTTGAAAGTGAAACAAACTACGAGTCAGTCATGGGACTGGTATGAGAAATCTACTCAACACATTTAAAATATGGCTAATCACAGGACCACGCCACTTTCGTGGAACGGGTTTACTCCATTGGATTGCCAGTGCTTTAAAACAAATCATTCTTTTAAACATCGCAATGCTTTTTATCAAAATGAAGCCATTATAAGACTCAGTTCCCATCACACAATGCAACGCAAACCGGAGGATAGAATTTTACCTTATAATGGCCAAAATATGCTTGATACGAATAAAACAAAGCATTTGATATTATTACTAGTGTTTATAAGTTTCAAAGGCAATTTCAATCATAACTATCAATCATAGACGACATGGGTACCATATATCATGTCGCTATATATATATATATACAATCAAAACCGCACGATGTCATATTTGGAAATTGGATTTCCATCATGAACCAAGGCAAAAGATAGTCCTTACCGAATTCGAGACTGCCTAGCCCGAGTCTTAGGATCAGAATACATTGACCCTTGGATTGTCAGGGCCGGTCCACACGGTGTGGATTAAAATGCCCGAACACTACGTTTCGCCGCCCTTTGGGGTGTTCTAACGACCCAGAAAATCTGAACCAATTAAAAATTTTTAAATTGGCCAAAACAATGGATTTTAAATATTTAAAATAAATATTTTAAATAATGGCAATGAAAAGTGAGTTTGAATCGACAATTGAAAACGAATATAATTAATTTTAATTATAAACAAGGCCTGAAATGGCGCTGCAGTTTCAAAAATTGAATTCAAACTTTGCCGGACTGTACCGGGTGCAAAACAAAACGGATTTTAGCGAAACCAAAAATATTTAAATCTGTTACTGAATACCTTTCTAACGAATCTGAAAAATCGAATTTTCATAGCGGAAAGCAAAAGTTATGGCCGAATGAATTTTCAGAAAGGTCGCTATGGAATTTATATAGCCCGTGAAATTGGCCATTTTGCATACGACCTCGGAATTCGACGAAACAACTTTTGTTGGATCCGGGATGTGAAGTTATTGGTAGGTTTCAAATTTCATAATTTTTGAAGCTAGGATGTGAGCGTGGCAAAGGAAAATGTGTTTTGGTCAATTACACTTAAATTGGATCAACCAAAAATGGGCCTTTTTGCAAACAGTCTCAGAATTCGACGAAACTAGTTTTGTTGGGACCTTATCGTCAAAACATAGCTAGATTTATTTTTCTGGAATTTTTCGAATCAGTCTGTGGCCCTGGCAAATTGAAATGTACGTTCAAATTGAATATTGAATGTTTTATATTTTAATTTGAATGGAAACTAACTGAAACAGTCGAATGGGCCTGCGAAACATAGCCCATTGTGTTCGGAATGGGGGTAAAACGCTAGGGATGACAGTCGTTGGGTTTGAATTGGTGTTCGTATGTGAAGAGGGGTATTTTCGGATTTTTGAAATAAATAATATAAAAAAAATGAGCCGGCCAATCACAATTCATCTTCCACCCGTAACCCCCCTGCGCACGGCGGAAATGATTTCAAATCATCCCGGAGAGATTTCTCTCTCCTTTCTCAATGAAATCGAGTGATTCCATATCCATTTTAAAGCTCTTCTTCCCCTCTTTAAATCCATAACAAGTTTGAATATTTTCATTGAGTGTGGAGAGAGAACCGAGCTCGAGAAGGTCCACACTTTGGGGCGCCGCCGTGGCCACTGGGCCCCACCGAGCCGGCCGCCTCCACCCGCCGTTCAGGCTCCTTCCAGCCCTCTTCGACACCGTATGACCCGATTCCCCTATCGCGCAACAGTTTGGTCGAAAGATCAAACCCTAGTTTCGAACCAGGTTTGAAAATTAACGGCTGCTCTATATTTTCAACTGTTTTTACACTTTTAAGTGTTGCAAACTTTGAAAAATCATATCTTTTTGCTTTGTGGTCGAAATTCAGTGAAACAAGAGATAGTGGACTCGTGTGGACGTCTTCTACAATTTAGAAGAGACCGCATATTTTTCTGAGCCTTCTGCTATTTTTGGCGGAGTGGAACCCAATGTGAGATTTCTAATTTGTAAACGATATGGAAAACGACGATGTATAAATTATATAGTCGATGTATGAGTTATATAAGCGTTGTACACCTCTTGTATAAGCGTTGTATAAGTTGTACGTTCGATGTATAAGTTATATATGCGTTGTAAAAATTATATATGTGTTGAAATAGAAGTGAATTACTATATATATATATATATATATATATATATATATATATATACGCCCCTCGTCCACAAACCATGGACGATATTTATTGGTTGTGATTGATGTGAAAATTGATTGATAGCAAATGGTTGTTTGGGATTGTTTGTGGTTGATATTGATTGATTGTGGTTGAAAAATACCCGTTTGTGGTTGAGAAATATTTGGTTGAAACCACATAGGATTAGTTTGTGTAAATGAAATAAATATATACATGCCGCCTGCGTGCGAACTAGATGCATGATCCCCATTGTCAAAAATCGCGAGGTTTTAAGGTAGAGTGAGGAGCCGTACTAGGGACGGTCCCGGTTTTAACTACCCTGCCGTTATGCTGCTGAAATTTTGAATAATATTCATGTGTTTGAATTATTTTCATTTGCTGAAACTATATTTATTCAAACTATAGAAAACTTTGATGTGTTGAATCGATATTCATTCGTTGAATTGAAATTCATGTGTTGAATGGTATTCGTGTTTTAAATATAAAAATCACATTTTTATCAATATATAGAAACTATAGAAAACCTTCATGTGTTGAATCGATATTCATTCGTTGAATTGAAATTCATGTGTTGAATGGTATTCGTGTTTTAAATATAAAAATCACATTTTTATCTATATATAGAAACTATAGAAAACCTTCATGTGTTGAATCGATATTCATTCGTTGATTAGAAATTCATGTGTTGAATGGTATTCGTGTTTTAAATATAAAAAATCACAATTTTATCTATATGTAGAAACTATAGAAAACCTTCATGGTTGAATCGATATTCATTCGTTGATTAGAAATTCATGTGTTGAATGGTATTCGTGTTTTAAATATAAAAATCACATTTTTATCTATATATAGAAACTATAGAAAACCTTCATGTGTTGAATCGATATTCATTCGTTGATTAGAAATTCATGTGTTGAATGGTATTCGTGTTTTAAATATAAAAATCACATTTTTATCTATATATAGAAACTATAGAAAACCTTCATGTGTTGAATCGATATTCATTCGTTGATTAGAAATTCATGTGTTGAATGGTATTCATATTTTGAAATAAATTGTTTCATAATAAAAATCACCTTTTATCAACTATATGGACTATGTAAAATAATCTCGTTTTAAAAGAAATTGTTTTATAATAAAAATCCTATTTTTATCCCCTATATAAACTATATAAAATAATAGAGTTTTGAAATAATTTGTTTTACAATAAAAATCACATTTTTATTAGATACACAAATTGTTGAAATGTGAAGTGTTAAAAATAGCAACTCGTTCAAATAAATATGCATGAGTTGAAATATTCATTAATTGGCTAATGATATGATTTTTGCCTATGCATGCAACATTAGAATGAATGGTGTTTTAAACCCAAATGGAATCAAATATGAAGTTGAATGGAAAATGATAAGTGATAAGAACTGTATATATGTACATGCATATTTATTGAACAGGTTATAGCAAAGGGGCTAGAGAAGAGGAATAAAATTTTGTGCCCGACAAATAGGTACACATTTACTGTTTTGTTTGGGTGATGATTTTATGAGCCTGTTGGCTAGCCGCTTGGCTTTTTCTTTTTCTTTTTGACATGAGACGCGCGTGTGGCTATTTGGGAATTTTCCCAGCCCCTCCCGTACAAAGGAGGTTATGGCGAAATTTTCCAAAATTTAAAGGCGTTAGTGAAATATTTGAAGTGAAAACGATATTGAAATTGTTGAATGAACTATATTTATATAAATATAAATAAAATTAAAACGAAACATGGCCATGCAGTTCGTGTTTTGAAACCGTGATTTCAAACAACTAGTGCGGGAAATCCGACCATCGGATTTTCCTGAAATCGCAACCGTTGGGTCCGCTTTGGAAAAATCTTTCCAACGGCACCAACTTTGTAAAAATCCAATGGTTGGATTGCCTGGAACGTTTAATTCAAATCTGAAGAAAAACAGCGCCAGAAACGATTATATATATATATATATAATTATATTCAATCGAATAACGACGCTGCAGTTCGTATTTTGAAATCGAAACTTCAAACGATTGTACCGGGAGATCCGACCGTCGGATTTTCCCGAAATTGGAACCGTTGGATTCGTTTTGAAAAGACCTTTCTAATGATGTAAATTTTGTGAAGATCCAACGGTTAGATTTTCAGATATGTGTAAATCAAATCTGAAGAATAACAGCGCCACGGCCGCGTTATGGCCCGAAGCGTCGTTTTGAATAAATTGGCTATTTTAAAATAAATAAAAATAGCAATAAATCGTTATAAAATATCATAAACAATATGGAATGGAAATAAACTGAATTTGCTCGATTTATGTGGTATTTGATGGTTGAATGTGTTTGGTGTGAAAATTACATTAGAGAACAAAATTGGTGTTGTCGAATGATTTAACCATTGAAATAAATTGATTTGAAATTATAAATATACGTGAAGTATTTGAAAAGGCCGAGTTAATTCTCATTTCAAATAATTGACCGATGATTGAAAGTCGAAGATGAAGACGGTGGGCGAAGACCGGAGATCTTCACCTCGTTTGGATGGTAACCGAGGTCCTGATTGGGAGGCATCCCGAAATATGGATAATGAGTGGTGATCGTCCAGACGTATGTGGTGATCGATGGGTTTGCGAGGTATTTAGTGCCTCCGGTTTCGTTCAGACCCAGAACGGACTTGTAAATGGATTGTGTGTCTGACATTGGATTTTATTCTGTGTTGATTGATCTCTATTAAATATACATCTGTTTGGCGGCGGAGAATTTATTCTTTTTCTTAACGCCCTTCTCTGAAACGCACGAGCTCAGAGGTTGTATATTGATGGACATTAGTCGCATGGCATGAATTGCTAGTGTGGCATGCCTAAGTGGCAAATGATCAGGGCTTCTGTTGAAAAGCAAAGTCTTGTGTTGATGATCAAAGCCCCTCCTGTGTGGCATAGCTTTGTGTATAACGTGAATGCGCGAACCTCACACCCCGGTATGAACCAAAAACGGGAGAAGGGACCTCAGGGAGGGCATGCGTTTCTTTCTAGCTAGGGTGGTGTCAGTGACCTACCAGCCCTGACATTTATATACTTTTCACCTATGTGGTTGTTGCTGTTGCGAGGCGCCTCGGTTAGATCGGACGATCCGGGTCCGATGGAGTCATTCGATGACTCGTTTGCGCCCCAAAGGACGGGGAAACGTATTGTTTAGGAATTTATCCACATCGGTGGACCGGCCCTGTCGCTCCTAGGGTCACTCGAGCTCTGATCCTGAGACATGGTAGGCTAGATTGTCTCGAAGTCGGTAAGGACTATCTTTTGCCTTGGTTCATGACGGAAATCCAATTTCCAAATATGTGACTGTGCGGTTTTGATTGTATATATATATGGCGACATGATATATGGTACCCATGCCGTCTTTGATTGATAGTTATGATTTGATTTTTTTTTCAAAACATGTAAACACAAGCAATAATATCAAATGCCTTTGTTTTATTCATATCAAGCATATTTTGGCCATTATAAGGTAAAACTCTATCCTCCGGTTTGCGTTGCATTGTGTGATGGGAACTGAGTCTTATACTGGCTTCATTTTTATAAAAAGCATTGCGATGTTTAAAAAGAAAGATTGGTTTTTAAAGCACTGGCAATCCGATGGAGTAAACCCGTTCCACGAAAGTGGCGTGGTCCTGTGATTAGCCGTATTATATATGTGTTG
Source organism: Allium sativum (assembly GCA_030737875.1). Lineage (NCBI taxonomy): Eukaryota > Viridiplantae > Streptophyta > Magnoliopsida > Asparagales > Amaryllidaceae > Allium > Allium sativum. The sequence continues at coordinate 1,056,203,371 of CM060924.1, forward strand.
AGTAGATTTCTCATACCAGTCCCATGACTGACTCGTAGTTTGTTTCACTTTCAAACTCGGGTGCCCCCTTTTCCTACACGGCCAGCCTTGTATTCAGGTTTAGCTGGCTCTTTCTGGATAGCTGGAGCTGAAGATGGATTCTATCATTTATCTCTTTTTATGTTGTTCAGCTCCTATTGTACATATTATGTTTGTTTTCCGCTGTAGACATTTATGTATAGCTGAACTGTATTTGTACTAAGTAAGATCCTGTATACTGGGTAACTCTGATGATTACGTTTATCCAGTATATTCTATTGTTCATTATCTGGTGTATTTATTTAATTTTGTTCCGCTATTATCTGTTTCTGTGTTATATTCCACGGATTACCCTTGCCGCCGTCAGTACGGGGATTGGGGTCGTCTCATTTGGTATCAGAGCCAGGTTAAGCTTAGTTCTGGAATATAACATATTAACGATCTCGTCAGAAATAGAACCAGTAGTGTTCTAGGATGAGTAACTCATTACAGATAGGATCAGTAATATCCTAGTATGAGTAAAGCAGAATGAAATAACACCTCGGTAGACACATTTACATTGAAGTATGTGTTTCTATATTTTAAAATACCTTTTCTGTGACCTGACACTTGATCTGCCATTTGCAGAAGTACTAGAAAATGAGTGTCAGAAACAGAAGGAATGCAGAACCGGATATTGGGGCCCTATTAATCAAATATCGAAATATGGGTGGAATACCGTTCTCTGGTGAAGAATCTATTATGAAGCACAGGCTTGGATTCGTTCGGCTGAAAAGATCTTTGATGGTTTAAAGCTGAGGAGGACCAGAAAAGATTACTGGCATCCTGGGCACTAAAAGATGAAGCTTTGTTTTGGTGGGATTCGGTTATAGAGAATAATCCGGAAGGTGATATCACATGGGACAGATTCAAAGTGATTTTCCTAGAAAGATTTACTCCTCCAGAAGCGACTGAGCGATTATGCGACGAATTTTCTTATCTGATACAAGGCGATATGAAAATCCCAGAATATCATAAGAAATTCAATGAACTTTCTCACTTTGCTCCTCATCTGATTAAAGACCCAAAGAGGAAAAATCTGAGATTTATTCACGGCCTGCAAAGAAAATATCAGAATAGTGTGATGAGGAATGTGAAGCTTCCTTTCTCAGAAATGATTTATATGGCTTATCAGTATGAAGATCTCCATAGGAAAGGCATGTTGCGAGATGAAGAAGAAATCAGTTCTAGCAGCAAAAGAAAATTTGAAGCTGATAGCCCAGAGGCAAGTATGCAGCCTGAGGCCAGTATGAAGGCTGAAGTCATAAAGAGGCCAAAGATCAATCAGAAAAATGTAAAGACAATCGTATGCCTAAAGTGTGATCAGCAAGGGCATTCGATGAGAAACTGCAGATCTTCGAACAGACGAAAGGATGGCGGGTCTAAATCCGGGATGAATTTCCTAGAGAATAGGAAGTGCAGTCAATGCCATCAGTCCGGTCATCTTTCAAAGGCCTGCCCGCTATTCAGAAAACCTAAAGCAGTACATGTAAATGAGGTGGCAGAAGTGCCTACATCTTCGTCTGCTCAAGAAAGGTCTAATGTTTTGGAGGGCACGCTCAATGTCAAGAACATTCCAGTTAAAGTACTGTTTGACACAGGCGCGTCACGAAGCTTTATTGCAAAGAGTGCAGTCAAGAAGTTAGATTTAAAACTGAAGAAGCTCAAGGAACCAATGACTGTCCAAAATCCAGTTGGGGGTTCCATCAATCTCAGTTGGATTTGTGCAGTACCTGTCTCTTTTTCCTGCTATAAATTCCCTATAATCTCTATCGTCATGAATTTTAATGAATTCGATCTTATTCTCGAATTGGATTGGCTGACCAAATATGAAGCTGAGGTTAGATGCGCCGAGAGAGTTGTTAAGGCGAAGGCACAATCGGGGAATTATATAACCATACCATGCGAAGGCCCGACTTCAAATAGAAAGGACTTCTGGGCAGCTTTGAATGTTTCTCCAGCCCAAATAGAAAATATCCCTGAAGTTGCAGAGAATATTCCCGACCTCATCAATGATATTCCTGTCATCAAAAATTATGCGGATGTGTTTGAAGAAGTTGTTCGCTTACCCCCGCAGAGAGAAATAGATTTCAAAATCGCTTTGATTCCAAATCCAAGGCCGGTAGTTCACGCTATTCGAAGAATGTCCTTGAAAGAGAAAGAGGAATTAGACAATCAAACACGACAGCAAGTATGGAAAGGTCTGATCAGGCCCAGTTTCTCTAATTGGGGTGCAGCAGTGGTGTTTGTCCCAAAATCTGACGGTACTCTAAGGCTATGTGTGGATTATCGTGATTTGAACAAACAGACAATAAAGAACAAATATCCACTGCCGCGGATTGATGATTTGTTGGATCGATTAAATGGAGCACAAGTATTTTCACGAATGGACCTAGCTACAGGCTTCCATCAACTTCTAATTACCGAAGAGTGTGTTCCAATGACAGCATTCAGAGGTCCCGACTTATTCTATGAGTGGTCAGTGATGCCATTTGGCTTATGTAACGCTCCAGCTTACTTTGTCGATCTGATGAACAGAGTATTCAGAGGAGTTTTGAATAAATTTGTTCTGGTTTTCATTGACGATATTCTAATCTTCTCTAAATCAAAGGCCGAACATGAAAAGCATTTGGAACAGGTTCTAGAAATTCTGAGACGGAATGTATTAAAAGCCAAATTTTCCAAATGTATCTTCTGGCAAGATGAAGTAAAATTTCTAGGCCATGTCGTATCGAAAGAAGGAATCGCTGTAGATCCAAGCAAAATCACAGCTATTCAGAATTGGAAACAGCCTAGTACCCCCACTGAAGTCCGCAGTTTTCTCGGATTGGCTGGCTATTACCGGAAGTTCGTTAAAAACTTTTCGAAGATATCTGGTCATTTAACGAAGCTTACGAAGAAGCATTCTAAATTGAAATGGACTCCAGAAAGTGAGGAGGCTTTTGAAGAGCTAAAGTGGAGATTAACAACTGCTCCAGTGTTAACCATCATCGATGGCAACCAGGATTTAAAGGTCTGGACTGATGCTTCTAGAGAAGGCCTTGGCGCAGTGTTAATGCAAAGGGGCCAAGTGATTGCTTATGCTAGCCGTCAACTGAAGCCGCATGAGAAGAACTACGTAACTCGTGATCTTGAGTTATTGGCTATTGTGTTCGCTTTGAAAATCTGGAGACACTATCTTCTGGGTGAGAGATTTGAACTTTTTACAGATCACCAATCGTTAAAGTACCTGTTCACTCAGAAGGACCTGAATCTGAGGCAGCAACGTTGGCTTGAGTTTCTTGCAGCATATGACTTTGAAATTATATACACTCCGGGGAAAGCCAACGTCGTGGCCGATGCGTTAAGCCGAAAGAATGAAATGATCGCCAGTTTTATTATCACGACTTCACTGATAGACAAAATATCTGCTCTTCAGGAGGATGATCACTTCATTCAGAAGATCAGAGAGATAATTCAATAAGGAGAACCCTCGAGTTTTCAAGTTGATAATGATGGGATTCTAAGCCTCAAAGGTCGAATCTGTGTCCCTAACATTTCTGAGCTTCGAAAGGAAGTACTAGATGAATGCCACAAGTCGAAACTTAGTATCCATCCGGGAGTAAGCAAAATGTATAATGACATCAAACGCACTTTCTGGTGGAAGTCGATGAAGAGGGACATTTCTTTATATGTTAGCCGATGCCCTACTTGCCAACTAGTCAAGAGCGACCAACAGAAACTAGCTGGATTGTTACAACCACTAGAAGTTCCTGGTTGGAAGTGGGAACATATTTCCATGGATTTCATTGGTGGTTTGCCCAGAACCAGAAAAGGAAATGACAGTATTTGGGTGATCGTAGATCGCTTCACGAAGACCGCCCATTTCATACCTGTCAGATCAAACAGAACTGCTCAAAGTCTGGCGCATATATACTTCAGGGAAATAGTTAGACTACATGGAGTGCCGCTCAGTATAGTCAGTGATAGGGATACAATTTTCACTAGCAAATTCTGGGAAGCATTTCAAGTCGAACTGGGAACGAAGTTGAACTTGAGCACCGCTTATCATCCTCAGACAGACGGTCAGACTGAGAGGGTGAATCGTATTTTAGAAGATCTATTGTGGGCTTGTGTTATAGATTTCGGTGGATCATGGGAGGACCATCTGCATTTGGCTGAATTCTCATATAACAACAGCTACCAGGCGAGTCTGACAATGTCGCCATTCGAAGCATTGTATGGTAGACCGTGCCGATCTCCTGCTTGTTGGGTCGAGCCCGGAAATAGACTTGTGTTGGGTCCTGATATGATACGAGAAGCTGCCGACAAAGTCGATTTTATTAAGAAGCGATTGCTTGCCGCTCAAAGCCGACAAAAGAGCTATGCCGATAGAAGAAGAAGAGATATATCCTTTGTTGTTGGCGACTATGTATATTTGAAAGTATCGCCAATGAGAGGAGTTATCCGGTTCGGTAAAACCGGAAAGTTGGCACCCAAATTCATTGGTCCGTTTCCTATTCTGGAACGGATCGGAACTCTCGCTTATACGGTCAAACTGCCTGACTGGTTGCCTGGAGTTCATGATGTATTTCATATATGTCAACTTCGAAAGCACGTTCATGGTCCAGACTTGATCGTGGAAGAAGCAGCTCAACAGGATATTGAAATTACTCCAGAATTAGTTGTGAGAAGAGAGCCGCTAAAGATCATCGGCAAAGAAACCAAAGAAATGAGGAACAAGAAGGTTCACTTAGTCAAAGTGCAATGGAGTGGAGATCCGCGAGATTGTACTTGGGAAACTGAGGAGAGCATTAAGAAAGCTTATCCTAGATGCCGAGTGGATATCTCTGATTGACTCCGGTGCAAGGTATATTTATCATACTTTGCATTACCATTTAATTCTCTACTCTGCTGTTATTTTCTTTCCATGGATGTGCACTTTTAATTCTATAGTCTGAATGATTTTAAAAGAATATATGAATTAATTTGTATGATTTTGAAAAGTTAAAAACAAATTGCTTGTTGGTTGTGTTGTGTGATTGTAAATTTGATTAATTGAATTATTGAAACAATAGTTAATTTAATCAACAATAGAATGAATGGTTGAATTTATTCGATTATATCACACATTGAACTGATTAGAAAATAAATAGAAATATATATACATGTGCATTTTATATATTTGAACAGATAAATGGATTAGCTGTTGAGTAAAGATTTTATTTGCGTGCCCGACAAATAGGTAAACCTTAATGAGTTGGATGCGAAATATTATTATATCAACTCCTGTGAATGCCATTGGATGCGGAGTGCTAGTTTTTCTGTGTGAAATAATAAACGTCACCATAGGATAGTAACAATAAATTTTGAACTACATTACATAGCATACTTCAGAAGATAGGCATACTTCATCATATACCACATAAGCATTTGGAGCTTGTGTGACGAGGTGGAAGATTTACCATACGAGCGAGAGGCTTGCATGGCGATGACTATATTATACAGGTTGAACTGATGACTGATATGGACTATTTATATTGTAACGATTAAATGGCCAGATTAATAAGAACCCCACACGGGTCTGGAGTTGATAATAATCACGTCTCTCTAGTTATTAGATACGGCACATGGACTATTTATTTCCCACACGGGGCAGGGTGACGAGAATTTATTCTCTGGAGTTATTATCAATACATGCTCCCCTGTAAACACCAGAATATATCACTATAAATATGTGTATGCTTATTAGGATTTATTGGGTACCTAATACGGCCCAATAAATTTCCAAACCTCTCTCCGTACAAAGGAGGTTATGGCGAAATTTTTCAAAAATTCCGGGTGTTAGCCAAATTTTTGACGAATTTGAAAATTCTCAGAAACTGAAAAGTTGGAGAATGGAAGCCAGATCGAACGTAGAGTTGATTAATCAAACCAGTTTCGACTTTGTTCCTTTTCGGGGATGAAAAGTTTTAAGTGGGGGAGATTGTAACGACCCAGAAAATCTGAACCAATTTAAAAATTTTAAATTGGCCAAAATAATGGATTTTAAATATTTAAAATAAATATTTTGAATAATGGCAATGAAAAGTGAGTTTGAATCGACAATTGAAAACGAATATAATTAATTTTAATTATAAACAAGGCCTGAAATGGCGCTGTAGTTTCAAAAATTGAATTCAAACTTTGTCGGACGGTTCCGGGTGCAAAACAAAACGGATTTTAGCGAAACCAAAAATATTTAAATCTGTTAGTGAATACCTTTCTAACGAATCTGAAAAATCGAAATTTCATAGCGGAAAGCAAAAGTTATGGCCGAATGAATTTTCAGAAAGGTCGCTATGGAATTTATATAGCCCGTGAAATTGGCCATTTTGCATACGACCTCGGAATTCGACGAAACCACTTTTGTTGGATCCGGGATGTGAAGTTATTGCTAGGTTTCAAATTTCATAATTTTTGAAGCTAGGATGTGAGCGTGGCAAAGGAAAATGTGTTTTGGTCAATTACACTTAAATTGGATCGACCAAAAATGGGCCTTTTTGCAAACGGTCTCAGAATTCGACGAAACTAGTTTTGTTGGGACCGTATCGTCAAAACATAGCTAGATTTATATTTCTGGAATTTTTCGAATCAGTCTGTGGCCCTGGCAAATTGAAATGTACGTTCAAATTGAATATTCAATGGTTTATAATTTAATTTGAATGGAAACTGACTGAATCAGTCGAATGGGCCTGCGAAACATATCCCATTGTGTTCAGAATGGGGGTAAAATGCTAGGGACGACAGTCGTTGTGTTTGAATTGGTGTTCGTATGTAAAGAGGGGTATTTTCGGATTTTTGAAATAAATAAAAAAAATGAGCCGGCCAATCACAATTCATCTTCCACCCGTAACCCCCCCTGCGCACGACGGAAATGTTTTCAAATCTTCCCGGAGATATTTCTCTCTCATTTCTCAATGAAATCGAGTGATTCTAGATCCATTTTAAAGCTCTTCTTCCCCTCTTTAAATCCATACCAAGTTTGAATATTTTCATTGAGTGTGGAGAGAGAACCGAGCTCGAGAAGGTCAACACTTTGGGGCGCCGCCGTGGCCACAGGGCCCCACCGAGCAAGCCGCCTCCACCCGCCGTTCAGGAGCCTTCCAGCCCTCTTCGACACCGTATGACCCGATTCCCCTATCGCGCAACAATTTGGTCGAAAGATCAAACCCTAGTTTCGAACCAGGTTAGAAAACTAACAGCTGGTCTATATTTTCAACTGTTTTTACACTTTTAAGTGTTGCAAACTTTGAAATATCATATCTTTTTGCTTTGTGGTCGAAATTCAGTGAAACAAGAGACAGTGGACTCGTGTGGACGTCTTCTACAATTTAGAAGAGACCGCATATTTTTCTGAGCCTTCTGCTATTTTTGGCGGAGTGGAACCCAATGTGAGATTTCTAATTTGTAAACGATATGGAAAACGACGATGTATAAATTATATAGTCGATGTATGAGTTATATAAGCGTTGTACACCTCTTGTATAAGCGTTGTATAAGTTGTACGTTCGATGTATAAGTTATATATGCGTTGTAAAAATTATATAAATGTTGAAATAGAAGTGAATTGCTATATATATATATATATATATATATATATATATATACACGCCCCTCGTCCACAAACCATGGACGATATTTATTGGTTGTGATTGATGTGAAAATTGATTGATAGCGAATGGTTGTTTGGGATTGTTTGTGGTTGATATTGATTGATTGTGGTTGAAAAATACCCGTTTGTGGTTGAGAAATATTTGGTTGAAACCACATAGGATTAGTTTGTGGAAATGAAATAAATATATGCATGCCGCCTGCGTGCGAACTAGATGCATGATCCCCATTGTCAAAAACCGCGAGGTTTTAAGGTAGAGCGAGGAGCCGTACTAGGGACGGTCCCGGTTTTAACTACCCTGCCGTTATGCTGCCGAAATTTTGAATAATATTCATGTGTTTGAATTATTTTCATTTGCTGAAACTATATTTATTCAAACTATAGAAAAACTTCATATGTTGAATCGATATTCATTCGTTGAATTGAAATTCATGTGTTGAATGGTATTCGTGTTTTAAATATAAAAATCACATTTTTATCTATATATAGAAACTATAGAAAACCTTCATGTGTTGAATCGATATTCATTCGTTGAATTGAAATTCATGTGTTGAATGGTATTCGTGTTTTAAATATAAAAATCACATTTTTATCTATATATAGAAACTATAGAAAACCTTCATGTGTTGAATCGATATTCATTCGTTGATTAGAAATTCATGTGTTGAATGGTATTCTTGTTTTAAATATAAAAATCACATTTTTATCTATATATAGAAACTATAGAAAACCTTCATGTGTTGAATCGATATTCATTCGTTGATTAGAAATTCATGTGTTGAATGGTATTCGTGTTTTAAATATAAAAATCACATTTCTATCTATATATAGAAAATATAGAAAACCTTCATGTGTTGAATCGATTTTCATTCATTGATTAGAAATTCATGTGTTGAATGGTATTCGTGTTTTAAATATAAAAATCACATTTTTATCTATATATAAAAACTATAGAAAACCTTCATGTGTTGAATCGATATTCATTCGTTGATTAGAAATTCATGTGTTGAATGGTATTCTTATTTTGAAATAAATTGTTTCATAATAAAAATCATCTTTTATCAACTATATGGACTATGTAAAATAATCTCGTTTTAAAAGAAATTGTTTTATAATAAAAATACTATTTTTATCCCCTATATAAACTATATAAAATAACAAAGTTTTGAAATAATTTGTTTTACAATAAAAATCACATTTTTACTAGATACATGAATTGTTGAAATGTGAAGTGTTAAAAATAGCAACTCGTTCCAATAAATATGCATGAGTTGAAATATTCATTAATTGGCTAATGATATGATTTTTGCCTATGCATGCAACATTAGAATGAATGGTGTTTTTAAACCAAATGTAATCAAATATGAAGTTGAATGGAAAATGATAAGTGATAAGAACTGTATATATGTACATGCATATTTATTGAACAGGTTATAGCAAAGGGGCTAGAGAAGAGGAATAAAATTTTGTGCCCGACAAATAGGTACACATTTACTGTTTTGTTTGGGTGATGATTTTATGAGCCTGTTGGCTAGCCGCTTGGCTTTTTCTTTTTCTTTTTGACATGAGACGCCCGTGTGGCTATTTGGGAATTTTCCCAGCCCCTCCCGTACAAAGGAGGTTATGGCGAAATTTTCCAAAATTTAAAGGCGTTAGTGAAATATTTGAAGTGAAAACGATATTGAAATTGTTGAATGAAGTATATTTATATTAATATATAAATATAAATAAAATTAAAACGAAACATGGCCATGTAGTTCGTGTTTTGAAACCGTGATTTCAAACAACTAGTGCGGGAAATCCGACCATCGGATTTTCCTGAAATCGCAACCGTTGGGTCCGCTTTGGAAAAATCTTTCCAACGGCACCAACTTTGTTAAAATCCAACGGTTGGATTGTCTGGAACGTTTAATTCAAATCTGAAGAAAAACAGCGCCAGAGACGATTATATATATATATATATATATATATATATATATATAATTATATTTAATCGAATAACGACGCTGCAGTTCGTATTTTGAAATCGAAACTTCAAACGATTGTACTGGGAGATCCGACCGTCGGATTTTCCCGAAACTGGAACCGTTGGATTCGTTTTGAAAAGACCTTTCTAGTGATGTAAATTTTGTGAAGATCCAACGGTTAGATTTTCAGATATGTGTAAATCAAATCTGAAGAAAAACAGCGCCACGGCCGCTTTATGGCCCGAAGCGTCGTTTTGAATAAATTGGCTATTTTAAAATAAATAAAAATAGCGATAAATCATTATAAAATATCATAAACGATATGGAATGGAAATAAACTGAATTTGCTCGATTTATGTGGTATTTGATGGTTGAATGTGTTTGGTGTGAAAATTACATTAGAGAACAAAATTGGTGTTGTCGAATGATTTAACCACTGAAATAAATTGATTTGAAATTCTAAATATACGTGAAGTATTTGAAAAGGCCAAGTTAATTCTCATTTCGAATAATTGACCGACGATTGAAAGTCGAAGATGAAGACGGTGGGTGAAGACCGGAGATCTTCACCTCGTTTGGATGGTAACCGAGGTCCTGATTGGGAGGCATCCCGAAATATGGATAATGAGTGGTGATCGTCCAGACGTACGTGGTGATCAATGGGTTTGTGAGGTATTTAGTGCCTTCGGTTTCGTTCAGACCCAGAACGGACTTGTAAATGGATTGTGTGTCTGACATTGGATTTTATTCTGTGTCGATTGATCTCTATTAAATATACATCTGTTTGGCGGCGGAGAATTTATTCTTTTGCTTAACGCCCTTCTCTGAAACGCACGAGCTCAGAGGTTGTATATCGATGGATATCAGTCGCATGGCATGAATTGCTAGTGTGGCATGCCTAAGTGGCAAATGATCAGGGCTTCTGTTGAAAAGCAAAGTCTTGTGTTGATGATCAAAGCCCCGCCTGTGTGGCATAGCTTTGTGTATAACGTGAATGCGCGAACCTCACACCCCGGTATGAACCAGAAACGGGAGGAGGGACCTCAGGAAGGGCATGCGTTTCTTTCTAGCTAGGGTGGTGTCAGTGACCTACCAGCCCTGACATTTATATACTTTTCACCTATGTGGTTGTTGCTGTTGCGATGCGCCTCGGTTAGATCGGACGATCCGGGTCCGATGGAGTCATTCGTTGACTCGTTTGCGCCCCAAAGGGCGGGGAAACGTATTGTTCAGGAATTTTAATCCACATCGGTGGACCGGCCCTGTCGCTCCTAGTGTCACTCGAGCTCTGATCCTGAGACATGGTTGGCTAGATTGTCTCGAAGTCGGTAAGGACTATCTTTTGCCTTGGTTCATGACGGAAATCCAATTTCCAAATACGTGATTGTGCGGTTTTGATTGTATATATATATGGCGACATGATATATGGTACCCATGCCGTCTATGATTGATAGTTATGATTTGAAATTGTTTTCAAAACATGTAAACACTAGCAATAATATCAAATGCCTTTGTTTTATTCGTATCAAGCATATTTTGGCCATTATAAGGTAAAACTCTATCCTCCGGTTTGCGTTGCATTGTGTGATGGGAACTGAGTCTTATACTGGCTTCATTTTTATAAAAAGCATTGCGATGTTTAAAAAGAAAGTTTGGTTTTTAAAGCACTGGCAATCCGATGGAGTAAACTCGTTCCACGAAAGTGTCGTGGTCCTGTGATTAGCCGTATTATATATGTGTTGAGTAGATTTCTCATACCAGTCCCATGACTGACTCGTAGTTTGTTTCACTTTCAAACTCGGGTGCCCCCTTTTCCTACACGGCCAGCCTTGTATTCAGGTTTAGCTGGCACTTTCTGGATAGCTGGAGCTGAAGATGGATTCTATCATTTATCTCTTTTTATGTTGTTCAGCTCCTATTGTACATATTATGTTTGTTTTCCGCTGTAGACATTTATGTATAGCTGAACTGTATTTGTACTAAGTAAGATCCTGTATACTGGGTAACTCTGATGATTACGTTTATCCAGTATATTCTATTGTTCATTATCTGGTGTATTTATTTAATTTTGTTCTGCTATTATCTGTTTCCGTGTTATATTCCACGAAGTACCCTTGCCGCCGTCAGTACGGGGTTTGGGGTTGTCTCAGGTGTAAGCGAGCCAACAAATGACTCCATCGGACCCAGATCAGCCGATCTTACCGAGGCGCCTCGCAACAGCAACAACCACATAAGTCAAACTCGTCAGGGCGTGTAAAACCATTAACGCCACTTCTAGCTAGGAGGAAACGCATGCCCTCCCTGAGGTCCTTTCTCCCGTTTCTGGTTCATACCGGGGTGTGAGGCTCGCGAATTCACGTTATACACAAAGCTATGCGATACAGGCGGGGCTTTGATCATCACCACAAGACTATGCTTTTCAACAGAAGCCCTGAACACTGCATCTTAGCATGCCACACAGCCAATTCACACCGTGCAACTGATAGCTATCAATCACACAGAATAAATTCCAATGTCAGACACACTGTCCATTTGCAAGTCCATTCTAGGTCTGAACGAAACCGGAGGCACTATATACCTCGCAAACCAATCGATCACCACGTACGTCTGCACGATCACCACTCATTATCCATATTTCGGGATGCCTCCCAATCAGGACCTCGGTTACCATCCAAACGAAGTGAAGATCTCCGGTCTTTGACCACCGTCTTCATCTTCGATTTATTATCGTCGATACAGTTATTCAGAATGGGATAAACCCGGTCTTTCTGAGCAACTTGCGTATATAATAAACAAGTGCAACACTAACATACATACGCATCATTTCAATTCATTAGTCACTAACCGTCAATCAGTAAGAGAACGATTTCCCAAATATTAACCCCGAAAGCCGAAACCAACATCAGATCAAAATACAGGAAACCATTCGACTTAGCTAACCTTCAGTTAATTTCTAAATCACATCCATATCGTTTGTAATATTTTATAATGATTAATCGCTATTTTTATTTATTTTAAAATAGCCAATTTATTCAAAACGACGCTTCGGGCCATAACGCGGCCGTGGCGCTGTTTTCTTCAGATTTGATTTACACATATCTGAAAATCAAACCATTGGATCTTCACAAAATTTACATCATTAGAAAGATCTTTTCAAAACGAATTCAACGGTTCCAGTTTCGGGAAATTCCGACGGTCGGATCTCCCGGTATAATCGTTTGAAGTTTCGATTTCAAAACACGAACTACAGCGTCGTTATTCGATTAAATATAATTATATTAATATGTGTATATATATATAATCGATTCTGGCGCTATTTTTCTTCAGAATTGAATTAAACATTCCAGCAAATCCAACCGTTGGATTTTAACAAAGTGGGTGCCGTTGGAAAGATATTTCCAAAGCGAACCCAACGGTTGCGATTTCAGGAAAAATCCGATGGTCGGTTCTCCCGGTATAATCGTTTGAAATCACGGTTTCAAAATACGAACTGCAGCGTCGTTATTCGATATATTTTAATTCTATTTATATATATATCGATTCTTCGATTTCAAAGCTATATTCTTTTCATACATTTGATAAAAGTGATATTTTTGTCTAACTGTCTTCTATTTCAACACTTCACTATATCTAACAATTCATGTATATAATAAAAATGTGATTTTTAATGTAAAACAATTCATTTTAAAACACTATTATTTTATATAGTTCATATAGGTAATAAAAATAGGATTTTTATTATAAAACAATTTCTTTCAAAACAAGATTATTTTATATAGTTCATATAGATGATAAAAATGTGATTTTCATTATAAAACAATTTATTTCAAAATATGAATACCATTCAACACATGAATTTCAATTCGACGAATGAATATCGATTCAACACATGAAGGTTTTCTATAGTTTATATATATAGATAAAAATGTGATTTTTATATTTAAAACACGAATACCATTCAACACATGAATTTCTATCCAACGAATGAATATCGATTCAACACATGAAGGTTTTCCATAGTTTATATATATAGATAAAAATGTGATTTTTATATTTAAAACACGAATACCATTCAACACATGAATTTCTATCCAACGAATGAATATCGATTCAACACATGAAGGTTTTCTATAGTTTATATACGTAGATCAAAATGTGATTTTTATATTTAAAACACGAATGTCATTCAACACATGAATTTCTATCCAACGAATGAATATCGACTCAACACATGAAGGCTTTCTATTCAACGAATAAATATAGTTTCAACAAATGGAAATAATTCAAACACATGAAAATTATTCAAAATTTCGGCAGCATAACGGCAGGGTAGTTAAAACCGGGACCGTCCCTAGTACGGCTCCTCGCTCTACCTTAAAACCTCGCGGTTTTTGACAATGGGGATTCATGCATCTAGTTCGCACGCAGGCGGCATGTATATTTATTTCGTTTCCACAAACTAATCCTATGTGGTTTCAACCAAATATTTCTCAACCACAAACGGGTATTTTTCAACCACGATCAATCAATATCAACCACAAACAATTCCAATCAGCCATTCGCTGTCAATCAATTTTCACACCAATCACAACCAATAAATATCATCCATGGTTTGTGAACGAGGGGCGTATATATATATATATATATATATATATAGCACTTCACTTCTATTCCAACACATATATAATTTTTACAACGCATGTACAACTTATACATCGAGCGTACAACTTATACAACGCTTATACAAGTAGTGTACAATGCTTATATAACTCATACATCGACTATATAATTTATACATCGTCGTTTTCCATATCGTTTATAAATTAGAAATCTCACATTGGGTTCCACTCCACCAAAAATAGCATAAGACTCAGAAAAATATGCGGTCTCTTCTAAAATGTAGAAGACGTCCACATGGTCACGATGTTTCATGTTTCATCGAATTTCATCAAGAAACGAAAAAGATATGATTTTTAAAGTGAAATAAAAAACCGTAGCGCTTAGAACTGCTATTAAATAGTTTATATAATTTAACAGCCGCACCTTTCTATTTCGTTCAAAACTAGGTTTTGATCTTGCGCTAAATCCGTTGTGCTATAGGTCGATCAGCCTTCACCACGAGGAAGAGATTGGTATCACGCTTTGGCGCGTGGGGGTGGAGTCTAGTTCGACGCTGGCAGGAGGTGGCGGCGGTGGTTTGAAGCTCCGAACTTTGTGGCGTCTGATCTCCGCGCACGGGCAATGGTAGGAGGCAAGGCGGCTATGGATGTGGAGAGGAGGTCTCGATCTTCAAAAATTCCAAAGGAGGGGGGTCAACGAGGGACGAGGCAGTCGGAATCGGGGCTGGAAGGTTGGAAGGCTCTTCCGCCTTCGATCGGGGAGAGAGAAAAAGTTTTTTCCTTTTTTTTATAAAAAATCTGATTGGCCGATGGGTTTAAAAAGGGGTTTTCTGACACGACCACCAATCTAAACCCAACGACTGTTGTCCCTAGCGTTTTACCCCCATTACGAACACAATGGGATATGTTTCGTAGGCCCATTCGACTGTTTCAGTCAGTTTTCCTTCAAATTAAAATATAAAACATTTAATATTTGATTTGAACGTACATTTCAATTTGCCAGGGCCACAAACTGATTCGAAAATTTCCAGAAAAATAAATCTAGCTATGTTTTGACGATACGGTCCTAATAAAACTAGTTTCGTCGAATTCTGAGACCGTTTGCAAAAAGGCCCATTTCTGGTCGATCCAATTTGACTATAATTGACCAAAACACATTTTCCTTTGCCACGCTCTCATACTAGCTTCAAAAATTATGAAATTTGAAACCTAGCAATAACTTCCCATCCTGGATCCAACAAAAGTGGTTTCGTCGAATTCCGAGGTCGTATGCAAAATGGCCAATTTCACGGGCTATATAAATTCCATAGCGACCTTTCTGAAAATTCATTTGGCCATAACTTTTGATTTCCGCTATGAAACTTCGATTTTTCAGATTCGTTAGAAAGGTATTCACTAACAGATTTAAATATTTTTGGTTTCTCTCAAATCCGTTTTGTTTTGCACCCGGTACAATCCGACAAAGTTTGAATTCAATTTTTGAAACTACAGCGCCATTTCAGGCCTTGTTTATAATTAGAATTAATTATATTCTTTTTCAAACGTCGATTCAAACTCACTTTTCATTGCTATTATTTAAAATATTTATTTTAAATATTTAAAATCCATTATTTTAGCCAATTTAAAAATTTTAAATTGGTTCAGATTTTCTGGGTCGTTACAAATACAAAGAAAATCATTTATATAAGGGTCTATGTGTATGCACAAAAGAAAGAAATTTTTTGTTACTTGTTGGTTTTGCTGTGTATTCGAAGTGTTCATCTTTGGAAATTTACATCTGACCCTATTCTACATTTGTTGATCACAAAGTCATTGGATGTTGTAAATTACTAATTTTCAGGAAGGTTCACGATGCATTTGTATTAACATTTCGAGCTAAGTGGAAATATTCAAGTCTGTCCAATTTTTGTTTGGAATTTTTAATTGCGCTATTTGTACTCCAATCATTTGATTTCGGTATGCTTTGATTCATTGCACAAGCTTGCATACTACAAACAATACATGCGCGTTGGTCATAAAAGACCAAAGCAAAGACACTATTTTCAGTTGATTTACTTGCGACTAAAAATAACGATAAGAAACAAAGCATACATGCAAATACAAGCAACAGTAAATATTAATGAAGAACAAATTTTGGGCTAGATTGAATAATCATAAAAAGGAAAACTTAGGGTCAGCGATATGTAATATCCAACACATGAGTAAATATGATTGAGAATAAGATTAAAATCCTCATGGGGAAAACAAAAATAACCATAAAACAGATACATATATTTACAGCTAAAATATATCCATGATATTACATACAAGTTATAGAATAAAAAAATAAAAAAGGAAGGATCAACATTGGTAAATCACTTCTGCAATGCCTCGGCCTTCCCAGCATTAGTGAATCCACCTCGGTCAGTGTGATCTATGGAAAAGAAAAGAGGAGAAAATCCCATTAAAAAGGGTGATTCCATGACATCAATTGAGCAGCAAAAAGAAAATGAGAAGATCAATGTTAGAAAGAAAATAAAATATAGGAACTAGGATCATAGGTTCAACAGGAAATTGAGATCAGCAAATCCAAGATCATGAACAGTAAAAACAAACAAGACAACACATAATTAATGCAGCAAATTTGTACAAAATCGAACAGCTAAAGGAAACAGATACGAACTAAATCTAAATAAAAAAAAGTTTGATGAACAGCTCAAACCAGTACCATACATAACTGTATTTTAAACTGAGTGTATATATTCATGCATCAGATTATAGGTGTTGACAATAAACTTCTATAGTTATAGCTAACAGCCAGGAGAAAACAGAAATAAACAAACAGATATATGCAAAAGTATACAGCTAAACATATGTGTGTGGATATGCTATCAAACCTATATAGATTTTACCAGGAATAGCTACACAGCTATAATACTGAATATTCATAGATCAAATTTTAATGCAAGGACAGTCAAGTGGAATCAAAATCCAATGTGGGTATGTATTTATACCATTATAGTCAAATCAAATAGCTAATATACAGTATGATCCATTTCGAAATTCACCATTTTCATACACTGGAAAACCGAACACAAATCTGAGGACAGATCCTAACGTCTATAATCGAATGAACAATACATAGCAGCTACCTAAAACCTATCCAAGTTCAATCAAAACCTATACCAAAAATCCGAACTAAAAATCTGAATTACAAATTCAGATTTGATTGAAGTAACAATTCTAACCACTGCCACAGCAACCGCAACTATAAATACGATATCACACAGAGTGTTTTATCACCCATTCGAACAACACAATGAACCAGAGAAAGAAATCAAAGCAAATAATACTAAAATTGAGTGGAAAACTTAGCTTAAATACAAAGGAACTCCGCTTTGGCTTGCTCGTGTGGTTCTGGAAGGCTCGAGTGGCTCGTGGTTCGTCTGCGAGGACCAGGGATTGATCGACGGTTGCTTAGGGGTTCGGTGGGTTGTAGGAAGGAGGAAGGAAGGTCGGAGAGTGGGAAGAGGGCAACGCCATCCAGCTCGAGGGGGCAAAAAGGGGGATTAGGGTTTTTCATTCTCGGTCATTACGAGAATTTTGTGAGGCGGCTACTGAATGGAGGGGGTTACAGTGGAATTAGGGTTTTAAGGGGGCGGGTCGGGTTTCTTTTGTTGGGCCGGTTGATCAAAAGGTAAAGCCCACTTTAAAAATTCAAATTTAAAATCCATGTTTATTTAAATTACTTTGTAAATTCATATCGTACGCATAGGATGTCAGATTTACAGACGGTCAGTTGCGTTGGGACCGTGAAGACGAGTACTTCGAGATGGAGCGGGTCTAGTCCGGATCTGAAGTGACTGGAATTTTTCTTCAAATTAAACGTTAGTTTAATTTGAACAGACTCTTTATCGACGGATTTAAATCGAGGTTAGTTAAACTCACTCAGCTCTTCCCATTTATATTTTATATAAATTGGGTTTTTAATTTGCGTGTTCTGGTTGTTAGTGATTAAATTTATGAAATTAAACGGTCGTTTAATTTCAGTAAAACACCAATCGTATTGATTTGGCCCAAATAAAGTAATTTCCCTTGATTGGCCACGTTTATAAACGTGTTTGAAATGGTTTGAATTGTTTGAATTTGGTTGTTAATGGATTGATGATCGATATAGAAATTATCAGTCAATATAAAAAGGAAATGATTGGTTATTGTTGACTGTTGAAATATATTTCAACATTTATGCTGATGGATGGTATGGCTTGGTAATTGGCATCACATGGTCGAGAAATCAATTGATTTTTAAGATATGGGTTTTTTTAATGGTGAATCGACGATATTAAAGTTATAAACATATTTTTAACTGAAATAGGTTTTTAAAGAAATTACCTTGAGTGAAAGTTATTTAAAGGGAAATAAATAGAAATTATTTATTTATTTAAAGTTTATAAGAAATTATGGAATTTGTTTTGTAAAATGGATTCTTATGTCGATAAGAGTTATAAACAAAAAGCAAGAATTAACCTAGCGGTTAAATATTTGATTAATCATGAGAGATTAAATAAAGTTAATTAAATTAATTATACTTTAATTAATTTAAAAGTGGAATTAAATAGAATTGGTTAAAAGGATACCCATGTTTTGTATATCGACTATTTAAACTAAGATAGATTTTAAATTAGTGAACAACTTAATTGGTTAAGCTTATCAAGGTTTTAAAAAGAGGATTTATTATTTATTTTAACAAATAAAGGAGTTAGAAATTTTTAATGATTCGTGTTGAAGTAAATAATCACTTCTTAAATGTAACCCATTTAAGTAACCCAGTTGAAATGAAAATGGTCGAGTGTTGGTAAGAAGCCATGGATGAGTTTTATATTTGAACTCGAATTTTAAATCAGGTAATAAGGAGTTCTAAATAAATACGATAGCCTAAATGAAAGGTTGTACTTAAGATTTGGATTAAGTAAAGGAAGGTAAAGATGTAAAGGGCTTGTATTAAACCTGGGATTTTTAAATCAAGTTTATAAATGGATAGGAGTTTAAATGTCATTTTTGAATTTGAAATACTTAATAATGGAATTAAGTTAAACCAAAAAGGAGATTTCCTGAGGAAGGGATTTAAATGTGAGCTTGGTAAACGAGGTTGGGAATAGGATTTGTAACAATAGTATTGGGTTTTTGAATCACTACTCATATTCATCTGAAGGTAAGAACGTTGTTGATCAAGGTCTAAGAGGTAATTAAAATACCCCAACTTGAACGGCTTCGGGACTATCCATGGATGATACTAGTTGGTAATGGTGAGAGTGTGCATTAAGACTTCCAAATAACAGGAATGAGATGAGGTGATATTTTCACTAGTAACAAAATAAAAAGGAGATTGGGCGATAAATTTTAAAAGCCAAGTGATGCTGAGTACCAGAGCAGTAAATGTATTTTTTATGATTTCATGGATGTTTACTTGATAGTTAAATAACCGACTATCAAGTCTGACCTTTACAATTGTTGGTATGGAAATACCGGGATCGATTATACATTCGAAAACCATTCCGACCAACGAGTACGAAATATATAGAAGAAATCAAGCGACGATCGAGATGGAGCATGTGAAGACCATAGATCTTCATAAAGCGGAAGAACCATTTACAATCTCTGATTCGACCCGGAGATATATTGGGGTTCTGTCGTGGTTGAAACTGTGGATTGCAAGGACGATCGCTACTGATCCATGGGGTGATTCCTTTATTGGATGCAGTAGGAGAGTACCTTCGGTTCATCCTGTTCCTGGGTGACTTGTATGGACGAGTGTCTGACAAAGTATTTCTAAAGGGATTACGTATATTGATTTTCTACAAATGTATCTCTGTTGGTGGCGAAGAAGGCTGTACACCTTCTTTGGCTTAACGCTCAGAGTATTTTTGTGGAAATCAGTATTCAGTAATATCTGGCGGATCTGACGATGTGGCATTTAAAGTGAATGGTGGCCAGGTGTTCAAAAGATTATAACCTCAAGCCTCACAGCCGGGAGATGACAAAAATCGGGCAGGCAGCATGGCTGTGTGGGTCACTCCCATTAGGGTGTATAATAACCTATCTAGAGAAATTTCTTTTGTTTCTTACTTTATCGATTTTGCCCATTCGGGAATGGTGGTTTGAGCCCAACCGTTGGTGATATACATTCGATACACTCAAGCGAAATGAGTGGTCAGTCATGTGAGGGCCGGGTTGCAAGACGTTCTTGCTGAACCCAGTGTATTCGCCTCTAGAGATACATAATCGGCAGTTGGTCCCATACCTTGTCAAGGTCGGAATCCAACTTCCAATAAGTGCCTACGGTTTTGTTTGTATATATATACGTGGAGCGTGAGATGCAAGCGTTCCACTAGATTGATATTTACTTGTATTTAGACACTATGATAATATCAGAAAAGATATTGATTTTAAAAACTGGTTTGGGTTATCGTAAGGTAAAACCGTCCGTGTTTATGTGTGTATCGGTTTTACGATTATCCTTTTCTTTCGAAAGGATTTTAAATTTAAAATCAAGTTGTGTGATACCTTAATACTGTGCGAGTTTTCTCACTCTGGCCCACCAGACTGACCCGGTGTTTTGTAAATGCTCGGGTTAGCCCGAAGTGTACAGGTTCAGGTTATCAGGTACCGTGAAGTCCAGTGACAAGCTGAAGGTGTTCAGATGTACGATATGATTACTATTCCGCTGTGTGTATGAGGATAGATTATTATAACTGTCCAGAGATGTTGTTTTACTCTGATACTGTTAAGTATTTTTTTTAAAAAGCACTCAATAAAGATTTATTTCAGTATTATATTTTGTTCCGCTGCGATGTGAGACTCTGTGTTGGTTCTTCTTCTTCTATTCTAATATTTCTTTCTTTCTTACCTCACCATCTAAATTCTTTCTAATAACTGTCCAGTGTTTTCGGTGCTTGGAGGATCATCATAAGTTACGGTAAAGGGTATTTATGTCGATTTTCGGGGCCGGAAAACCCTGTGTCGTTACAGGATTGTGGGTAGCTCAAGAAAAATAAGCTGCTGTAAGTCGACGGGAATTGACATAACCGAAATTATGGGATGATGAATCTAAAGTAGCTGAATCGCAGGGCCAAACACCGCTGGTAGGAGGAACGATCAACGCTGGCTATTTGTTATCTCGTAATCGAGGCGACGGGATAAAAATAGCATATGTCGAAGTCGGGAAATGAATAATTGGGGTTAGGAAGAAAGAAACTGGAGAACAAACAGGCTTCAACGATTCAGCAAATGGAAGGAGAGGCGTTCGAATCTATCGGCTGGTAGCAAGTGGACAAACAAAATGCAATAGATGAAAACAACGGAGAGATGGATTTATTTTTCAACAGAAGAGCGGAGGATATATGAGAAGGTGTTTTAGTTTTGTGGAAGGAGTGCAGGATACGGAAGACAGGGAACGGGTGCGACTGTTGATATCTAAATAAGGTGCGGAGGCCTCAGAGTACAGCATTCTGAACTCTGTAATTATAATATAGTGCATATTTATAATTTCCATGTAACGACCCGTATTTTCTGGCCGATTATTTAAATTAATTTATTATTTAAAATGGTAGTTTGAATTTAAATAATGGATATTTAATTGTTTTGAATATTTAATTAATAATATAAATAGAATAAAATAATATTTTAATTCCAAAATATATGGAAATGTTGAATCTATTGTATAATGTCAATTGGCCAAATATAGAGGGTTAATACGTCTTTGTTGAAAATATATCGACGATATCGCCTGTTTAACGACCGTTGAACGTAAAATATATAATTTAATTATGTAACGAGATGCAGCGGCGCGGCAGTTCGTAAATTGGCGTTTTGAACTTTGAACGGCCATACAGGGCCCAAAATAAGTCGGATTTTCTCGAAACAAGAAACGTTAGGATCGTATTGATGATATCTTCCTAATGAAAGAGAAAAACCGAGTTTTCGTGTTGTAGATTTTGTTTTATGTCCAAATCAAATTTTGAAAAGGTCGCTATGGAATTTCCTTTATAATTTTATCGTTATTCATATTAAATAAAGGGGTTTTTAAATATTTCGAATATCGATTTGGCTTCAAATTCAACCCGGGATATTTTACGTTGGTAATGTATACAATTCTGATCGTATATGGCCAATTTCAATATTTTATTAATATTATATTGAGGTATTTTAAAATTGGTTTACTTTATTAGAATTGGGCAGTTATAAAAGGGACGTTATTCAAACGACCTCAGTTTTCGATGAAACAAATTTTATTGAGACTACAACAACAAATTATTGCTAGATTTCAGTTTGCGCGTCAATCGGGGTTATTTTGTGAGCGTGGAAAAATAAAATGCAAATAAAAACGACCAAATTGGACGTGAACGAGCGCTGTTTGAGAAAATGGACTTGGAATTCGATGAAACAAGATTTGTTAGGACCGTATCGTCAAATTATACTATGTCGTCCATTCGCATCTCGAATGTGGTTTGTATGTAAGCACAGGAGTGAATAACAACATTCAGAAATAGCGATAGACACGAAATAAAAATCGTCGGTCGATGTCAGACATCACGTCGAGTTAAAATATAATAAACTACACCTATATAAACCCTTCCCTCATCAAATTTCCAGCCAAGAATTCATTTCCATCCTTGCTTTTTGCAAAAAGGCCCCTCTTTATAAAATCAATTATATCACTCGATCCGTTATGATTTTGCTATGGGGTTCTTAAGTAAAGTTGTAAATCGGGAGGAGGGCTACCTACAGCCAAAAGTTGGGGATGATCAGAGCTTGGTGGTGAGCGGAAATCGCGATGAACGGGGGAGATTCATTTTCGTTTTTGTTGCTTTTTGAGGAGTTTTGTTTGGCGATTGGCGAGGGACCAAAGGGGAAGTTGTAGAGGACGAAGAAGGCTACGTTTTTGGTTCAGGTCGGAGTGCCTGATGTTGGCCGTGGTGATTGGAATTTGGGGATAAACGAAGAGGAAGATTAGGGTATTTTTGAAGAACAACGGTCGGATTTGGGTTGAATTTCGGTGGTGGAGGCCAAATTGGTGGTGGGGTCTGTGGGGTAATCGGAGAGTGGAGACCGGCGGTGAGGTAGGTGGGGTCGCGGTGGCTCAGAACCACCTGTGGCGGTGGGATTTTTCAGATGAACAGAGCTCGTTTTTATTCGTTTTCCGGTGGTCGGAGGTCGAATGGAAGGCCGGGGCTCTGGGCGAGGGGGTACGACGGAGTGGCGGTCGCGGTGGTGGGGTCTGGCGAGGGTCCGGTTGACCAGAGGCGACGGTGGAGGTGGATAATCGAAGGGAGATGGGTTTTGATGTATTGTGTAAAAGAAAGGAGTCGGGTTTGAAGAGGAGGAGGATTAGAAAACGCGTGATGCGGCGTATAGGGAGGCTGACGTGGCAGAGTTAATGAATAATGAAGGTAATTAATAATTTAATTATTTAATTAAAACTCGTTAATTTTGTTTAAACTTCGAACCACGTTATCTTTCTCATACATTGACGGAATCTGACGAAACTTGATCCGTTGGGATCGCAAGGACGAGACCTTGGCAATGGCACTGACTAGGCTCTGATCTGACGTAGTTGAAAATTCAGCAAATTTTGAACGTTCGTTGCAAATTAAAAAGGGACAAACACGACAACCGTCAACTGGAAACCAATGTGAGTTAATTCTTACACTTTTCTGGACTACCATGATGTGATAAATCCATATTAAAATACAAATTGGTTGATTGGTTGCTAATGATTGATTTAATGATTGCTGATAATTATATTATTGTCGGGTATTTATTTAAGTTATATTCTATCATGAAATGTTCTAACAACCTGTGATGTAGAGAAGGACAGGTAGGAGGAATCAAACCGAATTCCTCAAATTTATTTTTCGTTGTTTGTTGTTCATATTATTCATACATATGAATTGACAACCCAAACTGACATCAAAACCTGTTGAATGTTGATGGTTGAATGGTTGCTGATCGTGTTGTGATTTTTAATCAATCGACAGTATTGATTAAGTGGTTGGCAGTGATGGTGTAAAATCCATTGGTTATGGCGTCGTTTTGCTGCTAGGCGAACTGAAGAAGATTTTAGTTAAAAATTTAATTTATAACTGAAATGAATTTTTAAACCGTTTTATACGAGTTAATTGAAATAGAAGTTTCTAAATATTTTTATATTTATAATCGTGTTTTATCCAAGAATTTGGTTAAAGGTTTTATATAAAGAAGTATAATGTCATAAATAATCAGAGAAGTAGAAACATATATATTAATGAGTAAAATTGAATAATTGTTTTCCAAAACCATTGAATGATATTTTAACTTAATTAAGTTATTAATTAATTTAAAAAGGGAAATGGTGAGTGAATATCAGTTAAGGATTAACTGGTGTTGACTGTCGACAAAAGAAGACTGTTTAATTTAAGGTTGGAAATTGGGTTGATTTGATTAATCAAATTGATTATTTTCAAATGTTCGTTAACTTAACGAAGGTTGTTTAAATTAGTTAATCATTGATTACCTATGATTATCAAGTTAATTATCATTAATTAAGTTAATTATTATTTAATGATCTTTTAAAAGTGATTAATTATTTTATTTTTAGTTTATAAAGGAATTATCTACCCTAAAGTGGTTAACGCTAAAGTGAATTATCA
The DNA here is from genome assembly GCA_030737875.1 of Allium sativum. Lineage (NCBI taxonomy): Eukaryota > Viridiplantae > Streptophyta > Magnoliopsida > Asparagales > Amaryllidaceae > Allium > Allium sativum. The sequence continues at coordinate 1,056,228,314 of CM060924.1, forward strand.
TTCTAAGTAATGGTAACTAAAGTGATTATTTTTAATGGTAAATTAAGTTGAAAAGCGATCAAATGAAAGTAAGATTGTTTGAGGTATAATAAGAGTTTATAAGAGGATTTCCATTTACAAACAAAGTTTTGAAAAAGGGTGACTCGTAAGTGAAGGTGAGGATTCCAATAAGAATGTATTTGATGAAGTAGATGGGGTTTGGGTAAGATTATGACTCAAAAGGGGTTTGGATTATTTACTTAAGAAATTAAGTAAAAAGGATTCTAAGGAGATTACAAATGTAAGAAATGGGTTATAAACCATATTTGAATCGAATGGTAAAGAAGATTTTGTCGAGAAGTTTACTTAATTAAGGAATGAGAATTAGTATGTAAAGTGGTTTTTCAAATCAAAGGGAATGGTGTTTAAACCATGATTAATAGAAAAAATAAATGGAATATAAGGATTTTAAGTTGTAAACTCGTATTGTCTTGCTATAAGAACGTTGTCGATCAAGGTCTAAGAGGTAATTAAAATACCCCAACTTGGGCGACCTCACTATTATCAAATGATGATATCGGTTTCAAATGGTAAAGGAGGTTGGGTTTATGGGAATGAGAAATAAAGAGCGATATTGGTTATGAAATGAAATCGTATATTGAAATTAAAACTATGAGTTTAAAACGCGATTCTTTAAAGTGAAAAAAATCCTTTGAGGTTATATAAGGAAATATGTCACTTGACGATATTAAACATATAAGATTTTTTATTAAATTATACCTTTTGGTTAAGTGTGTATATGTCGATATCCCTGATGGTTTAAAAAAATGGAAAGTGGTTTTGTGAAACTGCTACGATATTTGCAAGGCTAAGTGATTATAGAAAATGTTCGATAATGGAAATGATGTTTTTAAACTAAGGAGAAACAAAGATGTTTTATTGAAATAAAAGAATATTTATAAACATAGGAAATAAAATAAAGTTTGATAAAGAAGTATTCGAAAGCGAGTGTTGATTTATGTTTTCAAAATGATGAACCAGAAGACATTTATCAAGATAAAATTTATGAAATCGGTTATGAAATCGATGAAATGATTTATTGAAGTATTTTGTTATAAACAACCTGAGCTGCCAATCTGCTAAACATCACTGTTAAGGTTTGATAGTTAAACAACCGACTATCAAATTAAATATTCTACCTACTTTTTTCATGAGTTGTTTTCGAAGAGACCGGAATGGGAACTAGACCCAAAACCACTTCGAATCAACTGTACGTTTGCGACTAATTGGCAGACGATAAAGATGGAGCATTGAAGACCGTATTTCTTCACAATTGGAAGAACCACTAACAATCTATGTGTCGACGCAAGGATATACTGGGATTCTGTCATGGTTGAAATATACGGGTTGCAAGGACTTCTCGATACTGATCCTTGGGGTGATTCCTATATAGGATGCAGTAGGAGAGTGCCTTCGGTTCATCCTGTTCCTGGATGACTTGTATGGATGAGTGTCTGATAGAGTATTTCCAGACGGTCACGTATATCGATTTCTTCAATTGTACCAAGAGTCGAAGCGGAGAAGGAAACTTCTTTAGCCAACACGTAATGTATTGTTATAGACGTCAATTTGTGATTTCTGATGGATCTGCCGATGTGGCATTCAAAGTGAATAATGACCAGATATTATAAAGGAAGGAAATTCTAGCCTCAAGCCTCATCAACCGGGAAATGACAATAATTGGGCAGGCAGCATGGCTATGTGGGTCGCTCCCATTAGGGTGTATAATCACCTATCTAGAGAAATTCCTTTTGCTTCATTAATTTATCGATGCAGTCCCTTATCGGGAAGCGGTGGTTTGAGTCCAACCGTTGGTGATATACATTCGATACACTCAAGCGAAATCAGTGGTCGGTCATGTGTGGGCCGGGTTGCAAGACGTTCTTTTTGAAACCAGTGCATTCGTCTCTATAGATACACTATCGGCAGGTAGTCCCATACCTTGTCATAGTCAGAAATCCAATTTCCAATAAGCGCCCGGGGTTTTTGATTTGTATACTATATATATGTAGAGCGTGAGATGCAAGCGTTCTACTAGATTATTATTTATTTGTGGTTGATAGACACTATGATAATATCAGAAAGATATTGATTTCAAAAATGTTTTGGGTTATAGTAAGGTAAAAACCGTCTGTGTTTATGTGTGGACTGGTCTTACTATTATCCTTTTATTTCAAAAAGGATTGCCAAAGTTAAACAAGTTGTTGTGTTGTGAATTTATCACTGAAAGTATTCCAGACTGAACCGGTGAATTTTGTTTTAAATCAAATGTGCTCGGGTCAGACCGAGTATATTTACAGGTTAAGTTTTCGCTAGGAGTTTCAGGAGCTCGAAGCAGGAGGTTTCACCGATAGTCATTCAAAGTCATTTCCGCTGTGTGATATATGATGCACTCTGATGATTGGTATGTATATATACAGTTTCTTTTTGTATAAAGAGATTTGATATGTTATAATTGTTCGTTCCGTTGTGAGATTCTGATGTGTGTTCTTCTTCTTTCTTCTATTCTAACATTTCTTTCTTTCTTTCCTCACCCTCAAACTTCTTTCTATTAACAGTCAGGGGTTCGATACTTGGGTTTTTGGCAAGTGATACGGGATTGTGTATCATTGTTGGAAATTCGAGCGTCGAATTTTTCCGGGCCGTTACAGTTGGTATCAGAGCTATTGGTTTAGTGATAACCTTGGCTCTATGGTTTAACTCAATAGAGACTGGGTTAGTAATACCCTATATTGAGTTGAGTGTATATACATGAGAGAGCGTATTTGTAAGTTGATATAAAATTTGTTTTATATTTTGTTGGTTTGTTTGTTGAGTAGTTTATAAATTCTGGTCGAATCGTGGGACGCCACGACGTCGATAGGAGTTTCTAAACACTTGAACAGAAGAATTGACATAATATTGTTTTGAAAAAGGGGTAAATGAAATAATTTTGCCCAAACCATATTTTTGTATGAAAAGGAGATTATTTTATCGAATTATTGAGTATCTGATTGTTGTTTGATTGTTTTGGATGGAATTAGAACCACATATGGGAATACGACTTGCCTTGGTTAAGTCAAGTAAATCAGAAATGGATACAATGTTGGAACCAAATTAAATACATTGGAATTTGGTAATTTAATTAATAATTGAATAAGAAATCGATCTAATATGAATCGATAAGTGAAACCAAAGAAAAATCAAAGGAAAAATATTAATGGTGAATCAAAATGATTGGTTGATTTGGCGTATCTTGTTCGTTTGTTGTGTGGACAGAATAACATTCATTAACGATTAAAAAGCTAGATGAATTGAAATTTATGTTATCATACTTGGTAGCCAATGATTGTTATTTAATTCCATTTATTGTCACACACTTGGTAAATGAAGTTAAGTACAGGTATGAGACGGCTATGAAGATAGAATTTGATTGCGCAGATTGCTATAAATTGAAAAGTACGCTAAAATAACGCTCGCAAAAAGGTACGCCTACGCCAAATATAAATTTTTGGGTTTTGATTTGGGATTTGAGATTGATTTTTGATTTTCCGACCATGAGAGTCAATGTATATATATTTCTTGAACCTGCAATATTGCAGATGTCCCTCCGTGCAGGGGAGACTCTGCCAAAAATTTTCCAAAATTTAAGGAGTTAGATTTTTTTAAAGATTTTTGGGAAATTGTGTTATTTGAAATTTATTGGTTTTAAAACCAATTAAATAAATTTTGGGAAATAAAATCATGCTTTTAATTATATATTTTTGTAAAAATAATATGGCTGTACCATTCTTTTTGCCTTGGCAATTTCGAGGACGAAATTATTTTAAGGGGGAAGGAATGTAACGACCCGTATTTTCTGGCCGATTATTTAAATTAATTTATTATTTAAAATGGCAGTTCGAATTTAAATAATGGATATTTAATTGTTTTGAATATTTAATTAATAATATAAATAGAATAAAATAATATTTTAATTCCAAAATATCTGGAAATGTTGAAACTGTTGTATAATATCAATTGGCCAAAGATAGAGGGTTAACATCGTCTATGTTGAAAATATATCGACGATATCGCCTGTTTAACGACCATTGAACGTAAAATATATAATTTAATTATATAACGAGCTGCAGCGGCGCGACAGTTCGTAAATTGGCGTTTTGAACTTTGAACGGCCATACAGGGCCCAAAATAAGTCGGATTTTCTCGAAACAAGAAACGTTAGGATCATATTGATGATATCTTCCTAATGAAAGAGAAAAATCGAGTTTTCATGTTGTAGATTTTGTTTTATGTCCAAGTCAAATTTTGAAAAGTTCACTATGGAATTTCCTTTATAATTTTATCGTTATTCATATTAAATAAAGGGGTTCTTAAATATTTTGAATATCGATTTGGCTTCAAATTCAACCCAGGATATTTTACCTTGGTAATGTATACAATTCTGATCGTATATGGCCAATTTCAATATTTTTTTAATATTATATTGAGGTATTTTAAAATTGGTTTATTTTACTCGAATTGGGCAGTTATAAAAGGGGCGTTTTTCAAACGACCTCAGTTTTCGATGAAACAAATTTTATTGAGACTACAACAACAAATTATCGATAGATTTCGGTTTGCGCGTCAATCGGGGTTATTTTGTGAGCGTAGCAAAATAAAATGCAAATAAAAACGACAAAATTGGACATGAACGGGTGCTGTTTGAGCAAACGAACTCGGAATTCGAGGAAACAAGATTCGTTAGGACCGTATCGTCAAATTATACAATGTCGTCCATTCGCATCTCGAACGGGGTTTGTATGTGAGCACAGGAGCGAATAACAGCATTCAGAAATAGCGATAGACACGAAATAAAAATCGTCGGTCGATGTCAGACATCACGCCGAGTTAAAATATAATAAACTACACCTATATAAACCCTTCCCTCATCAAATTTCCAGCCAAGAATTCATTTCCATCCATACTTTTTGCAAAAAGGTCCCTTTTTATAAAATCAATTATATCTCTTGATCCGTTATCATTTTGCTATGGGGTTCTTAAGTAAAGTTGTAGATCGGGAGGAGGGCTACCTACAGCCAAAAGTAGGGGATGATCGGAGCTTGGTGGTGAGCGGAAATCGCGATGAACGGGGGATATTTATTTTCGTTTTTGGTGCTTTTTGAGGAGTTTTGGTTGGCGATTGGCGAGGGACCAAAGGGGAAGTTGTAGAGGACGAAGAAGGCTACGTTTTTGGTTTAGGTCGGAGTGCCTGATGTTGGCCGTGGTGATCGGAATTTGGGGATAAACGAAGAGGATGATTTGGGTATTTTTTGAAGAACAACGGTCGGATTTGGCTCGAATTCCGGTGGTGGAGGCCAAATTGTTGGCGGGGTCAGGGGGTAATCGAAGAGGGGAGACCGGCGGTGAGGTAGGTGGGGTCGCGGTGGCTCAGAACCACCTGTGGCGGTGGGATTTTTCAGATGAACGGAGCTCGTTTTTATTCGTTTTCCGGCGGCTGGAGGTCGAATGGAAGGCCGGGGCTCTGGGCGAGGGGGTACGACGGAGTGGCGGTCACGGTGGTGGGGTCTGGCGAGGGTCCGGTTGACCAGAGGCGATGGTGGAGGTGGATAATCGAAGGGAGGTGGGTTTTGATGTATCGTGTTAAAGAAAGGAGTCGGGTTTGAAGGGGAGGAGGATTAGAAAACGCGTGAGGCGGCGCATAGGGAGGCTGACGTGGCAGGGTTATTGAATAATGAAGGTAATTAATAATTTAATTATTTAATTAAAACTCATTAATTTAGTTTATACATCAAACCGCGATATCTTTCTCATACGTTGATGGAATCTGACGAAACTGGATCCTTTGGGATCGCAGGGACGAGACCTTGGCAATGGCACTGACTAGGCTCTGATCTGATGCAGTTGAAAATTCAGCAAATTTTGAACGTTCGTTGCAAATTAAAAAGGGACAAACGTGACAACCGTCAACTGGAAACCAATGTGAGTTAATTCTCACACTTTTCTGGACTACCATGATGTGATAAATCCATATTAAAATACAAATTGGTTAATTGGTTGCATTGGTTGCTGATGATTGATTTAATGATTGCTGATAATTATATTATCGTCGGGTATTTATTTAAGTTATATTCTATCATGAAATGTTCTAACAACCTGTGATACAGAGAAGGACAGGTATGAGGAATCAAACCGAATTCCTTAAATTTATTGTTCATTGTTTGTTGTTCAAATTATTTATACATATGAATTGACAACCCAAACTAACATAAAAACCTGTTGAATGTTGATGGTTGAATGGTTGCTGATCGTGTTGTGATTTTTAATCAATTGATAGTATTGATTAAGTGGTTGGCAGTGATGGTGTAAAATCCATCGGTTTTGGCGTCGTTTTGCTGCTAGGCGAACTGACGAAGATTTTAGTTATAAATTTATTTTATAACTGAAATTAAATTTTAAACCGTTTTATACGAGTTAATTGAAATAGAAGTTTATAAATATTTTTATATTTATAATCATGTTTTATCCAAGAATTTGGTTAAAGGTTTTATATAAAGAAGTATGATGTCATTAATAATCAGAGAAGTAGAAACATATATATTAATGAGCAAAATTGAATAAGTGTTTTCCAAAACCATCAATGATATTTTAAATTAATTAAGTTATTAATTAATTTAAAATGGGAAACGGTGAGTGAATATCAGTTAAGGATTAACTGGTGTTGACAGTCGACAAAAGAAGACTGTTTAATTTAAGGTTGGAAATTGGGTTGATTTGATTAATCAAATTGATTATTTTCAAATGTTCATTAACTTAACGAAGGTTGTTTAAATTAGTTAATCTTTGATTAACTATGATTATCAAGTTAATTATCGTTAATTAAGTTAATTATTATTTAATGATCTTTTAAAAGTGATTAATTATTTTATTTTTAGTTTATAAAGGAATTAACTACCCTAAAGTGGTTAACGCTAAAGTGAATTATCATTCTAAGTAATGGTAACTAAAGTGATTATTTTTAATTGTAAATTAAGTTGAAAAGCGATCAAATGAAAGTAAGATTGTTTGAAGTATAGTAAGAGTTTATAAGAGGATTTTCATTTACAAACAATGTTTTGAAAAAGGGTGACTCGTAAGTAAAGGCGAGGATTCCAATAAGAATGTATTTAATGAAGTAGATGGGGTTTGGGTAAGATTATGACTCAAAAGGGGTTTGGATTATTTACTTAAGAAATTAAGTAAAAAGGATTAGAAGGAGATTACAAATGTAAGAAATGGGTTACAAACCATATTTGAATCGAATGGTAAAGAAGATTTTGTCGAGAAGTTTGCTTAATTAAGGAATGAGACTTAGTTTGTAAAGTGGTTTTTCAAATCAAAAGGAATGGTGTTTAAACAATGATTAATAGAAAAGATAAATGGAATATAAGGATTTTAAGTTGTAAACTCGTATTGTCTTGCTATAAGAACGTTGTCGATCAAGGTCTGAGAGGTAATTAAAATTCCTCAACTTGGGCGACCTCACTATTATCAAAGGATGATATCGGTTTCAAATGGTAAAGGAGGTTGGGTTTATGGGAATGAGAAATAAAGAGCGATATTTGTTATGAAATGAAATCATATATTGAAATTAAAACTATGAGTTTAAAACGCGATTCTTTAAAGTGGAAAAAAAACCCTTTGAGGTTATATAAGGAAATATGTCACTTGACTATATTAAACATATAAGATTTTTATTAAATTATACCTTTTGGTTAAGTGTGTATATGTCGATATCCCCGATGGTTTAAAAAAATGGAAAGTGGCTTTGTGAAACTGCTGCGATATTTGCAAGGATAAGTGATTATAGAAAATGTTCGATAATGGAAATGATGTTTTTAAACTAAGGAGAAATAAAGATGTTTTATTGAAATAAAAGAATATTTCCAAACATAGGAAATAAAAGAAAGTTTGGTAAAGAATTATTCGAAAGCGAGTGCTGATTTATGTTTTCAAAGTGATGAACCAAAAGACCTTTATCAAGATAAAATTTATGAAATCGGTTATGATATCGATGAAATGATTTATTGAAGTATTTTGTTATAAACAACCTGAGCTGCCAATCTGCTTAACATCACTATTTAGGTTTGATAGTTAAACAACCGACTATCAAATGAAATATTCTACCTACATTTTTCACGAGTTGTTTTCGAAGAGACCGGGATGGGAACTAGACCCAAAACCACTTCGAATCAACTGTACATTTGCGATTAATTGGCAGACGATAAAGATGGAGCATTGAAGACCGTATATCTTCATAAGTGGAAGAACCACTAACAATCTCTGAGTCGGCGCAGAGATATACTGGGATTCTGTCAGGGTTGAAATATAATGGTTGCAAGGACTTCTCGCTACTGATCCTTGGGTTGATTCCTATATAGGATGCGGTAGGAGAGTGCCTTCGGTTCATACTGTTCCTGGATGACTTGTATGGACGAGTGTCTGACAAAGTATTTCCAGACGATTACGTATATTGATTTCTTCAACCGTACCAAGAGTCGAAGCGGAGAAGGAAACTTCTTTAGCCAACACGTAATGTATTGTTGTAGATGTCAATTCGTGATTTCTGATGGATCTTACGATGTGGCATTCAAAGTGAATGATGACTAGATATTATAAAGGAAGGAAATTCTAGCCTCAAGCCTCATCAACCGGGAAATGACAAAAATCGGGCAGGCAGCATGGCTATGTGGGTCTCTCCCATTAGGGTGTATAATCACCTATCTAGAGAAATTTCTTTTGCTTCTTTAATCTATCGATGCTGTCCCTTATCGGGAAACGGTGGTTTGAGTCCAACCGTTGGTGATATACATTCGATACACTCAAGCGAAATGAGTGGTCGGTCATGTGTGGGCCGGGTTGCAAGATGTTCTTGTTGAACCCAATGTATTCGTCTCTAGAGATACACTATCGGCAGGTGGTCCCATACCTTGTCATAGTCAGAAATCCAATTTCCAATAAGCGCCCGGGGTTTTTGATTTGTATACTATATATATGTAGAGCGTGAGATGCAAGCATTCTAATAGATTATTATTTATTTGTGGTTGATAGACACTATGATAATATCAGGAAGATATTGATTTCAAAATTTTTTTGGGTTATAGTAAGGTAAAAACTGTCAGTGTTTATGTGTGGACTGGTCTTACTATTATCCTTTTATTTCAAAAAGGATTGCCAAAGTTAAACAAGTTGTTGTGTTGTGAATTTATCACTGAAAGTATTCCAGACTGACCCGGTGAATTTTGTTTTAAATCAAATGTGCTCGGGTCAGACCGAGTATATTTACAGGTTAAGTTTTCGCTAGGAGTTTCAGGAGCTCGAAGTAGGAGGTTTCACCGATAGTTATTCAAAGTCATTTCCGCTGTGTGATATATATGATGTACTCTGATGATTGGTGTGTATATATACATTTTCTTTTTGTATAAAGAGATTTGATATATTATATTTTTTCGTTCCGTTGTGAGATTCTGATGTGTGTTCTTCTTCTTTCTTCTATTCTAACATTTCTTTCTTTCCTCACCCTCAAACTTCTTTCTATTAACAGTCAGGGGTTCGATACTTGGGTTTTTGGCAAGTGATACGGGATTGTGTATCATTGTTGGAAATTCGAGCGTCGAATTTTTCAGGGCCGTTACATTCCGACTATTGAATATTTCACTTAAGTTCACTTTCTAATTTCAAAATTTTACTTCATTTAACTAAATTGTTTTCCTCAACTAAATTTGTGTCCAAAATTACAATTTTGAAATTTATTTCCTTAAATATTTAGGCTAACGTTTTTTTTCAATAAGAGGTTCAACAATGGTTATTTCAATAAGTTTAAATAAAATTTAAATCACTTAATATTTCATTCATCAATTTAGATCAAATTTTCATATATTTAATTTAAACCAAAGTTTAATCTTCGAAATTTAAAACTATTCTATGTTTTTTCAAGATGGGAATTTAAAATTTGAAATACGCCCAGTGAAATGTAGTAGCTGTGAAAATTTTGTTGAAAAATTTGAAAGTCGTCAGTCGCGGAATTTTCAGTGCAAATCCGTGTATAACATTTCAAATTTTAGCGATTTTAAAATCTCTCTGGAACCAGTTCGGACAAACACAAAAAATATTCTATTCATTGTCAGTAATCCATCGGCAAAATTCGTTTCACGAAAATCGGACGTTTTGACCTCCGTTTCCCATCTACACTATTACGTTAAAAGGGGTCCATAATGTGTTTTTGAATGGAGCATCCCGACACTGCAAATTATACACCGTTGTGTCCATCGCGTCGTGTTGATTATCAAAATATATTCATTTTTCAGTTTCGGTGTTTGGTTCGCGATGAAATTGTGAAAATGCTTGCACAGTTCATTTTTGAAAAAGAGCCATTTGAGTTCGGCACGTCCCTTTTCAAGTTCTGCATATTTTTCTTGTTATTTCGGTTCTGCAAAACTTGAAATTTTATTTTACTAAGCTATATGATTTTTTTTCCAAAGCTTATGTATGGATGAACCATGCATATACTCTGTTCGTTCTACCCACGCCTGTATGCTAAATCGCCCATACACACCAACATGTCACATGGACACGCACTCAGTAGCAGGCCCAAATTTGAACATTAATAGGGCAAAAACACAACAATGGTAGGAAAATTTCATTGTTTTCATATAAGCAGTAAAAAATTAATCATCCATGGGTTTTACAGCAATGGTAGGAAACAAAATGCATAATTTAGTTGACTTAATGGGCAAAGTGGACTGAATAATGTACTGACATGGGGCAAGACATTTATTTGAGTGGGGCAAGACATCAAAAACTTTCTTTTTCTTAATTAAACTAAATAAGGTCAGATAGGGCCTCTGCCCGACCTAGAGTAAAGGTAGGTCCGCACCTGCATGCATTGCCACATATCCATATATACACACACAAACACGTCACACATATGCACGTACACACACTTCACACAGGTACATATATGCAGAGAAAGATAAGAAAAAGATGATGTGGACGGTTTGCAAATGGAATAGTGGGTAGCAAAAATGTGTGTTGCCAAGAAATGAAACCATGGTAAATGAAAATATATGTCTCAAAATGAAAAGTGGGATCCTTGTCACCTGCTGCTATTTGCATGAAAAATAATAATATTATTTTCGTTACTCTTTTGGTTTGTAAAATGAGGCACGTTGTGGCATAATGTTTTAAAACATTTCATGGGTTTTATATTGTTATCTTGTTGCATTATTTCATCCTACTTTGCATTTTCAGTGAGGAAACTAAGGAAAAATTAATGAATGAAAAACATATCTCACTTATGCATGTTGTTGGAGTGTAAGTTCATTTGCAAACATATTAATTTTAGACGTAAGGGGATATGTAGCTTCTGTGAGATATGTTTTCATTTATTAACTGTAACTTCCATGAAAGCACGTAAGGAGATATCTCCCTTTCCTGTAGCTTTTGTTAGAAGTGGAAATGAATTTGTGTACTCTCCGCTTCTATGTGTTTTTTTTCGTGAGCAACATCATTACCATTTGCGGAGGACTTGTAACATCATTATCATTTGCAGAGGAGTAGTAACATCTATGTATGTTCTTTGAAAATGAGTTGCATGGCATGGAGTAACAACTCACATTCGGGTTCCGAGAGCTAGCGAGACGAGATGGATACGGCGAAAGAACGGATGACTATGGAAAACGGACAAGTGTGAGCTACTACGGCGATTTAGCGGAGCTGGAGCTGCTGCCATGGTTGTTGTCGAGGTTGGTGTGAGTTGTCGGATGTTGGTTCGGGCTGTCGGAGGTTGGTGCGGGCTGTCGGAGGTCGGTGCCGGCTGTGAGGAGAAGGCGAAGGAGAGAGTGTGGGCTGACGAGAGGAAAAATGGGATGGTGGCTGCTACTTCAGGCGCGTTCTGTTCATGCTGTTATCTTTTTTTCTTTGATTTTTTTATACGAACAAAATTTTCCTGAAGCAAGAAATGATGGTGAAGAGATTGAAAATGGAGAGAGAGCGGATCGAGTTTGGTGAGCTCATATATATAAAATAGGGGTAGGTAAATTTATGGTGTTAATTTGGCAGAGGAAAGGATTCCTTGCATCATGCCTCATTTAATGCAACAAAGAAAGGCTTTAATGCTCAGCACTCTCTTAGACAATTATTTGGATTTGTGGAGATATTTATTTTTTTGTTTGTCTATAAACATTCATAGGTTACATGTATATTTCAGTCCGATTGTTAATGTTGCACTTCTTTACAGGGTCACTTGTATGGAAATCACTGTCTACCCATTTGTCTTTACGAACACCAAAATATCAGTATAAATATACCATTGGAATCAGGATGTCGAGACGAACACAACGACACATAGTTATTAGTGATTTGAATGTTTTATAAAAATTCTATTTTTTTTTAATCCCACTGATTTTAATTAACGGTCATTTAAATTTATTTAGTTTAAATTATCAGAATTTACCGGAATGAATTTATAACTTTTTGATTACAAATTTGTTTTCAAATTCATTGCATACAAATATATTTTTTAATGTTAAATTCAATAAACTTTGAATATATTCCTTCTAATAACTAAATTTAATTGCTTTATTTTATTTGATTTTTGTTTCTTGGAATTTATCGTTACATATTTTTTTTTTCCGACTTGAAAATCCAAGTCGTTACACTAGTCTTGCCTATATGCCTGTATAATTTGATTTTATTTTATTTTCCTTCCTCTAATTTTTTTCCATTTATTAACGCCAAGCCTAGGCCATTGAAAGCCTAGGCCATGTCTGATTTAAAGATTGTGTATTGTTAAAATTGGGATAATAAGAAATGACATGAAAAGGGAAATTTTGGCATATTGTTAAACTGGGGACTGTTTGGCTATAATTTGGGAAAGGGATAATATGCGTACACTTTTACTTGCTATAAATTGGAAATATAATGTGCATATACTTGTACTTGCTGTAAATTGTGAATATGATAAAAAATAGTAATATGATAAACTTATACATGTTGTAGTTTGGTGATATAATTGAATGGAATAGTATGCATACGTATAAACATGTTAGATATGACTTAAACATACATTAAGTAAAGGATATGTTAAAATAATGTAAGTACCAGATGTAGGTTAGGTAAACGAAATTACAATAGTAATTATACATACATGTGGGCAGGTGTTTTGGGGAAGGGCTGCAGACACATAATAACATGTAATATTACAACCACGTTTATTAGTAAACCTAAACCTGCTAGGTTAAACCTGTATATTAATAATCTAAGAGGTCACTCGTTCTACTACCGTATCTGTTTTTGGGGACTCTTATATCCTGGTTACTTCGGGAATAAGCATAAGGGGTTTAGCTTGTGTCAATCTTACTGTATGGAAATCTATATCAGTCAGTATCCCTGTTGGTATTTTTTAGAGGGCTTTGCACTAGGTAGGGGCCAGGGCACGCTTTATTGAGCTAGATAATAAGCGGTTCAAATGGGGAAGGTCGGTATGGGCACGTTATGGAGGAGTCATGAGAGTGCATGAGTCTGAATAGGGAAACTAAGTCGCTGTAACACCAGTAAATAGGTCCGTGTTATATAAGTTGTTGGGATAGGGAGTGATACACCCTACTGTCGGGGATGACATAGGGTATTTACGTATTAGGGAGTCAATCACATGGGTAGTAATTAGGATACACCTAATCCTGCTGTTATGTAATTAGGGTAACACATAATCCTGTTATGTAATTAGGGTACATCTAATCCTGCTGTTTAATTATGTTGTTTATTCTTGCTGTTTAACCTTGTTGTTCCTGTTAATTAATTAAGTTAATGCATAATCCCGTTATACAAGTATTGGTCCAGACACAACCTGTTTTAGGGATATAAATCAGAAAAATTACTCGATCACTATTTCTCTTGCTGTTCTTTTTATCTTGTTTACCTATTGCCTTATATGATACTGTACTTTCTCATCCAGTCTTGTTTATCTGCCTTGGCATCTCTATTTTATGCATATTTGAAAATCACTGGAACTCACTAGGCTTTATGTATGACCCTTTTGTTTTCATTTCTTTCTCTTCCTTTCCCCCCAGGTCCTCAGAGATGTAGCACTCCTCGGTGATTAGGACTTTCTCTTTTGCCTTGGACCTGGACTTTCTGAGATGTACCACTTTGACTTACTTTCTAATTTATTATGGCTTGCTATGAGGGATATGGTTTTATATTATGGAACTCTGTTATTTTGCATTATGAGACAGATTTGACATTCTTGGTTTTTGACGTAACTGGTTTAATGACGTAACCTGTTTTGAGATGATGTTTTATTTTCAATAATAAAGTTGAAATTTCCGCTGCTTATTTTATATATGTCTTGTGAATTTATGTACTATTTACCTATTGCGCTTCATGAAACTTAATTCATTCTCTTTTGAGTGACATTAACGGACGTGGGGTGTCACATGATGTGCTCTATTTGTACCAAAATCTTGTGTTGAACAAGCTCCATCACATGAGCACACGGTATCTTCTGTAGAAGTGGGATGTTGCATGTACAAGAGCAATGAGAACCTTCGATCTCAACTTCATATTCATCTCTGTAATAATGATTCTCTTGCCATATAGATTGACCAAATCAAAAAAGTCTACAACGATGTGCTTCAATAGCATGAGCCTCAATTTTAGCTTCCCATTTTGGTGTAAGTTTTGTCTGTAAAGTCACTTATTTTTCCCGCCTCTTATAGAAATATTCAACTGATAGAAAGAACATCCTTGCAACCAACGCCTTTATAGCCAATGGACTAGATCCTTTTAGTACACCGTTAAAACTTTCAGATGCATTGGTTGTCATAACATGGAAGCAACCACCATCATCTCTTCAAAGTGCCCAGTTTTCTTTAGAATTCTCTAGGCTTCGTTCTATCTAGTCATGCGCCCACGGATTAGTTGCCTTTATTTAGCCTTTGATTTTAGTGTACTCAGCTACTTGTAATGCACACGAAGCAATGTAAAACAAGCATGTTAGTCTCCTCTCTCTATAACCTACAGCTTGAAAATTGGCTTTTTGATGTCTTGCACATAACATATGTTTGTGCGGTTCTTGCCATCTTTCTTACATTGCTTTTGGGATCCCTTTCATTATGTCAGATATAAAAGTAATATGACGATTTTGTAAACTATAAGCGAACTCTTGGATGCATGAAAAGAACCAGGCCTAACTATCATATGATTCAGATTCGGCAACCCCATAAGCTAGTGGGAAAAGGCAGTCGTCGGCATCAAAAGCGGTAGCAACAAGCCGTGTTCCCTTGTACTTACTGTACAAAGACCAAATGCCCAAAAAGCATGATCAAAAACCCAAACATCATTGTGTGATATATGTCCTACTAAACCTGCATTGCTTCTTTTCATTTCCTCAAAATATTGAGGAAAACTCGTATAAGATTTAGCCCAGTCATCGTAAATTTTTTCCAATGCTTTATTCAACATTCACCAAGCTTTCATGTAACTGATTTTGATGAAGAGTTGGTAGTCGACAAGCACCTGGACTGTACCAGATGAGATATCCAAATCGGTCTTCACAAAAGACATGATTTTGGACATAAGAAATCCACATGTGGCTTGCTTGTGGTTGGAATTAATCATAGGGATGACATAGTTTTGTTCATAAGCCAGATTTTGGATTTCCCACCATCCCGTTTGAGATTTCTCCGACAATATAGCATGTATTCTCCACGGACATGTAGCATCAACATTACATACAACAGTATATTTTGTTTTATTCAACACGATCGACTTGTACAAAACACCATGCAGAATAGACAACCCCGTATGTTGGTGTACAAACTTTTCTTTACTTTGGAATACCATCCCAATAGGAAAATCATTTTGTACGTAAGAAGTTGAGGATTTTTCACCTGAAAACCCTAGATTATCCAATACGGATCTGGTCATCATTTGAGTTGTGCAGAGATCATCGTACAATGGTACTTTCGTTTGAACCTCAGCACCAACATCTTTCGGATTTTCTGTGTTTGGAAAGTCATAGTCCAGCGGTTCATTGTTGACTTCCATTCGTTGCATCCAGTATGTATCATCAGTAGTTTTCGTGGCAACCACCATACGATTAATAGGGTCGTATAATTCGATATCCATGTATTTATTTAGATCATTCATCTGCACTAAAGGTTTTGCACCCTAGTCTAATTAAGATTCTTCAATCAATCTGTTAATAAATGCATTTCAGTTACATCTTACATGTCAATGAGTATTAGCAAACTAAACTAATGTGCAATACTAACCTTTGGGTCATATCGTACAGTTTTGACTGAGTAGGAAATACATCATGTTGCTATTGTTGCCCATATTCGTCTAACTGAAAATTTTGGTGTTGTTGCTCATGAACATTTGGTTGAATAGTTTGTTGTTGTTGCTGACACTACAAGAAAATTGATTTTTTTTGTTGCAAAAATCTGTGGCGTTTAATCGCAAATGCAAGTAAATATGTTTTCATTCATAATATAATTGCAGTAAAAAAAATTCGCTTCCCGCCTAAGAAAAATGGTGCGCATAGTCGAAAATAAACGTGTCCACTGATTTTCTTTTCCTTCCTACTCGTACCTAGAAATTTTTTAAGCTTCTTTCCCTTTCCCCCCAAAATCGCTTTCGGCGAAGAACCCTAGGTTATATCCTCTGTCGTTTATTCAATCTACTTTCCCTTTTCTTCTGCCACCTTAAATGATTTACTTAACGTCAGACAGTTCAATAAATCCACCCCTATAAGCCGATTCCGCTATTCCTCTCTTCGCCTTCGTTTATTCTCTGCTCAGATAATTCAACCAAGCCACAGCTATAAGCCGATTCCGTCTCTTCTAGTCTTCAAACCTGACACCAGCAACACTTTCTATTGGTTTTTTTTTGTTCCTATTCCTTATAAGGCACTGTTACTATGCTAGGTTTTATTCTCCTGAACGTGTAATAACCTAAAAACTAATTTGAATAATTTTCCTAGGGCATTCTCATAGATTGTATTCTTTGCTAGGTTTTATATATGTTATTTATGATTAATAGCTTCTGTAACACCCCCGTATTTTTACTGTAAGATAATAAAAAAAGAATAACATTATTAAGTATTCAAAATTAAGTAAAACGGACTGCGCCAGTGTGTCCGTCCCGAAATTCTGGTCAAGATAGACATCTGGTTTGCGTAAAACGGACAACGTATGAAGTAGTTATGAGCGTTAGAAGTTTGTATACATATAAGGAGCTTATATGTATATATATAAAATAAAGTTTATCCAGAAATTTCGAAAATGGGTTCAAAAATCAAAATCGCGGGCGGGAGAGTTTGGAGGGAAAATTGACCATTGGCGGTCGACCTATGGGTCGACCGACCAACAGAGGTGTCGACCTATGGTGGGTCGACCCATGGGTCGACCCACCTGCAGGGGTGTCGACCTAGGGGTCGACCCACCCATAGAGAAACTTCTTCTAACGTGTTTTATTCTGATATCTGAAAATTTGATATGAGGGTCCTAGTTGCTCCGCTACTCCTATAAATAGGACCCTAAATCTAATCCTAAATCTCATAGTTCGGTGGCTACGCTGGAACACTGCCAATGCTCTCTCTCTCCCCTCAAACATATTCAGAAAATTAGATTTATAAGTTAGAAAATCTTAAATTAAAATCGGGAGGGAAGAGATTTATGTTCTTATTAAAAGGTATTCAAAATTACGTGAAAAGAAAGGTAACATTCCAAATCCAACCTACTCATATTCTCTTTCCGTTCTCTTTTAATGAAAATAGTCGATCCACGTTATTAGGTTTCAATTCAAATTAAAGAGGAAAGGAAAAACATGGATGATAGAACAGATCGGATCCAAAATTTGGGAAGAGCATGAAAGGTGTGTAGGTTTAAATTATAGCCTTTAGATATTGTTATAACTATTGTTTAGCATTCCCATTTTAATAAATTGTGAAATTGCCATTTTAATTATAAATTGTTGTTACAACAAGTTGAGACATTAATATGGATAGATCAGGAAATTCATATGTTGAATCTATTGAATTATTGGAGTGATTACATGTTGAAAAACAACTTGTTAGGAACGGTTAGAAACTACTGTTGTTCACACTACATGTTAATTTGTCACATGAACCCTCACTTGTATGAATTGGCACAATTATATGATTAAATGGTTTCATGTTAGAATTGATTTCATGAATATAGTTTGGGGCATAAATCAAACTATGATTATAGACTTATTTTGGCATATAGCACATGAAAAATATGACTTAGGAAAGGGGTATAAACACCTATAATTAAATAGGTAAAATTGTAAAAGAATGAATGTTCCTAGGATTACAACTAGAAATTTTAACAGCACTTGTGCCACGAGGTTAGGTTGCATTAGTGTCGGAAGTCTGCCCGGGCCCGACCGGCATATCCAGCAGCCATTAGTGTTGAACCTAATGTGAGAAGCCTAAGTGCAAAATAAAATAGAAAAATATGTAATGGTGCTAAGACACGAGATTAAGTCTACTTGTGGTAGAATTCTACCCGGACCCACCTGGCAAATCCAACGTCCACAAGTGTAGGCTTAATGTGAGAGGTCTAGTGCTTATACATATACATATACATATACATATATATATATATATATATATGTATATGACAAGATATGAATAAATGGTAATAATGGTAATTAAATGTCTAACTCAGAAAATAAGAAAGGAAGGGATGTAATGAACTGAGTTACTATGATACGAAGGAAAAGTTATGTATTTCCCTAAGTGACCTATTTCTGGGAATGTGCTTGCAAGTAGGCCATAGTAACTAAAGTAAGAAGAGTAAAGAAATTACTTGTTACCACGGATTTAGATAGGAATACATTATGAAAATAAATCACCGATTCCTTCTATCAAATTGATAAGGTGCATGAAGTGTTTTCCTTAATTAAAATAAGGAATATATATATTAAAGTGAATGAAGGATACTGGAATACAACAGTAAAAGAAAATGGTTTAAAAAGTGGGAATGATAATCACCTATTAAAGTAAATAACATGAATGAAAACATTGTATAATAGGTAGACTTGTCCTAGTGACAAGTGAAGATTATAACTTAGGTTATAATAAACTAATAAGTAACTTGGATAACTGGTGAAATAAGATAAGGGACGCAAAATTACAAATTATGTAATCAGTAAATTGTGAAAACTGGAAACCAGTTGAGAAAAGGGGGAAATATATGAAATATAAGAAGTTGTACTTTATTATAAATTAAGTAATCTGTAAGCTTGTAAGCCTGAAACCCGTTGATAAGAATGTTTAGGCTTGTCATAGGGACAAGAGGAAGTTATAACATAGGTTATAACAAATGGGTAGAGAAACTTATTAATGGGCCTTAGTTAATAGAACTAAGTAAATAAGTAAACAACGATAAGTTGTATTGATAATGTAATATGGAATTATGTTTAAATGAGAAAGGATGAGGAAAACTTATGAAATGAAATAAGTTATATTTAATCATAAAAGGTAAGTGACATGTTAATTAAAAAACATGTGAATTGGATATACTTAATTACATATTAAGTAAAACATGTTAGTGTAATGATGAAATCAAACAAAAATATGAAAGAGATTGTGGGCTACAGACCTTGGGCCACAATCTAGAGAATAACATGTTGTGGCCTTATTAATAAACTTAAATGGATTAAGTTATGAAATTAATAAGCAAGAGAAACTTGGTAATTTGAATAAGAATTCAATATGAATTGGAATAACCAAATTAACCGAAAACTTTATGAGGTGAGACAGAGCGCGTAAAAGAATGTTTAGACATAGGGTTTAATAACATATTAAAGTAAGGTGCTTGGACCTGTCCGCACATTTGAGGGTAAATAACCCAATGGAGTAGATCATCGAGGTGTTATTAGCCACGAGGGGAGTGCACATTCATCTAATTGTTTGATGGCTCCAAAGGACTGGAAGGGGAAGCACGCGACTTCCTGAGGTACATAAGGTGCTCCTAGTAGTCCTCTGTGCGGTGACAGATGTCTTAGGCTGTGCTCGTAGAGGCTGTGTCTCCGTGTAACTACTAGGTGGGCGGGCCTTGACAGCAGATGTGGCTATGAAGTCAGAATGCTGTGACGTGGTGACACCAGGGTAGTTCGGCGGTTGCCTTATGAGGAGGTAGAGAGAGGGAGAGAGAGAGAGAAAGGGAGGCCACAACCAAGGATAGTAGATCATATGATACCCATCATCGGCAGCCAGTGGGATGCGGAAATACTCGATCTGAACCCACGATACCATTTCACCCTTCACTATCGGGGTACGGTGTTGGGGGAGATGCCACATGGATGGTTAGATTCTTTGCGTAAGGGCGGTCGCTTAGCTCTGTTAGTCTTTACTAGTTGATGGAGGGGCCGAGGTGGGGCCATAGCCACCATGGAAAACAAACCCTAGGAATATCTGTATTTGGAGGCTCTTAAAGGCGGGCCTGTACAGGTATGGAAAATCCCCCGATTGAGTTCCGTGTTTCTTGTATCACCCTACCATGGAACTCGATGCACAATAGGGGACATGCGACTGAGGCATCGAGCTACAAATGAAGATACACATGGTGGACAGTCTAGATACATGCGTATCTACTCTGGGTGGTGTATCGTAGATTTGACGGC
Source organism: Allium sativum (assembly GCA_030737875.1). NCBI lineage: Eukaryota > Viridiplantae > Streptophyta > Magnoliopsida > Asparagales > Amaryllidaceae > Allium > Allium sativum. Next base: position 1,056,249,026 of record CM060924.1, read on the forward strand.
ATTACTCCGTTATGGAGTCTGATTCGAACAAAGGTGACAGTCCGTACGTTGGCGTGGCATAGCAGCGATAGATATATGCAGAATGTAATATGTTTATCCGTACGTCACTACGGTGTAGGATGAGGGACTGCGTGTACTGCGATAGCGTTACGGTGGAGACCGTTCGAGTGGGGTCCCATGGGGTGTACCTCGATATTGGGGGTAGCTATATGTATACTGTACTAGGATAATTCACTGGAAAGTAAATGGGTACGACGTGTGTGTAAGCCTAGAGTGTTCTTAACCCAAGTAACCTAATAAATAAGATAATATGATTGAACATTATATGTAGGATTATCCAAAGCGTATAGTTTAAATCCATCCACCAGAACTTGTGTTCTGACCTCCTCCTCATAAAAAAAATCGGTCTATATAAATTGCGGTTGTCACATCTGGTATCAGGTTTAGGATTCCTATATAAATAGTGAGTGAACGTATTTGTATTTTTAAAAATATAAATATATTATATATATATATAGCTAGATCCATAGAGAAACCCATTAAATAGAAAGGGCGTAATATGGTGAAAAATGGAATGTTTGTGTTGTACACTAAAGGGATGAATATGAGACCCTTAGGTAATATAGGTGGAAACGGTACAATGTATTTTGTATGGAAGGAAAGTGAATCCCATATGATTAGTATTTAGGGTTAGTGGGTTTGAAAACCTCATAAATTGGAAAAAGTGGAAAAGAGATGGATTAGTAATATATATAGTTGAATGAATTGACCTTGGGGGAGTATCTAGGAAAGCCTAGAAAATTGGAAACCCGCTTTGAGTCTAACCCCATTGTTAACTTTTAAGAACTTGAAATTACAAAAGTTTTGGGAAAAATTTTTATGGTGTTTTCAAGTTTTAATCTTAAAAGTTATAATTTTAAAATATGTAAAGAAGTATACATATTGGGTTTTGAAATAAATTGGGATATATTTTGCAAATAGTGATTTCTTACGAAAATTTTGTCTAAAGTAAAATTCTCTCAATAAAGGTGCATATTATAAAGCATTTATAACTCGCTAGTTTTTCTTGTTATATTTCATATAAGAATTTTTAGTAAAGAAAGATTTTAAGTCTCTATTCTTCTGGCAACCCTTTTTGACAAATTATTTTAAGATAATTTTGTGGGTGGACAAAATAAGTTGTAGAAATTAAGAATAGAGTGGATGTTTGCACCTTATAGTAAGAGAAAAAACTGACCTTATAGGTAAGAACAAGTCATAAACCCGATTGAGAAATAGTTGTCCGTATCTACTCCAGTTTTGTAATTTGAAAAAAAATGAAGATTAACATTTTCTTTTAAGACGACATGGTTTTATGACTCGGCAAAAGATAGTTTTTATGAGGAAAATAAAGTTTTGACACTTTTAATTTTGGAAGGAAATTCAAATGAAAAGGGCCAAACCATGTTTTAAAAAGTATGGAGTAGGTAAGGATTAGTGCCAAGGGATGACAAGGAAAAGTTTTAAGGCTATAAAGTAAATAGTGAAAATTATCATGGAATAATTATGAGTTCCTGTAGAATGCGTAAGCATTGGAAAGCCTAGGATGTTGCTTAGAGCAATTGTTGGTACACAGCTAGAGTTAGTAGTGATTACTAGATAGTAAAGGGCAAGTAAGTGTTTAGATCTTGTTGCAAATTTCCGTGTTAGGGTTAAAACATGTTACTACATTTCGGTTGGGATCGTCTCGTTATTTTGTTATTGTTGGGTAGTTAGGGTTATACCTAAACCTGTCATGGATTCCATAGTTTTGACTTTTCAGTTTTAGGGGGACATAGTCCCGAGATTCTTGGCCCTTAGTAGTAGTAGCTGTGTAAGTGTCTGTTCTCCTGTTTTAGTTGGAAGACTAGAAGCTTATTTAAATTTAAACTAAGATCAGATAATTAAATAAGCTAAGAAAAGAAAAATAGTACAACTAAAAAGGAAACAGAAAATTCAGTAAAGTGACAAACATGATAAATTATAAGAAAAGATGGAAAAGAATAAAAATTTCCAAGATAAGATGAAAATGAAAATCAGTAACAAAGAAAATTTTCTTATGTGGGTTGTGCTTGGATTGGAAAATAGGAAATCTTTATAAATAGTTTCATAAAAATCCATGTACGGTTAGAAAAAGGTTGAAAAAGAAAAGCGGGAGATGTAGAGTTTTCCATTTACCACCTTTTTGTAACATAAGAAATCAAATTTAAAGAATTAGATTTTTCTGAAATTCGAAAAATAAAGTTAGTTGGTAGGATTATGGTTGCAACAATTGGATAAACTATGTTCTTACTCAGTAAGAGTATGGGAAAAGTTGGATGAAAAAGCTTTTTGATTTTCAAAATATTGCATTCATATAGAACTACTAGTATATTTAGGATGTGAGCATCATGTTTTAAAAGGATTTTCGAAAATTTGCATACTCATAGGAGGTACCACTTAGGCATACATGCATTATTATGATGTATTTCACTTTGTACAGGTGCACAATGTTTACAAAAATTGGATGCACACATGATGGATGTATATTATGCGAGGGGTTAATTTGTTTTACCATTATCAAGATTTCGGGGATGAAATTTCCTAAGTGTAGGAGAATGTAACACCCCTTATTTTTAGTGTAAGATAATAAAATAAGAATAACTTAATTAAATATTCAGAATTAAGCAAAAGGAACTGCGCAATTGCGTCCGTCTCGAAATTCTGGTCAAGATAGACACTTGGTTTGCGTAAAACGGACACCGTATGAAGAAGTTATGAGCATTAGAAGTTCGTATACATATAAGGAGCTTATATGCATATATATAATAAAGTTTATCCAGAAATTTCGAAAATGGGTTTAGAAATCAAAATCGTGGGCAGGAGAGTTTGGAGGGAAAATGGACCGTTGGGAGTCGACCATGGGATCGACCCACCAACAGGGGGGTCGACCTATGGGTCAACCCACCTACAGGGGTGTCGACCTAGGGTTTGACCCACCCATCCAGAAACTTCTCCTAACGTGTTCGGTTCGAATATCTTAAAATTTGATCTGAGGGTCCTAGTTGCTCTGCTACTCCTATAAATAAGACCCTAAACCTAACCCTAAATCTCATAATTCGGTGGCTATGCTGGAACGCTGCCAAGGCTCTCTCTCTCTCTCCTCAAACATATTTAGAAATTTAGATTTATAAATTAGAAAATCTTAAATTAAGTTCAGGAGGGAAGAGATTTATGTTCTTATTAAAAGGCGTTCAGAATTACGTGAAAAGAAAGGTAACATTCTAGATCCAATCTATTCATATTCTTCCTATTTTCTTTCCCTTCTCTTTTATTGAAAATATTCGATCTATGTAATTAGGTTTCAAATCAAATTAAAGGGGAAAGGAAAACCATAGATGATAGAACGGACCAGATCCAAAATTTAGGGAAAGCATGAAAGGTGAGTAGGTTTAAATTATAGACTTTAGATAATGTTATGACTATCGTTTAACATTCCCCTTTTAATAAATTGTCAAATTTCTAGTTTAATTATAAATTGTTGTTATAACAAGTTGAGACGTAAATATGAATAGATCAGGAAATTCATATGTTGAATCTATTGAATTATTGGAATGATTACATGTTGAAAACAACTTGTTAAGAATGGTTGGAAACTATTGTTGTTCATACTATATGTTAATTTGTCACATGAACCCTTACTTGTATGAATTGGCACAATTATATGATTAAATGGTTTCATGTAAGAATTGATTTCATGAATATAGTTTGGGGCATAAATCAAACTATGATTATAGACTAATTTTGGGCATATAGCACATGAAAAATATGACTTGGGAAAGGGGTATAAACACCTATAATTAAAGAGGTAAAATTTTAAAAGAATAAATATGCCTAGGATTACAATTAGAAATTGTAACTGCACTTATGGCACGAGGTTAGGTTGCATTAGTGGTGGAAGTCTGCCCGGACCCGACCGACATATCCAGCAACCATTAATGTTGAACCTAATGTGACAGGCCTAAGTGCAAAAATAAAATAAAAAAAATGTAATGGTGCTAAGACACGAGGTTAAGTGAACTTGTGGTAGAAGTCTGCCCGGACCCGCCCGGTAAATCCAGCTTGCATAAGTGTAGGCTTAACGTGAGAGGTCTGGTGCTTATATATATATATATGTATATGACAAGATATGAATAAATGATAATAATTCTAATAAAATGCCTAACTCCGAAAATAATAAAGGAAGGGATGTAATGAACTGAGTTAATGTGATATGACAAAAAAGTGATGTATTTCCCTAAATGACCTATTTCTGAGAATGTAGTTGCAAGTAGGCCACAATAACTAAATTAAGAAGAGTACAGAAATTACTTGTTACCATGGATTTAGATGGGAATACGTTATGAAAATAAATCACTGATTCCTTCTATCAAACTGATAAGGTGCATGAAGTGTTTTCCTTAATTAAAATAAGGAATGTATATATTACAGTGAATGAAGGATACTGGAATACAATAGTAAAAGAAAATGGTTTAAAAAGGGGGAATGATAATCACCTATTATAAGTAAATAACATTAATGAAAATGTTGTATAATAGGTAGACTTTTCCTAGGGACAAGTGAAGATTATAACTTGGGTTATAATAAACTAATAATTAAATTGGATAACTGGTGAAATAAGATACGAGACACTTACTTAAAATTAAGTAATAAGTAAATGGGGAAAACCGGAAACCAATTGAGAAAAGCGGAAAATATATGAAACATAAGAAGTTGTACCTAATTATAAATTAAGTAATCTGTAAGCTTGGAAGCCTGAAACCCGTTGATAACAATGTTTAGGCTTGTCGTAGGGACAAAAGGAAATTATAACATAGGTTATAACAAACAGGTGGAGAAACTTATTAATGGGCCTTAGTTAATAGAACTAAGTAAATAAGTAAACAACGATAAGTTGTATTGACAATGTAAAATGGAATTATGATTAAATGAGAAAGGATGAGGAAAACTTATGAAATGAAATAAGTTATATTTAATCATAAATGATAAATGACATGTTAATTAGAAAACATGTGAATTGGATATACTTAATTACATATTAAGTAAAATATAACAACCTGGAAATGCGAGCCAGTTTAAAAAATTTATTTTGGCAATTTTAACGAATTTTTAATATTTAAAATGAATTATTTTAAATAAAACCGACGAGAAATTTATTTTGAATAGATTCGAATGTATATATTTATATACGTCGTCGTTAGAATATAAATAATTATTTTAAATTATAAAAGCAATTGAAAATGGCGCGGTAGTTCGATAATTCGATTTCAAATTTCAAATGAATGTACCGGGTGCAAAATAAACCGGATTTTAGTGAAACCAAAAATATTAGAATCTAATTGAGAATATCTTTCCAACGAATCCGAAAAATTGAAATTTCATAGCGGGAATCAAAAGATACGCCCAGTTGAAATTTCAGAATAGTCGCTATGGAATCCAGGCCCTTAAAAATGGAAATTTTGCAAACGACCTCGGTTTTCGACGAAACCACTTTCGTTGGATCCGTGATGTCTAGTTATTGATAGGTTTCAAATCTCATAATCTTTTGAATCAATATGTAAGCGTGGCAAAGGAAAACGCGTTTGACCAGTTTTAGTTGATTTTAATCGACTGGAAAATGGCCATTTTTCAAACGGTCTTGGAATTCGACGAAATTAATTTTGTTAAGACCGTATCGTCAATACGAAGCTAGAAAATATTTTTAGGGAATTTTTAAAGTCCGTATGTGGCCCCGGTAAATTGATAGGCGCGTTCAAATTCAATATATAGAGTTATATTTTGATTTTGACGGAAACTGATCGAAACAGTCGAATCAGCTTACGATACATAGCCCATTGTGTTCGGAATGGGGGTAATTAGCTATGGACGACAGTCGGTGGGTCTCGTTTGGACTTCGAAAGAAAAGTCAACTATGGAGATTAAAATATAATATAATATAATATATTTTTATACAAAGGCCCTCCTCTCCTTTCATTCCCTCCCCCCCCCCCCGACAGTTTTCTAAAAAAGAAAAAAAACCTACATCTGAATCGCGTTGCCCCTCCACTCGTCTGCTGCCACCTCGCGCTAGTCGCCGGAGCCCCGACCAAGCCTCGCCTCCTCCCTTCCTCTCTCCCCTCTCCTCTCTTCTTCCCCTGAACCCAGTACCCTCGCGAGACCCCATACCTCCCTGCAGCCAAATCGAAGCCGACGCCGCTCCTTTCACCTCCCCCCTTCCTCCGCGCCTCCTCTTCCGTTCCCTACTCCTCCTCCAGAACAAAGCGCCCCCCCGGGCCACCAGCAAGTTCCTCCACTCCCTCTATCAAATAAAAGTGAGTTTTTACTGATTTTATTTTATGTTAAAACTGATTTTATTTTTCTTTGTGATAAAACCGATTTTTCTTTATGATTAAAGATACGATTTTTAATGTGATAAAGATTTGATTTTTACTTAGGAAAAGATACGATTTTAAATTTATAAAACATATGATTTTTAGAATATAAAAATGTAATCTTTTATACACATGAAGAAATATAATTTTTATATGTGTCGATTAGAAATAAAAATATGATTTCGCATATAAAAATTTGATTTTTATATAGGCAGTGACAAGATAGGAATTCGATTTTTATATGAATGAAAGCAAAAATAGAATTTTTATAATGTAAGTAAATTGGTAAAGATAAGATTTTTATCGTATATTTGAAATATTTTTACGAAGATAAAAATATGATTTTTATTATATGAATATCATTATAAAAATATAATTTTTATATAATGTATAGAATAAAAATATGATTTTTATATGAACAGTTCAAGGAGTAAAAATGTGATTTTTATTGTAAACGGCGTGAAATGGTTGTGTGGGAATTTCAATCAAATCCAGACGGTTCAGCAGTTCAGAAGCAAAGCACGACGGAGTGGAACCCTCTGTGAGAACTTCTCACTTTTAATTTTATTTTCTAGTTAAAATATATACTAGGATGCAGACGGTGTTTAGTTGCACCCGACACCCGTCATCCACGGACCGTGGACGGCTTGTATGTTTGTTTGTTTGATTTTGATGTGTAGTTGATTGTGTGATGTGATGTGAAACGAAATAAAATATTTTATAGTGGAAAATATTATATAGTTAAAAATAGAATTTTTAACGTGTATATGAAATGAAATAAATTAATATAAACAAATCGAACGATTTGATTATATACACACATTTGAATGATATTGATTGGGACGATAAATTTTACACATCGCCCAACTGCACAAATAAAATCTGTGTTTGATTGTTTGAAACCCCACACGGGTATTGGGATGATATATGACATACACTAATCCCAATAATTAGTTGTATGTCGATCGATTGATTGGCAGACTGTTATAAGTGTTAAATATTTATATTTGATGCTTATACAGTGTAGAATGCACTTTGGATAATGGTTGATTATTCGTCATTGTTGATATATACATGCGTTGTATGGAAATCCATAAAAATAAAATCTATGGTAATTGATTAGGCTTCATTCCAGTTTTGAATAGAAATATTTGAAATAGAAATATTTGAAATAGAAATATTTGAAATAGAATATTCGAAAATAGAAATATATGAAGCCGTGTTGATTAGATTGACGCCATTTTGAGATGAACGATATTTATATCGATTTTATTCATTTTATAACGAATACCGAAAGTGATTTCAAAATTTGATATTTTGAAAAGAATTAGAATTCGAATTGAAATTGAATAGAAATGAATTCGAATTGAAATTGAATAGAAATGAATTCAAATTGAAATCGAATAGAAATGAATTCGAATTGAAATTGAATGGCATTGAAAACGAACTGAAATTGAATTAAAAATCGATTTGAATTGAAATCAATTTGAAATGAATTTAAATCAAATTTATAAGGAAAAATTCAATTTTTATTTGAATTTGAAATGAAGTTGAAATCGTTTCGAAAACGAATTTAAATCGATTTATAAAATACGTTTTGAATGAAAATCGATGAAATATATATAATATATATATATTATATATATAATGGCCTGAATAGAATGCGCCGCGCCGCGGTAGTTCGCGAATTTCGACCATTGACTTCGAATGGATATTGCGGGAGATCCGACCGTCGGATTCTCCTATAACCGGAACCGTTGGGTTCGTATCGAAAAGAGCTTTCTAATGAATATTATAAATTAGAAATCTAAAGGTTGGATTTGGGATTATGTCCAAATCAAAATCGGAAATGGTCGCTGTAAGTGCAGTTCGATGGCTGTTGATGGAAATCGACTGTACAGACCTTGATAAAATTATTAAAAATATCAATAATTTGTGTAAAATCATAAGAAATGATTTGTGAAGAATTGGGATGAAAAACTCCATATTTGAAAAGATAAAAATAGTTTTTATCGAAATGAACTGGTTTTGAACTAGAATAATATTTTATTTTTAGAATAAATAATTTAGATTTGAAATGATTTTGAAAATAACCAGAATTTCCAATAATTGCATTGGAAGGGATTTGAATCGAAATTGTCTTCGGAATATTTCGATGTTGGATTTCGAGATTATACATATATTGTTTTGGAAATTTGAAAGATATATTTATATATCGTTATTTCTAATACGATATTTGTTGGTCGTAGAATTTGATATTGAATATAAGCCGATATATTTTCTATTCAGAGCCTTGTATTTAATATCAAATGTGATTTGGGTTTGTCGTGGATGGTGTCTTCATTAACACGGTTCTTAAACCCAGTTGAGAAAAAGATTAAATCTTTTTATTTGGATTTAATGAAGTATACCAATTAAATGGTATTTAATTGGAATTGAATTTGAATTGATTTTTGGGTTTATCGTGAACGGTGTTTTAAATAACACTTGTTCTTTAACCCGATAATTAATGGAATGTGATTTTGGGTTTATAGTGAACCGTGTTTTAAATGACATTGGTTCTTTAACCCAATTAAAGATAGGAGGTGATTTCCCAAGTTAAAAAAATCATTGATATTTATTTTTGGGAAGGTTAAAACCAAGTGGAGTTTTAATGAATCCTTAATTAGATTGGAATGATCGAGAATGGAGTATCACCAGTTTTGCTGCAGGCGATAGTTAAATCTTTAATTTGATTTGAACGTGAAATGGTAATTGAATTTATCGATAACACCGTGGTGTTAGATATGAAGTATGACCAGTTTTACTTCAGGGGATGAATAGGTGGGGATTGGGAAATAAAATAAATGATTACTTCGGTGTGGTTAGTTAATCCCGATTAGTTTGAATTGATATTCAAAAGAAGATTAAAGAATAAATTTAAAGAATTTATCTTTGATAAAATTAATGGGAACCTTTCCCAATGTATAAGAATATTTGAATAAAAGAATATTCTGAATTGGAATGAGGCGTATGTTGTGTTTGTGTAACACTTGTTTATTATATACGCGAGTTATTCAGAAAGACCGGGTTTATCCCATTCTGAACAACTGATTCGACGTGGTGTCGAAGATGAAGACGGTGGTTGAAGACCGTAGGTCTTTACGTCGTTTGGGTGATTACTGATGATCTTGATTGGGCTGTACACCCAAGAGGAGAGAAACAGTTAGTGGTCATCCAGACGTACTTGGAGATCGATGGATATGCGGGGTACTAGGTGCCTCCGGTTTCGTTCAGACCAAGAACAAACTTGTAAATGGACTGATTGTCTGACATTCGATTTTAGTCTGTGTGATTGATTTCTATTAAATATATATCTGTTTGGCAGCGGAGAATTTATTCTCTTGCTTAACGCCCTTCTCTGAGACGTACGAGCTCAGGTGTTATATATTGATGGATATCAAACGCATGGAGTGAATAGCCTGTGTGGCATGCCTAAGTGGCAATTGATCAAGGCTTATGTTGAAAAGCAAAGTCTTGTGGTGATGATCAAAGCACAGCCTGTGTGGCATAGCTTTGTGTAACGTTGATTCGCGAGCCTCACACCCTGGTTGTGAACCAAAAACGGGAGAGGACCTCAGGAAGGACATGCGTTTCTTTTTAGTTAGAAGTGGCGTCAGTGGTTTTACACGCCCTGACGAGTTTGACTTATGTGGTTGTTGCTGTTGCGAGGCGCCTCAGATATATCGGTGACTATGTGAAGCCGATGGAGTCATTTGTTGGATCATTTACGCCCCAAAGGGCGGGGAAACGCAGTGTTTAGGAAATTTAATCAACATCGGTGGACCGGCCCTGACGATCCAAGGGTCGATGCGCTCTGACCCTGAGGCTCGTGCTAGAGAGTGTCGAAGTCGGTGAGGACTATCTTTTGCCTCGGTTCGCAGATGGAAATCCAATTTCCAATACGTGACTTTGCGGTTTTGATTGTAATCCTATATATGGAGACATAGTGGGATGGGGCGCTCATGCTGTCTATGATTGATACTTATGATTTGAAGTTGTTTTATACACTATACGCTTATTATAGTATCAAATAATCTGTTTTAAACGTATCAAGCATTCTTTGGCTATTATAAGGTAAAACCCTATCCCCCGGCTTGCGTTGCTTTGTATGATAGGACCTGGGTCTTATAATAGCTTCATTTTTCTTTATTTAGCATTGCGCTATTTTTTTATGCACTGGTGTTCTTGGGAGGAAACCCGTTCTGTGTTATACGGCGTGGTCCCTTGATTTACCGAACTTTAAAATAAAGATTAATAACTGTTTTAGTTCTCACACCAGTCCCATGACTGACCTGGGGTTTATAGTTTTAACCTAAAATCTGGGTGCCCTTATTTTGACACGGGCAGCTAGTAGTTTTGGTTTTGCAGATTTATATTCACAGGATCCTGATTTACAACTGGAACGATACTCGGAAAGCTTTGTATCCGCGTATTACTTCTAGTTATGTATTGTATTATTTTCCGCTGCAATATATTTAAATGTAATTTATATCTCTGATATTTTCTATGTAATATTCATTTATACTATGTATATTCTTGTATTCTGATGAATTGTTGTAATTAACAATGAAATGTTCTTCTGTTTGCGTTCTAATTTGTCGTGTTCTCAAAACAATCAGGCGTTTCGAACGGTCTTGATCGGTTTAGCGACTGATTCGGTTCGAGCGAAATTCCCAGTCGTTACATCGTGGTATCAGAGCTTTGGTTTACAAAGCTCAGAGAACAAGAAACATTAGAACCATACGAAAGAATTCATCAGATATTGGATTAGTAATATCCAATTAGAATGACTCGTTAGAGATAGGATCAGTAGTATCCTAGAACGAGTGTGAAGAGTATATTTTTAAAATGAAAACAATGTTTGTTTTGAAAAATTAAATTCAATTACACGTATTTGATTATTTTTTTATATTTATTTGGACAATCTAATATATAAAGATTTTGCATATACGTCTGATCTGCGTGTATTTGAAGTTTTAATATACTGGATAGATATAGAATCACACTCTAGTCGCCCGGAGATGGTTCAGATGATTTCTATAGTTCGAACATCATCAGAATTGGTATTCGAGTTTCGAAGGTGTGATATTAATATATTTCCAATTGACTGGTGTAAGAACCAAAATTAGATAGGGCTTATTGTTGTGATTTGGCATCAAAAATATGAATTTTGACTATATATCAAAATTTTGAATTTGAAACGATAATTCACTAATTGATTGATGATTGTATTGTTTGATTATTGTTTGAATAATTAAATGTTGAACTTTTAACCAAATTGGTCAAATATTGAACTGTATTGAAATTATTTGCAATCGTATGCATGTGCATATATATATGTGTGAACAGGTCATAGCAAGGAGGCTAGAGAAGAGGAATAAACTTGTTTGCCAGACAAATAGGTACATGTTTACCATAATTTACTGTTTCGTTTGGGTGATGATGATTTTATGAGACGATTGGCTAGCCTCTTTGCTTTTTGTTTTTCCTTTGGATTGAAGAAGGCCATGGGAGGCTATATGAAATATCCCGAAGTCCCCGGTGCAGGGGAGGTTATGGCGAATTTTTTCGAAAATTTAGGGTGTTAGCCAAATTTTTGAAAAATTTGAAAGGTTCTTAGAAACTGAAAAGTTGAAGAACTTAAGCCGTAATGAAAATATGGAAAGTTGAGTTGATTAGTGTTAGACCCAAAAGTGGTTCTAACACCCAAATTGATTAGAAACAAGATTAAATGAGACAAAAATAAAAATGAACACACAGGATTTATAGTGGTTCGGCGAAGAAATGCCTACGTCCACTTATCTTTCACTATATTCAATAATTCAGTTGCAAATACAATGTAAGATTCACTCACAACTCACTTTTCTTCACTCAATTGACTAAAACAAGAGATGAAAGATGATTTGGATTCTCCGGGAGTAATGGAGTTCGGATGATGGAGGTAGTTGAATTCTCAAAGTGCTGAAAAAAGATCCTTCTCTTTGTCTCCAGACGGGGTATTTATAGGTGTGAATTTGCTTGAAACTTGATCCGGGTCGGGCCACGTGTCGCCCATCGCATTCTCTTCGGGTTCGGATGAACCATCATGTTGACAACGCATCAAGGGAACAGACGTTATGGGTAGGAACTGGTCATAGCCGATCCGGATATCCAGGCGCTTTTGCAGGAGAATAACAGGGAACATGGGTTCGGGTCGGAGACGCACAGACAAGGGGGTCGGATCGGGATATCCGATCCGAACCGGATTGGCTTGGATGCAACGTTCTCTTCTTCTCTAATCTGCTCCGCTCCGATCCATGTTCGTGGCAAACAGGTGGCTTTCCGATCCATTCGAGATTTAGTTGCCTTCCGATCCGATTAGATATGCCTTACCAATCTACCCAGTAAGAGATCACCGATCCGAACAGAGGACTCTATCCGATCCGAACCGATATGTTGCTCTGACCCGATCCGAACAACTGCAGCTATCAATCTGAATGGTAGTGTTTTCCTCCAATCCGAACCGAAGTCTTATACTTAAAAATACCCTTCAATGCTTGGTTTCTTGACTTTGTGTTGCCTAGTTCACAAAGTAGGCTAACAATTAGTTAAACAACTTTCGGCTTCGTTCCTTTTCAGGGGCGAAAAGTTTTAAGTGGGGAAGAATGTAACAACCCGGAAATACGAGCCAGTTTAAAAATTTTATTTTGGCAATTTTAACGAATTTTTAATATTTAAAATGAATTATTTTAAATAAAACTGACGAGAAATTTATTTTGAATAGATTCGAATGTATATATTTATATACGTCATCGTTAGAACATAAATAATTATTTTAAATTATAAAAGGAATTGAAAATGGCGCGGTAGTTCGATAATTCGATTTCAAATTTCAAATGGATGTACCGGGTGCAAAATAAACCGGATTTTAGTGAAACCAAAAGTATTAGAATCTAATTGAGAATATTTTTCCAACGAATCCGAAAAATTGAAATTTCATAGCGGGAATCAAAAGATACGCCCAGCTGAAATTTCAGAATAGTCGCTATGGAATTCAGGCCCTTAAAAATGGAAATTTTGCAAACGGCCTCAGTTTTCGACGAAACCTCGTTGGATCCGTGACGTCTAGTTATTGATAGGTTTCAAATTTCATAATTTTTCGAATCAATATGTAAGCGCGGCAAAGGAAAACGCGTTTGACCAGTTTCAGTTGATTTTAATCGACTGGAAAATGGCCATTTTTCAAACGGTCTCGGAATTGGACGAAATTAGTTTTGTTAAGACCGCATCATCAATACGAAGCTAGAAAATATTTTTAGGGAATTTTTAAAGTCTGTATGTTGCCCCAGTAAATTGAAAGGCGTGTTCAAATTCAATATATAGAGTTATATTTTGATTTTGACGGAAACAGATCGAAACAGTCGAATCAGCTTACGATACATAGCCCATTGTGTTCGGAATGGGGGTAATTAGATGTGGACGACAATCGGTGGGTCTCGTTTCGACTTCGAAAGAAAAGTCAACTATGGAGATTAAAATAAAATATAATATAATATATTTTTATACAAAGGCCCTCCTGTCCTTTCATTCTCCACCCCCCCCCCCCCCCGACAGTTTTCTAAAAAAGAAAAAAAAAACCTACATCTGAATCGCGTCGCCCCTCCGCTCGTCCGCAGCCATCTCGCGCCAGTCGCTGGAGCCCCGACAAAGCCTCGCCTCCTCCCTTCCTCTCTACCCTCATCTCTCTTCTTCCCCTGAACCCAGTACCCTCGCGAGACCCCATACCCCCCTGCAGCCAAATCGAAGCCGACGCCGCTCCTTCCACCTCCCCCCTTCCTCCATGCCTCCTCCTCTGTTCCCTACTCCTCCAGACCAAAGCGCCCCCCGGGCCACCAGCAAGTTCCTCCACTCCCTCTATCAAATAAAAGTGAGTTTTTACTGACTTTATTTTATGTTAAAACTGATTTTATTTTTCTTTGTGATAAAACTGAATTTTCTTTATGATTAAAGATACGATTTTTAATGTAATAAAGATTTGATTTTTACTTAGGAAAAGATACGATTTTTAATTTATTAAACATATGATTTTTAGAATATAAAAATGTAATCTTTTATACACATGAAGAAATATAATTTTTATATGTGTCGATTAGAAATAAAAATATGATTTCGCATATAAAAATGTGATTTTTATATAGGTAGTGACAAGATAGGAATTCGATTTTTATATGAATGAAAGCGAAATAAAAATAGAATTTTTATAATGTAAGTAAATTGGTATATTTGAAATAATGTAAGTATATTTGAAATATTTTTACGAAGATAAAAATATGATTTTTATTCTATGATTATCGTTATAAAAATTTAATTTTTATATAATGTATAGAATAAAAAGATGATTTTTATATGAACAGTTCAAGGAATAAAAATGTGATTTTTATTGTAAACAGCGTGAAATGTATGTGTGGGAATTTTAATCAAATCCATACGGTTCAGCAATTCAGAAGCAAAGCACGGCGGAGTGGAACCCTCTGAGAGAAGTTCTCACTTTTAATTTTATTTTCTAGTTAAAATATATACTACGATGCGGACGGTGTTTAGTAGCACCCGACACCCGTCGTCCAAAGACCATGGACGGCTTGTATGTTTGTTTGTTTGATTTTGATGTGTAGTTGATTGTGCGATGTAAAACGAAATAAAATATTTTAAAGTGGAAAATACAATATAGTTAAAAATAGAATTTTTAACGTGTATATGAAATGAAATAAATTAATATAAACAAATCGAACGATTTGTTTATATACACACATTTGACTGATATTGATTGGACGATAAATTTTACACATCGCCCAACTACAGAAATAAAATCTGTGTTTGATTGTTTGAAACCCCACACGGGTATTGGGATGATATATGACATACACTAATCCCAATAATTAGTTGTATATCGATCGATTGATTGACAGACTGTTATAAGCGTTAAATATTTATATTTGATGCTTATACAGTGTAGAATGCACTTTGGATGATGGTTGATTATTCGTCATTGCTGATATATACATGCGTTGTATGGAAATCCACAGAAAAAAAATCTATGGTAATTGATTAGGCTTCATTCCAGTTTTGAATAGAAATATTTGAAATAGAAATATTTAAAATAGAAATATTTGAAATAGAAATATTTGAAAAAAAAGAAATATTTGAAATAGAATATTCGAAAATGGAAATATATGAATCTGTGTTGATTAGATTGACGCCATTTTGACGCGAACGATATTTATATCGATTTTATTCATCTTATAATGAGTATCGAAAGTGATTTCAAAATCTGATATTTTGAAAAGAATTAGAATTCGAATTGAAATTAAATAGAAATGAATTCGAATTGAAATTGAATAGAAATGAATTCGAATTGAAATTGAATAGAAATGAATTCGAATTGAAATTGAATGGATTTGAAAACGAACTGAAATTGAATTAAAAATCGATTTGAATTGAAATCAATTTGAAATGAATTTAAATCAAATTTATAAGGAAAAATTCAATTTTGATTTGAATTTGAAATGAAGTTGATGTCGTTTCGAAAACGAATTTAAAACGATTTATAAAATACGTTTTGAAAGTAAATCGATGAAATATATAATATATATATATATATATATATATTATATAATGGCCTGAATAGAACGCGCCGCGCCGTGGTAGTTCGCGAATTTCGACCATTGACATCGAATGGATATTGCGGGAGATCCGACCGTCGGATTCTCCTAAAACCGGAACCGTTGGGTTCGTATCGAAAAGAGATTTCTAATTAATATTAGAAATTAGAAATCTAATGGTTGGATTTGGAATTATGTCCAAATCAAATTCGGAAAAGGTCGTTGTAAGTGCAGTTCGATGGCTGTTGATGGAAATCGACTGTACAGGCCTTGATAAAATTATGAAAAATATCAATAATTTGTGTAAAATCATAAGAAATGATTTGTGAAGAATAGGGATGAAAAAATCCATATTTGAAAAGATAAAAATAGTTTTCATCGAAATGAACTGGTTTTGAACTAGAATAATAATTTATTTTTAGAATAAATAAATTAGATTTGAAATGATTTTGAAAATAACCAGAATTTCCAATAATTGCATTGGAAGGGATTTGAATCGAAATTGTCTTCGGAATATTTCGATGTTGGATTTCGAGATTATACAGATATTGTTATGGAAATTTGAAAGATATATTTATATATCGTTATTTCAAATACGATATTTGTTGGTCGTAGAATTTGATATTGAATATAAGCCGATATATTTTCTATTCAGAGCCTTGTATTTAATATCAAATGTGATTTGGGTTTGTCGTGGATGGTGTCTTCATTAACACGGTTCTTAAACCCAGTTGAGAAAAAGATTAAATCTTTTTATTTGGATTTAATGAAGAATACCAATTAAATGGTATTTAATTGGAATTGAATTTGAATTGATTTTTGGGTTTATCGTGAACGGTGTTTTAAATAACACTTGTTTATTAACCTGACAATTAATGGAATGTGATTTTGGGTTTATAGTGAATCGTGTTTTAAATGATATTGGTTCTTTAACCCAGTTAAAGACAGGAGGTGATTTCCAAAGTTAAAAAAATCATTGATATTGATTTTTGGGAAGGTTAAAACCAAGTGGAGTTTTAATGAATCCTTAATTAGATTGGAATGATCGAGAATGGAGTATCACCAGTTTGGCTCCAGGCGATAGTTAAATCTTTAATTAGATTTGAACGTGAAATGGTAATTGAATTTATCGATAACACCATGGTGTTAGATATGAAGTATGACCAGTTTTACTTCAGGGGATGAATAGGTGAGGATTGGGAAATAAAATAAATGATTACTTCGGTGTGGTTCACTAATCCCGACTAGTTTGAATTGATATTCAAAAGAAGATTAAAGAATAAATTTAAAGAATTTATCTTTGATAAAATTAATGGGAAACTTTCCCAAAGTATAAGAATATTTGAATAAAAGAATATACTGAATTGGAATGAGGCGTATGTTGTGTTTGTGTAACCCTTGTTTATTATATACGCGAGTTATTCAGAAAGACCGGGTTTATCCCATTCTGAATAACTGATTCGACGTGGTGTCGAAGATGAAGACGGTGGTTGAAGACCGGAGGTCTTCACGTCATTTGGGTGATTACTGATGATCTTGATTGAGCTGTACACGCAAGAGGAGAGAAACAGTTAATGGTCGTCCAGACGTACTAGGAGATCGATGGATATGCGGGGTACTAGGTGCCTCCTGTTTCGTTCAGACCCAGAACGAACTTGTAAATGGACTGCGTGTCTGACATTGGATTTTAGTCTATGTGATTGATTTCTATTAAATATATATCTGTTTGGCGGTGGATAATTTATTCTCTTGCTTAACGCCCTTCTCTGAGATGTACGAGCTCAGGGGTTATATATTGATGGATATCAAACGCATGGAGTGAATAGCCTGTGTGGCATGCCTAAGTGGCAATTGATCAAGGCTTCTGTTGAAAAGCAAAGTCTTGTGGTGATGATCAAAGCACAGCTTGTGTGGCATAGCTTTGTGTAACGTTGATTCGCGAGCCTCACACCCCGGTTGTGAACCAAAAACGGGAGAGGACCTCAAGGAGGACATGCATTTCTTTCTAGTTATAAGTGGCGTCAGTGGTTTTACACGCCCTGACGAGTTTGACTTATGTGGTTGTTTCTGTTGCGAGGCCCCTCGGATATATCGGTGACTATGTGAAGTCGATGGAGTCATTTGTTGGCTCATTTACGCCCCAAAGGGCGGGAAATGCAGTGTTTAGGAAATTTAATCCACATCAGTGGACCGGCCCTGATGATCCAAGGGTCGATGCGCTCTGACCCTGAGGCTCGGGCTTGAGAGTCTCGAAGTCGGTGAGGACTATCTTTTGCCTCGGTTCGCAGATGGAAATCCAATTTCCAATACGTGACTTTACGGTTTTGATTGTAATCCTATATATGGCGACATAGAGGGATGTGGCGCTTATGCCGTCTATGATTGATACTTATGATTTGAAGTTGTTTCATACACTATACACTTATTATAGTATCAAATAATTTGTTTTAAACGTATCAAGCATTCTTTAGCTATTATAAGGTAAAACCCTATCCCCCGGCTTGCGTTGCATTGTGTGATAGGACCTGGGTCTTATAATAGCTTCATTTTTCTTTATTTAGCATTGTGCTGTTGTTTTATGCACTGGTGTTCTTGGGAGGAAACCCGTTCCGTGTTATACGGCGTGGTCCCTTGATTTATCGAACTTTAAAATAAAGATTAATAACTGTTTTAGTTCTCACACCAGTCCCATGGCTGAACTGGGGTTTATTGTTTTAAACTAAAATCTGGGTGCCCTTATTTTGACACGGGCAGCTAGTAGTGTTGGTTTTGCAGATTTATATTCACAGGATCCTGATTTACAGCTGGAACGATACTCGAAAAAATTTGTATCCGCGTATACTTCTAGTTATGTATTGTATTATTTTCCGCTGCGATATATTTAAATGTAATTTAAATCTCTGATATTTTCTGTGTAATATTCATTCATACTCTGTATATTCTTGTATTCTGATGAATTGTTGTAATTAACAATGAAATGTTCTTCTGTTTGCGTTCTAATTTGTCGTGTTCTCAAAACAATCAGGCGTTTCGAACGGTCTTGATCGGTTTAGCGACTGATTCAGATCGAGCGAAATTCCCGGTCGTTACATAAAACATGTTATTATAATGATGAAATCAAACAAAAATATAAAAGAGACTGTCGATTACAAACCTTGGGCCATAATCTAGAGAATAACATTTTGTGGGCTTATTGATAAACCTGAATGGATTAAGTTATGAAATTAATAAGCAAGGGAAACTTGGTAATTTTAATAGGAATTCAATATAAATTGGAATAACTAAGTTAAATGGAAACCTGATGAGGTGAGACAAGAGCATAAAAGAATGTTTAGACATAGGGTCTAATAACATATTAATGTAAGGTGCTTGGACCAGTCCTCACATTTGAAGGTGAATAACCCAACGGTGTAGATCATCGAGGTGTTATAAGGCATGAGGGGAGCGCACATTCATCTGATTGTTTGACAGCTCCAAAGGACTGGAAGGGGAAGCACGCGACTTCCTGAGGTACGTTAGGTGCTCCTAGTAGTCCTCTGTGTGGAGACAGATGTCTTAGGCTGTGGTTGCAGAGGTTGGATCCGCGCGTAACTACTAGGTGGGTGGACCTTAACTGTAGATGTAGCTATGCAGTCAGAATGTTGTGACGTGGTGACACCAGGGTAGTTCTGCGGTTGATTCACGAGGAGGCAGAGAGACAGAAGCTACAACCAAGGATAGTATATCGTCGGATACCCGTCATCGGTTACCAGTGGGATGCAGAAAGACTCAAGCCAAACCCAAGATACCATTTCACCCTTCATTATCAGGGTACGGGGTTGAAGGGCGACGCCACGTGGATGTTTAGATTGTTTGCATAGGGGCGGTTGCTTAGCTCTGGTAGTCTTTACTAGTTGAGAGAGGGGCCAAGGTGGGGCCATAGCCACCATGGAAAACAAACCGTAGGAATATCTGTATTTGGAGGCTCTTAAAGGCGAGCCTGTATAGGTATGGAAAAGCTCTCGACCGAGTTCTATGTTTCTTGTATCGCCCTGCCACGGAACTCGGTGGACATTAGGGGATGTGCGATTAAGCCATCGAGCTACAAAGGAAGATACATATGGTGGACTGTCTAGATACATGCATATCGGCTCTAGGTGGTGTATCGTAGACTTGACAACATTATTCCTTTATGGAGTCTTATTCGAACAAAGGTGGCAGTCTGTACGTTTGCGTAGCATAGTAACGATAGATAGATATATGCGGAACGTAATATTGTTATCCGTACATCACTACGGCATAGGATGAGGGACTGCGTATACTACGATAGTGTTACAGCAGAGACCATGCGAGTAGGGTTCCATGGGGTGTACATTGATATTTGGGGTAGCTATACATATACTGTATTAGGTTAATTCACTGGGAAGTATATAGGTTATATAGGTACGACGTGTGTGTAAGATATGAGTGCTATTAACCCAAGTAACCTAATGAATAATATAATATGATCGAACGGTATATGTAGGATTATACAAATTGTATAGTTTAAATCCATTCACCAAAACTTGTGTTCTGACCCCCTCCTCATAACATACTCGCAGGTTAGATTTGTGGCAGAGACATGATAGCTTTGGATACTGGTTAGGCAGTATTACTAATACGGTAAGGCTATGTTTTAATTATATTATATTTTATCCATTCCGCTGTGAGATAATTTCTGAGCTCTGACATGGTTTATGTCTCTATCTTTTCTGCAGGATACCAGAGCAAACCAATCCGAGTTTCGACAAATTGGAATTTTGAAAAAAAAATTGGTCTATTGAAATTGGGGTTGTCACAACTTCTTATCAGTTATTGTGTCGTTTGAATAATTAGGACTGGCCAGTTTACATTTTTCCAATTTGAATAATTAGGACTGACCAGTTATTGTGCCGTTTGATTAATAACTCCAGTTTAGGTTAATTTTCTTGCTAAGGAGTCCAACTGGAGTTTTATTTATTTTATATTGTTATTTGGTCTTATTTGCTCAACAAGCCCGTCCCTCATTTCATCCAGGAGTTTAGTTTTGTAGTAATTTTTATTTGGAGAATTACCTTGTTCCTAACCTTTTGTATATCTTTATGTCAGGGTAAATTTATGTTGTTTGCATTTCCTTTTCAAATTCTATAAATCAGGAGGGTCTTTTACACCAAAAAATCTTTTTCTTACTGAGTTATCCATTGTTTACTTGGAGTCAATGTCATATCAATGATTCATGTTTGATTTATATTTATTTCCATAAACACAAGCACCTATACGATTGTGCTTTGTATCAATACAGATATACTCGCTATATGTCTGTGTATGTGAGTGTGTGAACTAGAATCGATTGCCCCATTTATATATCACCATTTGTGGTCCTCGATATCAGCTACAAGTACTAAACTATTTGGTCCATGTAACAGGAGAGATAAAGAACAAATGTATAAATATATACTTATGGCTTGTATGAGAGCTAGAAAATGGTGCTAATAAAGGGGACTGTTGACTATATAAATACAAATGTGTGTATGTATGTGTATAATATGAGAGAAAATTGTTTTGCAGCACCCTTTGTATCCCCTTCAATTTCAAAACACTATCTGATTTAAATAACAGTATGATATGGAGATGAGATGTGTGTATGTAAAGGGAGAGATAGTTGTTCTGCAGCACCTTTTGTATCCCCTTCATTTTCAGCACACTGTCTGATTTAAATAACAATATGATATGGAGGTGAGATGAAGGCTTTCTGTAGTGTTTAGTGACTGTATCGGCTTCGAAATGTGTGTGTGTGTGTGCAGGTTTTCATCTTTGAATGACATAGGTAACTCACTAAAATGTTTATATGGGTTTTTAAAAAGTATCAACTAGAAGATGTGAAGATTGTATGTGAGTTTGCGTAATTATTTAAGAGTGCTATCAAATTTATCTACTGAGAATATGCTTTAGCCATCATTTAGAATTTCATACACATCAACTTGTTTTATGTTACAATCATATGATTGTTTTTATTACATTCTCAAATGATTTTGGTTATTTATGGATTATGAGAGTATGGAAACCAAATAAACTACAAATTGATAGGTTTCTTCCTAAACTCTTTTGATGCAACTGTTGGATTTAGATCTAAAACAATTGTAGCCTATGTTTAGACGAACTGACAATTTTATGTACAAAGAGGGCTGCTAGTACACATACAAAAAATAGAAGACCTTTATGGTTCTCATTGATGTTGTCATAATAACTAGCAGGACACTCATATCATGTTGTTATTACGTCCAACATAGCTTCCAATTTCTCAGTACCCCATGCAATATTGTTTTAATTCCAAAATCACCCTCATCTGCATTAAATTAATCAATTAATGAGCTAGCCTGTTACACCAAAATAAGATGACTGTACTTCACAAACATCATTATGGCAGATTTCACAAACATATATTCCTTGAATAGTTTGTGTGAATGCAGAAAGTTAGCTTGCATGTCTATGCACAGTTTTCGCTCACTTTGTTACCTTTACTGATAGGCAGTACAAAACACGATATATAAATGAAACAGAGGTTGGTAATTAGATAGACGAGCTTGGACTATGAAAGAAGCAGCAATTTGTATGTAACTATTTGTTTGTCAAATGAAATTAAGAATGGTATGTTTTTGCATGCTCCAAAAATTATACACTACATAGACTAGAAAGTGATGCACATAATAAATCTATGCAATTCCTGCCCATTTTCACTGATCACAAGCAATTTCTTTTTAGCACAATCGAAGGTCAGTTTTGTCATCAGTTTCAATTCAGTTCCCTTTTCAGACTACTTAATCTTGTACCATCTCTTTCAAAGAAGATCATATTATATTATTGTAATCAGTTGGAGGATAGTCTTGAAATTATCTCTTGTTCCCAGTAGCTCGTGCATCAGTTAGTACTTGAGCCAATTGATCCCAAGTGGAATGCACAATAAAAAAATTTCCCCACTGGCTCATTCTTCTATTTCATGTACTGTAATCTTGGTACAAACATGGTACTCATCAAATGAAATTTCCATTTTTGTACTTAATATATTATGTGATGGGATCTGTGAATATGCTTGGACTATGCCTGATGGAAGTTGTGAGTCCGCTTTGATTGCACTAGAAAGATTAATTATGGAGGTAGAAGTAAATGAGTTTACTATTAGATTAGGTGAGCACACAATGTTCATACTGTTGTTGTGCATATTACATTAGGGCTCCTGGTGATCCCTTTTCCATTTATAATTTCCTGCCACCAATCATCTTATTTCTATTTGCCTAGGTTTTCTTGGACATTGTTGAAAGTGTGAACATTCTTGTCAACAGCGATGGTCAAATAATCCGTTCTGATGTCGTTGGGGCTTTAAAAGTGAGAACTTATTTAAGGTACCCTTGATTTTGTATACAGTTCAGTTTACAGTTTTACGTAGTATATTAAAATTAAGACAGAGAATCAACCTCTATAATGATTGCAATAGCTGTAAGGTAAAATGACTTGTGACTGTTGTCTAGTTATGAATTACTTGTTCAGTGGGATGCCAAAGTGTAAGCTTGGGCTTAATGACATAGTGTGGTTGGAGGCAAAGGGCGAACAACTAAAGGAAAAGCGATTGACTTGGATGGCATCAAGTTTCATCAGTAAGCATGTTTGTCGTGATCACCAATCACTTTGAATTGAATTTGCGTGTTAATTATTTTTGCTCAATAACAATTTCAAGGTGTGTGCTGTTGGCACGATTTGAAAAGGATAGAACTATATCTTTCATACCACCCGATGGAGCTTTTGATTTGATGACATATTGGCTTAGTACCTAGGTATATAATTTTCATATTTATTATCATTGTTACATAATCAAACCATCAATCAATAAAACTAACAATGGGCGCATGCCAATTATTCAGAGCCGCTATAAATTTTGTGACAAAACCTTTCTGCATTTTCTATTGTTTCTTTCCATGATAAATGTTTGTTTTCTTAACCGATTGATTTTGTTTCCAAATATTATTTTAGTTATACCTTGGATCCAAATTTTGTCGTTTAGGGATGAGAAATACCATTTTTTTGGGGCAGTTTTTTTGACATGAGCAGTCAATTTCAAGCCTGCAATAAATGCACATAATATCGATCTTTCTTACGCATCTGAGTGGCAACTCAGTTTCCTATAAATTCATCATCGAAAGAGTTGTTTGAAGGGAAATTTCAAACAACTTTAAGTTATGGCTGCAAACTAAATTCATCAAGGAAGATTGCAATATGAAAAAGCTGGTTTTGTATCTCAGTTAAGGCTAAGATTGCTGATAAGTATGGCAGCTGCGGTTGCTATGTCCACATCAAGAAGTCGTGTAGAGTTTTCAGTGAAAGCAAGAAGCCAATTTAAGGAAAGTAGGTACTTTTTATGTTCATAGCAAGTGGATTCCATAAGTTCATCTTGGCTTGCTTATAAGAACACTTCCATGTTTTACTGCAGCACAACAACTAATGTTGAAATTGAAGTTCCCCTACATCAATAATTTACCAACCCTAATGTTCGGACCTCCATGGGTTTAGCATCTTGTAACATCTGAGTTTTTTGACCGTTCAAATAAACAATGATCCTTAATGTCGACATAAACAGATAAAAAATATGGATAGTTATTGGAATTAAAATAAGAAAAAGAAGAAAGAAGAAAATAAATACAGAATCTTGCAGCGGAATGAAAAAATATAATAAATAAATAACAGTTCATGAAGCTATTAAAACATACATATTATTATATTTTACAAAGATTATCAGAGTAAATTAACATACAACATACCAATGCATTTACAACGGAATAATAATACGTCTGTTGAGCTCCATCTTCATCTTCATAATGGTATCTTCAAAGCAAGTGAAACTTCTCTAACTGCAACTCGGTCTGACCCGAGCGTATTGCAAAAAAAAAAAGAAACACAACAAACACTCGGATCAGAACTAAATCATTCTCATATTAGTTAATCAAATTTCATGTAATAATACGAGTGCAATAACTTAAGAGATGTTACGGGAATTTCCAACTTTTAAGGATCATTCAAACTAATACTATATAATATAATACGCTATTATAATAATGTCTATGGTTAAATATAACACAATAAAATAATGCAAGCGGGATTACGATTATTACCCTTACACCGTTTATACAGTTGCCGTACAGTTTGCATATAACACAACAGTACGTCGGCGGATAAGGATGCGCCATGATACAACAACGTTAAATCAAAATCGTAGGGGGATCGATCAGGATAATATGACAAGGCATACGAGGAATGCCCAGAGTATGAATATACTAGTTGCACGCCCGGATTGGTGGTAACGCATAGCCGTGACTACCGCCCATCTCGGACAACACTCCCAAATCACGGATGCGCATCAAATCAATAAACCGAGGGACTATAGTAATAAAGGAAGAAGTGTTGCCGATGGAGGTAACTAACCCCACTTGGTCACGGTATAGCCCTGTTTTAGTCATTTTAATTATGACCCGAAGGTCGAGGATATCCATCAAAGTTCTCTTTCTTCAAATCCAGTAATCGCCTCTAAATCCATCCAACACCTTTTCTGGAACTCCACCGCGTACACAGTTCTTAAAGTGGTTTTCGGTATTGGCAGAGAGTATGACAATATCCGATCCTGGTCTCTTTAATAACCAATCGTTTACATTTTTCACACCGGTCAGTTCTTTTACATTTCGAAGAGGTTCATACTTCATATCAAAATAACAGATTTCCAGAATCATTTAATATTCAAGATAGAATATTATTCATACTAAAATCTCCATTTAAACCAGTTAAAACTTTGAAACAATTCCAACTTTAATAATTTGAATATTAAAATAGTTAAGAGTATATTTATAATAGTTTAGATATATAATTGAAATAGTTTGAAAATAAACAGTTTGTAATTATAATAGATTTTATCAAATTTATTAAAATATATAGTTAAAACATTAGTAATTTATAAAATAAATAGTTAATTTTAAAATGATTTATTTAAAATAATTTATAAAATAAAATAAAATAGTAATAAAGTAAAATCGTTTATAAAGAAAAATAATTATTATTAAAATAGTTTATAAAATGATTTGAAATACTATAGTTGGAACTAGAATCGTTTCTCTAACATTTTCAATTAAACTTGAAGTCAAATTTCAAATTCAATTCAACCAACTCAATTTTCAATAATTCCATCGATTAAACTTCCAATTTACATTCATTTCAATTCGATCAAATTAATTCAACTAGTTACGTTCCAAATCAAATTCTCATTTTCAATGATTCCAATTTATGGAAAATATCGAGTTCACAATTCATATGTAATTCAAATCAATGTTGATTCATAATAAGATTCAAAGGTGGGTGAAACCATTCAATTTCAATAAATTCTATTTATATTATATTTCACTTTATTTAGCTTCAGTTACAACACTAATTTATTTCCCCCTTTATTTATAATTCAAAATTCAAGTTCAAAGAAAAATAAATTATAAAACATCGCTTATATTGTCTTTAAAACAATATTTCAAAATTCATGGTTAAAACAAATTTTATTTAACCAACCGGTGTCCGTACATAATTTTCTATCCTATGGCCAAGTGATAGTTAAATTTTAATTTTAGTATTTTGGGAAAGGATATATATCATTTCAATCCAAATCAGGATCATAGGTATTTATCATTTCAACCTACATTCTTAATTCATTATAATTATTATTCCCGGGTTTATTCGATGCGCGTAACATCTAGGGTAATTGATTGGGATAAATCAATATATACAATGGTAATATAAAATTCAAGGTGAATAATAGGCAAATTTACACAAATAACATCAATATCTCAAACATATCAAATCCAAGCCACTCATCACATCAATGCATCCAAATAGTTCATTATTGTAAAACAATTACTAGTTATCAGATGATAGATTTTAAACTAGTAATAACATGCCAAATTTTAACATAACTGTAAAATTTAAACTAACGGTCAAATTAAATTACACTATCGATGCTAGTTAACATAAATATGCAATTTTAACTACCAAACAACAATCAATACAATCATATCATAAGATAATTTTAATTTAACAAATAATCGAATACTTTAGTTAGGTGTGAGTGGGTTTAATCACTCACCTTGATTTCGAACATGTTTGAAATCCAATTTGAGGCCCAAAATTTCACAGTCTTAGAATTCATCCAAACCAGCTCTGTTATGACCTTAAACTTTCCCGTGAAGGAAAGACCGGATTGCTTTGAGAACAAGCCACATCGGGACACAAACAAAAGAACACCTCATTGTATATTACAACAATTCCATCAGAATACAAGAATATATAGAGTATGAATAAATATTATACATGAGAGAAATATCGGAGATTTAAATACATTACTGCAGCGGAAAAATAATACAATACACAACTGAAAGAGATATACAGATACAGAGCTTTCCGGAGATCATTCCAGCTGTAAACTAGGTTCCTGCGAATATAAATCGGCAAAACCAAAACTACTAGCTGCCCGTGTGGAAAATAGGGGCACCCAGAGTTTAGGTTAAAACAATAAACTCCAGGTCAGTCATGTGACTGGTGTGAGAACTAAAACAGTTATTTAGAACTTTACTTTAAATTAGATATATCAAGGGACCATGCCGTATAACACGGAACGGGTTTCCACCCAAGAATACTAGTTCATATAACATAACAGCGCAAAGCTTTTTGGAAAAATGAATCTATTTTAAGACCCAGGTCCTATCACACAATGCAACGCAAGCCGGGTGATATGGTTTTCCCTTATAATAGCCAAACATGCTTGGTACGTTAAAAACAAATCATTTGATACTATTATAAGTGCATAGTGTATAAAAAAACTTCAATCATAAGTATCAATTATAGATGGCATAAGTGCTGCATACCACTGTGTCGCCATATATAGGTTTACAATCAAAACTGCAAAGTCACGTATTGGAAGTTCGATTTCCATCTGTGAACCAAGGCAAGGGATCATGCTCACCGCTTCGAGACGGTCTAGCCCGCCCCTCAGGCAAGTGCGTAGGCAAGCCTTAGATCGTTAGGGCCGGTCCACACGGGGTGGATTATTATGCCTGAACAATGCGTTTCCCCACCCTTTGGGGCGTAAATGTGTCCTATGACTCCATCGGCTCCACGTAGTCACCGATATATCCGAGGAGCCTCGCAATCCAACAACCACACAGGTGAAAATAATATAAATGTCAGGGATAGTAGGTCACTGACACCACCCTAGCTAGAAGGAAACACAATTCCTCCCTAAGTTCCTTCTCCTGTTTCTGGTTCACACCGGGGTGTGAGGCTCGCGAATTAATTCTACACAAAGCTATGCCACACAGGCAGTGCTTTGATCAACAACCACAAGACTCTGCTTTTCAACAGAAGCCTTGATCATTTGCATCTTAGCATGGCACACAGGAAAACCACTCCATGCAACCGATATCCATCAATCACACAGAATGATATCCATTGTCAGACACACAGTCCATTTACAAGTCCGTTATGGGTCTGAACGAAATCGGAGGCACCTTGTACCTCGCATATCCACCGATCTCCAAGTATGTCTGGACGATCACCAACTGATTCCCTCCTCTTGGGTGTACATCCCAATCAAGATCATCAGTAATTATCCAAACAATGTGAAGACCTCCGATCTTCGACTACCGTCTTCATCCTTGACACATCGTAGAATCAGTTATTCAAAATGGGATAAACCCGCTCTTTCTGAATAACTCGCGTATATAATAAACAAGTGTTACATAAACACAACATACGCCTCATTCCAATTCAGAATATTCTTTTATTCAAATATTCTTATACTTTGGGAAAGGTTCCCATTAATTTTATCAAAGATAAATTCTTTAAATTTTTTCTTTAATCTCCTTTTGAATATCAATTCAAACCAAATTATGGTTTATCCAAACTAGTCAGGATTAGCGAACCTTACCGAAGTAATCACTTGTTAAATTTCCCAACCCAACCTATTCATCCCATGAAGTAAAACTGGTCATACTTCATATCTAACACCACGGTGTTATCAGTTAATTCAACTACCATGTGACGATCGGGAATTTCGCTCGATCCGAATCAGTCGTTAAACCGATCTAGACCGTTCAAAACCCCTGTTCGTTTGAGAACAGGACAAATCAAAACACAAACAGAAGAACATTTCATTGCTATTACAACAATTCCATCAGATACAAGAATATACAGAGTATAATTGAATAAATTACATTCGATAAATATCAGAAATTACAATAAATTACATAGCAGCGGAAAAACAATATAAAGCACAACTGAAGGTGATATACGGATACAGAGCTTTCCGGATATCATTCCAGCTGTAAACCAGGATCCTGTGAATATAAATCTGCAAAACCAAAACTACTAGCTGCCCGTGCGGAAAATAGGGGCACCCAGAGTTTAGGTTAAAACAATAAACTCCAGGTCAGTCATGTGACTGGTGTGAGAACTAAAACAGTTATTTAAAACTTTACTTTAAAAGAGAGTAATTCAAGGGACCACGCCGTATAACACGGAACGGGTTTCCTCCCAAGAATACCAGTGCATAGAATAAACAACGCAATGCTTTTTCGAAAAATGAAGCTATTATAAGACCCAGGTCCCATCACACAATGCAACGCAAGCCGGAGGATAGGTTTTTCCCTTATAATAGCCAAACATGCTTGGTACGTTTAAAACGAATCATTTTATACTATAATAAGTGTATAGTGTCAAAACAATTTCAATCATAAATATCAATCATAGACGGCATGTGTACCATATATCATGTCGCCATACTAGTTCTACAATTAAAACCGCAATATCACGTATTGGAAATTGGATTTCCATCATGAGTCGAGGCAAGGGGCAAGCTCCTCTCCGCTTCGAGACACTCTAGCAAATGCCTCAGGACTACACACTCTGGGTAACCCTGGGATCCTCCAAGGCCGGTCCTCTCTTACGTTTGAGGATTAATTATTCCTGAACACACGTTTCCCGGCCATATAGGACCTATAATCGAGGTGCCTCGCATCCAAACCACAAGGTGAAAAGTATATAAATGTCCGGGCTGGTAGGTCACTGACACCACCCATAGCTAGAAAGAAACGTCGTGCACTCCTTGGGTCTTCATCCCGTTTTTGACTCATACCGAGGTGTGAGGCTCGCGAATCCATGCTATACACAAAGCTGCCACGTAGGACGTGCTTTGATCATCAACCACAAGACTTTGCTTTTTCAACAGAAGCCTTGATCCATGCAACTCAGCGTGCCACACAGGCAATTCATGCCATGCGATTGATATCCATCGATATATAACCTCTAAGCTCGTACGTCTCAGAGAAGGGCATTAAGCAAGAGAATAAATTCTCCGCCGCCAAACAGATATATATTTAACAGAAATCAATCAACACAGAATAAAATCCAATGTCTGACACACAATCCATTTACAAGTTCGTTCTGGGTCTGAACGAAACCGGAGGCACTTTCCTCGCATATCCATCGATCTCCAGGTACGTCTGGACGACCACCAACTGATTCCCTCATCTTGGGTGTACAGCCCAATCAAGATCATCAATAATCACCCAAACGATGTGAAGACTTCCGGTCTTCAACCACCGCCTTCATCTTCGACTTATCGTCGAATCGGTTATTCAGAATGGGTATAAACCCGGACTTTCCGAACAACCCGCGTATATTAAAATAAATGTTACACAAACACAACATAACGCCTCATTCCAATTCAGCAGCCACTAACCGCAAATTTCTTATTCTTAGGGAAAGGTTCCCATTAATTTTATCCAAGATAAATTCTTTAAAATTTATCCTTTAATCTTCCTTTGGATGTCATTTCAAACCAAATTATGGTTTTCTAAACTAGTCGGGATTAGCGAACCACACCGAAGTAATTATTTATTTTATTTCCCAATCCCAACCTATTCATCCCATGAAGCAAAACTGGTAATACTCCATATCTAACACCACGGTGTTATCGGTAAAGTTAATTACCATCTCACGTTCAAATCTAATTAAAGATTTAACTATCGCTTTGGAGCAAAACTGGTGATACTCCATTCTCGCTCATTTGCCAAGTTTGATAATTTAAATTATCAATTCACATTTCAATCTAATTGCAGATTCATTAAAACTCCTTTTACTGGGTTAAAGAACTAGTGTCATTTAAAACACAATTCACGATAAATCCAAATCACATTCTATTTATTATCGGGTTAAAGAACAAATGTTATTTAAAACACCGTTCACGATAAACCCACAAATCAATTCTGTTTATAACCCATTTCAAATCCAGTTTATTTATTTAAAAATAAACGGGTTTAATTTTAGTTCAAAACTAGTTCATTTCGATAAAAATCTATTTTTATCTTTTCAAATACGGGTTAAAGAACAATTGTGTCCCCCCTTCTGATTTTTTTTTTCTTTTTTTTTTCTTCTTTAACGAATGAATAAAAAGGGGGGCAGAGAGAAGTTAAGGAGAGGAAGGTTTTAATTTTTAATTATTTTAATTATAATAAGTTGACTTTTTCATACGACCTCTAAACGAGGCCCACCGCCTGTCATCCATAGCTAATTACCCCCATTCCGAACACAATGGGATATGTATCGTAGGCTGATTCGATCATTTCGATCATTTTTCGTCAAAATCAACATATAACTCTATATATTGAATTTGAACGCGTATTTCAATTTACCGGGGCCACATAATAACTCTATAAATCCCATAAAAATATTTTCTAGCTTCGTTTTAACGATACGGTCCTAAGTAAACTAGTTTCGTCAAATTCTGAGACCATTGGAAAAATGGCCATTTTCCAGTCGATTAAAATCAACTGAAACTGGTCAAACGCGTTTTCCTTTGCCACGCTCACATATTGATTCGAAAAATTATGAAATTTGGAATCTAGCAATAATTCGACATCACGGACCCAACAAAAGTAGTTTCGTCGAATTCCGAGGTCGTTTGCAAAATTCCCATTTTTAAGGGCCTGAATTCCATAGCGACTATTCAAAATTTTCAACTGGACATATCTTTTGATCCCCGCTATGAAATTTTGATTTTTCGGATTCGTTGGAAAGATATTACCAAATAGATCCTATTATTTTTGGTTTCGCAAAAATCTGGATTGTTTTGCACCCGGTACATTCATTTGAAATTTGAAATCAAATTATCGAACTACCGCGCCATTTTCAATTCTATTTATAATTTAAAATAAAATATTTATATTCTAACGACAACGTATATAATATATACGTTCGATTTATATATTCAAAATAATTTTCGTCAATATTATTTAAAATAATCTATTCTAAATGTTCAAAATTTGCTAAAATTGCCAAAATAAAAATTTTAAACTGGCCCAGATTTTCGGGTTATTACAATCTCCCCCACTTAAAACTTTTCGTCCCCGAAAAGGAACAAGGTCGAAAGTGGTTTGATTAACCAACTCTACGTTCGATCTGGCTTCTATTCTCCAACTTTTCAGTTTCTGAGAATTTTCAAATTTTCAAAAATTTGGCTAACACCCTAAATTTTCGAAAAATTTCGCCATAACCTCCCCTGCACCGGGAGCCACGGAAAAATCCCGAAATTGCCATTCAGGCCTTCTGATCTCAAAAAGAAAAAGAAAAAGCCAAGCGGCTAGCCAATAGGCTCATAAAATCATCATCACCAAAACAAAACAGTAAATTATATTAAATATGTACCTATTTGTCGGGCAAACAAATTTTATTCTCTGCTCTAGCCTCCTGGCTATGACCTGTTCAATGAAAGTATATGTATATGCAAGCAAATGCGACCAATTTTCAATATAGTTAAATATTTGATTCTATTAGGCATAATGGTTCAAAATTATCAAACAAATAAACAAACAACACAAACATCAATCAATTAGTGGATTAACGTTTCAAATTCATAAATTTGATATATAGTGAAAAATCACATTTTTGATGCCAAATCACAACAATAAATCTAGCTATATTAGTTTTGGTTCTCACACCAGTCTAATGGAAATATATAGAAATCACACCTTCGAAACACGAACATAAATACTGATGATGCATGTGCTATGATTAGTACCATCTCCGGGCGACTAGAATGTGATTCTATATCTAACTAATATATTAAAACTTCGAATATACGTTCATGACGCGTATATGCAAAACCGTTATATACTAGATTGCCCAAATCAATATAAATTATTCAAATACGTGTAAAACGATTCAAATTTTCAAAACAAAATTGTTTTCATCTGAAAAATATACTCTTCACACTCGTTCTAGGATACTACTGATCCTATCTCTAACGAGTCATTCTAATTGGATATAACTAATCCAATATCTGATGAATTCTTTTGTATGGTCCTAATGTGTCTTGTTCTCGAGCTCTGTAAACCAAAGCTCTGATACCAAATGTGATGGCCGTCGAAATCCAGTACGCTTTCCAACCATCCCTTCATCCCCCAAGCAGTAGGTAATACCCACCGTGGCTCCCACATGGTCCCCCAATCCCTTGTTTTACGGCGACCCTCTCGAGTCACGCGCCTACTGGCGAACCAACGCTCTAAACTGCGACATGTAGGGGTAAGAGTCTCCCGTTCGCCACCAAATCGCGAAGCGAGAACCCCCTATCATGCGTACCCGGCCTACTCAGGGCCAGCAACAAGAACTGGTGATACTCCATTCTCGCTCATTTGCCAAGTTTGATAATTTAAATTACCAATTCACATTTCAATCTAATTGCAGATTCATTAAAACTCCTTTTACTGGGTTAAAGAACTAATGTCATTTAAAACACAATTCACGATAAATCCAAATCACATTCTATTTATTATCGGGTTAAAGAACAAATGTTATTTAAAACACCGTTCACGATAAACCCACAAATCAATTCTGTTTATAACCCATTTCAAATCCAGATTATTTATTTAAAAATAAACGGGTTTAATTTTAGTTCAAAACTAGTTCATTTCGATAAAAATCTATTTTTATCTTTTCAAATACGGAGTTTTTCATCCCAATTTTTCCCAAATCATTTCTTATGATTTTACAGCAATTATTACTATTTTTAATAATTTTATCAAGGCCCGTACCGTCGATTTCCGTTAACGGCCATCGAACTGCACTTACAACGACCTTTTTCAAATTTGATTTGGACGTATCTCCAAATCCAACCATTAGATTTCAAATTTCAAATATTCGTTAGAAAGCTCTTTTCGATACGAACCCAACGGTTCCGGTTTTAGGAGAATCCGACAGTCGGATCTCCCGTAATGTCCGTTCGAAGTTAATGGTCGAAATTCGCTAACTGCCGCGGCGCGGCGCGTTCTATTCGGGTCATTATATTATATTATATATATATATATATATATATATATATATAATATCATCGATTTCTATTTAAAACGAATTATATAAATAGTTTTAAATTCGTTTCAAAAACAATTTCAACTTCCATTTCAATTCAAATCAAAATTGAATTTTTCCTTATAAATTCGTTTTAAAGTTCATTTGAATTCAATTCAAATTTCAGTTCAATTTGAATTCATTTCAATTCGTTTTCAATTCAATTCGAATTCGTTTTCTATTCAAATCAAATTCGTTTTCTATTCAAATCAAATTCAATTCGTTATATATTCAATTCAATTCAAATTCGTTTTCTATTCAAATCAAATTCATTTTCTATTCAATTCAAATCAAATTCGTTTTCTATTCAATTCAAATCAAATTCATTATATATTCAATTCAATTCAAATTCGTTTTCAATTCAAATCAAATTCAATTCGTTTTCTATTCAAAACAAATTCAATTCGAATATAATCGATATAAATATCGTTCGCGTCAAAATAGCGCATCTCTAATCAACACGGCTTTATATATTTCAATAAATTTGTTATTCTATTCAACAAATGAATATTTATTCTATTCAATATGTGAATCTATATTTTTGTCAACACACGACTAATCTCAACGAATGAGTACTGTCCACGTGTGACTATTTTTATTATTTACTATATTTTATGAAAATTAAGGTATCTATCGTTTGATATTAAATCAGACTCCAACCGTAAATTAGTAAGAGAACGATTCCCTGAATATTAACCCCGAAGGCCGAAACCAACATAATATCAATATCCAAGAGACCACTCATCTTATCTATTTTCCAATTAGTTTCTAATTTTTTATGTGATAAAGATGTAAATTTTATTGTTAAAATCTTTCGTTCAACACATAACTAATCTCAACGGATGAGTACAGTCAACACATGAACCTTTACTTTATAATATTCCTTATTTTCTAAATTGGAATGAGGCCCAATCAATTACCATATAGCGTTAACTATATGGATTTCATACAACCCATGTATATAGTAGCAACGATAAATAATCAACCATCATCCAAAGTGAACTACACTGTATAAGCATCAAATATAGATATATAACGCTTATAACAGCCTGTCAATCCATCGATCGACATACAACTAATTATTGGGATTGGTGTATGTCATATATTATCCCAATACCCGTGTGGGGTTTCAAACAATCAAACACAGATTTTATTCGTGCGGTTGGGCGATGTGCAAAATTTATCGACCCAATCAATATCAGTCAAATAAGTGTATATAAACAAATCGGTCGATTTGTTTATAAATATTTATTTATTCACATTCACGCTAAAAAATATATTTTTAACGATAAAATATTTTATTCGACCAATGAATATTCTATTCAGTTCATTTATTCAATAAAATGATATTTTTATTCTTCTAATTTATTTTAGAAAATTTCGGCGGCATAAAGGCACGATACTAGAAATGGGACGAGGCCTAGCCTTATCCCCGGTCTAGTGAAGGCCCACGCCATTCACACATCAATCAAATCCATTCATTTCACCAAACAATTCAATTCAAACCAAATAAACTAACCAACTACACATCCAAACAATTTAACAAATAAGCCATCCATGGTCTGTGGATGACGGGTGCTACTAAACACCGTCTGCATCCTAGTATATATATATATAAAACTAGAAAATGAAATTGAAAGGTGAGCAATTCTCACCAATAGCTAATCCAACTCCACGGCTCTTCTTTTCCAGAAACCTTCGTCGTTCTCGCCTTTTTGTCATCTTCGTTGCCCGTATTCTCTACATATGTAAAAATCGAATTTTTACTTTGCTATCCAATATATAAAAATCGAATTTTTACTTCGCTATTCAATATATAAAAATCGAATTTTTACTTCGCTATTCAATATATAAAAATCGAATTTTTACTTCGCTATTCAATATATAAAAATCGAATTTTTACTTCGCTATTCAATATATAAAAATCGAATTTTTACTTTCTTACCTATATAAAAATTATATTTTTATACTTCTACAATATAAAAGATTATATTTTTATTATCTATATAATATGAAAATTACATTTTCTACCTTTACATATGATAAAAATTATATTTTTGTACTTCACATATGCTAAAATCATATTTTTAACTTTCCTATACTATATAAAAATTATATCTTTACTCTTCTACTATAATAAAAATTCCGTCTTTTCTATTTTAAAAGGTTTCGCCTTTTCTATTTTAAAAATCTAATCTTTTTCATTTTAAAAATCTAATCTTTTTCATTTTAAAAATCTAATCTTTGGCAAGATCATATTTTACATCTATAAAAATCAAACCTTCTTGTATTTGAAAATATAAACTTTTAAACATGGTTTAAATAAACAAAGTAAATCAGATCTCATAATGTATTATTAAAAAAAACATTACTCACAATTTTCGATCGCTAACAAGGTTGAAGCTCGCTGGTGGTCGTAGTGGAGTCGATGGGGTGTTTTGGGGCGGGGACAGCGGTGTTCGTTTTAGGGCCTGAGGGTTTCAAATGGGAAAGGAGGGAAGCAGGGAGGGTCGGAGGGAGGAGGAGGGCACAGCGACGGCCAGGGGGCTAGGGAGGCAGTGCTGATGCGGGGGTGGGTGATTGGCGGAGGCGTCTCGTCGGTTTGGGGATCGACTGGTCGGAGAGGAGAGGAAGAAGAAGGGAGGGGGAAGAAGAGGAGGAGGGGGCGGCATGTGGTGGCTGCGCCGCCCTGGGGCGCGGCGGCTCATCGGGGGGGGGGGGGCATCGATCGTGTCCCCCCTTCTGATTTCTTTTTTTTTCTTTAACGAATGAATAAAAAGGGGGGGGGGGCAGAGAGAAGTTAAGGAGAGGAAGGTTTTAATTTTTAATTATTTTAATTATAAAAAGTTGACTTTTTCATACGACCTCTAAACGAGGCCCACCGCCTGTCGTCCATAGCTAATTACCCTCATTCCGAACACAATGGGATATATATCGTAGGCTGATTCGATCATTTCAATCAGTTTTCGTCAAAATCAACATATAACTCTATATATTGAATTTGAACGCGCATTTCAATTTACCGGGGCCACATAATAACTCTATAAATCCCATAAAAATATTTTCTAGCTTCGTATTAACGATACGGTCCTAACAAAACTAGTTTCGTCGAATTCTGAGACCGTTGGAAAAATGGCCATTTTCCAGTCGATTAAAATCAACTGAAACTGGTCAAACGCGTTTTACTTTGCCACGCTCACATATTGATTCGAAAAATTGTGAAATTTGGAATCTAGCAATAATTCGACATCACGGACCCAACAAAAGTGGTTTCGTCGAATTCCGAGGTCGTTTGCAAAATTCCCATTTTTAAGGGCCTGAACTCCATAGCGACTATTCAGAATTTTCAACTGGACATATCTTTTGATTCCCGCTATGAAATTTTGATTTTTCGGATTCGTTGGAAAGATATTACCAAATAGATCCTATTATTTTTGGTTTCGCCAAAATCCGGATTGTTTTGCACCCGGTACATTCATTTGAAGTTTGAAATCGAATTATCGAACTACCGCGCCATTTTCAACTCTATTTATAATTTAAAATAAAATATTTATATTCTAACGACAACTATATAATATATACGTTCGATTTATATATTCAAAATAATTTTCGTCAATATTATTTAAAATAATCTATTCTAAATGTTCAAAATTCGCTAAAATTGCCAAAATAAAAATTTTAAACTGGCCCAGATTTTCGGGTTATTACATACCATTTCACGTTTAAATCTAATTAAAGATTTAACTATCGCTTGGAGCAAAACTGGTGATACCCCATTCTCGATCATTTCAATCTAATTAAAGATTCATTAAAACTCCACTTGGTTTTAATCTTCCCAAAAATCAATATTAATGATTGTTTAACTTGGGAAATCATATCCTGTCTTTAACTCGGTTAAAGAACCAATGTCATTTAAAACACGGTTCATTGTAAACACAAAAATCACATTCCATTCAATCAGCCTTTAACCGTAAATTAGCAAGTGAACAATTCCCTAAGTATTAACCCTGAAGGACGAAACCAACATCAGATCAATACCCAAGAAACCATTCCACTTAACTAATCTCCACTTAGTTTCTGATTTTCTTAACTCCGTTGGGTCTAAGAACAGTATTATTAAAGATACCATCCACGACAACCCAAAGTCACATTCCATTAGCAATGGAATATTCATGGAAAAAAATCGATATATATATATATATATATATATATAAAATCGATATAAACTTCCATATCCGACCAATAATATAAATGGAATAACGGCAAGGCCTTTTAAATTCCATATGTATTAACCGTCTTCCTCTGTAGAAGCTTACTTCGATTATCGCCAAATCGAATTCCATTCAATTCCAATTTAATATGTTAAATTGGAAAACTTTACTTTGGAAAATCTCCTTTAAATCTTAACACAAGGATTTATAAATTCAAAATTTCATTTCACCGTAAATCGGGTTAAATAACGAATGTCGCTAAAACACAGTTCACGATAATCCCAATACACATTCCATTAATAATCGGGTTAAAGAACAAGTGTTATCTAAAACCCCGTTCATGATAAACCCAAAAATCAATTCCAATTCCAATTAAAATATCATTTAACTAGTATACTTCATTAAATCTAAATAAAAAGATTTAATCTTTTTCTCAACTAGATTTAAGAATAGTGTTAATGAAGACATCATTCACAACAAACCCAAATCCCATTTGATATTAAATACAAGGCTCTGAATAAAAAATATATCGGCTTATATGCAATATCAAATTCTACGACCAACAAATATCGTATTCAAAATAACGATATAAATATATCTTTCAAATTCCCATAACAAATCTGTATAATCACGAAATCCAACATCGAAATATTCCAAAGACAATTTCGATTCAAATCCATTCCAATCCATTCCAATTCAATTATTGGAAATTCTGGTTACTTTTAAAACCCTTTCAAATCCAATTTATTTATTTTAAAAATAAATGGATTATAGTTCTAGTTCAAAACTAGTTCATTTCGATAAAAATATATTTTTATCTTTTCAAATAAGGAGTTTTTCATCCTAATTCTTTCCAAATCATTTCTTATGATTTTACACAAATTATTAATATTTTTAATAATTTTATCAAGGCCCGTACAGTCGATTTCCATAAACGACCATCGAACTGCACTTACAATGACCTTTTCCAAATTTGATTTGGACATAATTCCAAATCCAACCATTAGATTTCAATTCTCTAATATTCGTTAGAAAGCTCTTTTCGATACGAACCCAAAGGTTCCGGTTTTAGGAGAATCCGACGGTCGGATCTCCCATAATATCCATTCAAAGTCAATGGTAGAAATTCGCGAACAATCGCGGCGTGGCGCGTTCTATTCAGGCCATTATATTATATATAATATATATTTTGTCGATTTCCTTTCAAAACATATTTTATAAATCGTTTTAATTTCGTTTTCAAAATGATTTCAACTTCATATTCAATTTCTAATCAAAATTGAATATTCCATATCATCGATATATAAATGATAATATTTTCAAAAAATTACATTTTGATATCAATTCCTTTTCGATATTCATTATAAAAAATGGATAAAATCGATATAAATATCGTTCACGCCAAAATGGCGTCAATCTAATCAACACGGCTTTATATATTTAAATATATTTGTGTCCATCCCAAATCGGACATCAAAATCATATTTTGATTCTCTTCTGAATATTATTTGAAAAATATTCATTATTTTAAAATAATCGTTATTTTGAAATATTCATTATTTCTGAACAGGAATCAGACATTGTCAATTACCATACAATGTGATTTATATGGATTTCATACACACACGTACACTACAACAATCAAACACAGTCAACAATCACCCAAAGTGCATTCTACACTGCATAAGTATCAAATATAAATATTTAACGCTTATAACAGCCTGTCAATCAATCGATCAACATATAGCTAATTATTGAGACTAATGTATGGCCAATTTCATCCCAACACCCGTGTGGGTTTTCAAACAATCAAACACAGGTTTTATTTGTGTAGTTGGGCGATGTGTAAAATTTATCGCCCCAATCCATATCAGTCAAATGTGTGTACATAAACAAACTGTCCAATTTGTTTACAAATATTTATTTTATATGCCCGTTAAAAAATATATTTTTAACCATAAAATAATTTATTCCATTCCACATCACACAATCAATATTCACACCACTAACAAACAAGTCGTCCATGGTCTGTGGACAACGGGTGTCGGGTGCTGTTAAGCACCGTCTGCATCCTAGTATATATTTCAACTAGAAAACAATTTAAATGTGAGGAGTTCTCACCCAAGCTATACCAAACGCCGCGACTCTTCATATGTAGTAAATCTTCGCCGTGTTTCCAACGAGATTTGTGTCACGTGGTATATTAAAAATCACATTTTTATCATTATGCTTTGCATATAAAAATACCAATTTTATTTCAGTACTATTCATATAAAAATCACATTTTAATACGGCTACTATATAAATAAAAAATCATATTTTTTAACCCTTTGATATATATAAAAAAAATCAGATTTTTATCCCACAACTTCACATAAATCACATTTTTATCTCGTTTTTCATATAATAAAAATCTAATCTTTTTGTTTTGAAAAATCTAATCTTTTTTTTTTTGAAAAAATCTAATCTTTTTTTTTTTTGAAAAATCTAATCTTTTTGTTTTGAAAAATCTAATCTTTTTTTTGAAAAAAATCTAATCTTTTTGTTTTGAAAAATCTAATCTTTTTGTCCTATAAAAATCAAATCTTTGTTCGCAAATCACTTATATAAAAATCAGATTTTTGCACTCTAATCACTTAGATAAAAATCAAATTTTTGTACGCTAAGCAATTATATAAAAATAATGTTTTTATATTAATTAAACTGAATGAAATCAAATAAAACTTACAGTATTTTGTTCGCAAGAGGGTGGGGTGTTTGGCGCATTGGTGCAGCAGTAGGCGGCGATGATGGTTCACCAAGGGCGGCGAGCCCTAGGAGGTGGATGTTATGATTTGTGATATTTATCACATGGATATTAAAGATCGAGATATTTTAGAATTTTTTATTTTGTGCTAATTTTAAGGAGAGAAAGATATTTTTTGTGCAAGTTTCAAGGAGAGAGATTTATTTTGTGCAAGTTTTGAGGAGTATATTTCAGGATATTTTCAGATCTGGAGGATATTTAGGATCTAGAGGAAATTTTGGGAATTTCCATATACTTTCTATTTGCCTATATAAGCATGTCATTAGGGATAGACTTAGCCGTACTTTTGAGGGTGAAAAAACTTGTTTTTGTTTTTAGGGAGTGAGATTTGTTTTTTAGGGATTGAGGTATCTTCTCAATTTTAGGTCTTTCTTTGTAATTAATTGGTGGAATAATAAAAGTTTGTTTGGTGGAATTTGCTTGTTATTGTTATCTTCTTCCCTCTTTCAAAATCTAATTGTGTAGTGGTCTTGCGGAAACCCTAACAATTGGTATCAGAGCCTTCTACACAAATTTTTGAAGAGGATTTGAATATGGATAAAATAGTTATTGAAAAGCTTAATGGAAGAAATTGGGGATTATGGAGGGCAAAGATGGAAGATTTCCTTTATCTTAATGATCTTCATCAGCCATTGGAGAATAATGGGGAAAAACCAAGCAATCTATCAGAAGCAAAATGGGAGACTTTGGATAGGAAGGCTGCTGCATCTATTTGATGTTTTCTGGATAATTCAGTATTTCATATTGTTGCTAATGAAACATCTGGTTATGCAATATGGAAGAAATTGGAAGGGGTTTATGCAAAGAACTCCACAACAAATAAGGCTCTTCTTATGAGAAGATTGGTGAATCTGAAGCTTAAGGAAGCTGGATCAATTGGGGAGCGTCTTAATAATTTTCAGGAAATTGTGAACCAATTGGCTGCCGTGAATTTCAAGGTGGATAATGAAACACAAGACTTAATGATGATGAGTTCATTGCCAGAAAGTTGGGAAACACTCATGGTTGCATTGAATAACTCAAATTCGGATGGCGTTGTTTCAATGGGGTCCGTGGTTAGTAGCTTGCTTAATGAGGAGATGCGGAGGACGAGCCTTATGGAAGGAAAAGATAAGGAGACAACAAAAATTGAAACTCTAATTGAAAAAGCTTTTATTGCAAGGAGGGTTAGTCAACAAAATATGGAAAGTAAATCGAATAGACCAGACATGAGAAAGGAATACGTTTGTTTTTACTGTGATAAACCCGATCATCAACTGCGATTTTGTCATAAGCTTAAAAGGGATAAGGAGAAGATGAAGGCATTGGAAGAAGAGACTGATGAACAAAATAACAACGATAATGAGGTGAATTTTGGTGAGGATATTAAAGGAAATGTTTTATGTATTAATAAATGCGAAAGAAAAGATTGGATACTTGATTCAGGAGCATGTTTCCACGTGTGCCATCAAAAGGAAGCATTTATTGATTATGAAGAAAAAAGTAGTAAAGTGGAATCCGCAGACGGTCGATATTTGCATGTTAAAGGCATGGGTTCAGTTCGATTGAAGATGAATGATGGAAAGGTGGTGAAGTTAACGGGAGTTAGGTACATCCCAGAAATTAAGAAGAATCTTGCTT
Organism: Allium sativum; assembly: GCA_030737875.1. NCBI lineage: Eukaryota > Viridiplantae > Streptophyta > Magnoliopsida > Asparagales > Amaryllidaceae > Allium > Allium sativum. The sequence continues at coordinate 1,056,292,245 of CM060924.1, forward strand.
CAGTTGGACAGTTGGAACAAATAGGTAGAAATTTCTCGACTAGAGGTGGAGTTACAAGGGTTTGGAGGGATAACAAGGAGCTTCTGCGCGCAAAACGGGGAAATGATAATATATATAAATTGCTTGGAAACACGGTGGAGAATGTTATGAGTTATCAAATTGAATTAGGAGAGGCGATTTCAACTGAATCAAGGTGGAGCCATCAACGTAAAGCCACAAAGTCTACATGGAGGCCATTGTGGTATTACAAGCAATTTAGAGATCTTTTATGTGGTGTATCTCATTAGAAGATGCATCATTTGTCGGTGGTTTTTTGGGTTGTTGATTTGTTGGAGTGATTTCATATCAAGGTGGAGTGTTATGATTTGTGATATTTAGCACATGGATATTGAAGATCGAGATATTTTATAATTTTTTTATTTTGTGCTAATTTTAAGGAGAGAAAGATATATTTTGTGCAAGTTTCAAGGAGAGAGGTTTATTTTGTGCAAGTTTTGAGGAGTATATTTCAGGATATTTTCAGATCTGGAGGATATTTAGGATCTAGAGGAAATTTTGGGAATTTCCATATACTTTCTATTTGGCTATATAAGCATGTCATTAGGGATAGACTTAGGCGTACTTTTGAGGGTGAAAAAACTTGTTTTTGTTTTTAGGGAGTGAGATTTGTTTTTTAGGGATTGAGGTATCTTCACAATTTTAGGTCTTTCTTTGTAATTAATTGGTGGAATAATAAAAGTTTGTTTGGTGGAATTTGCTTGTTATTGTTATCTTCTTCCCTCTTTCAAAATATAATTGTGTAGTGATCTTGCGGAGACCCTAACAGTGGAGACGTCACTTTTTCGGGGCGTGAGGTTTGGGGATCCGCGAGATTGAAGTGGAGAGGGAGGAAAGAGGAGGAGAGGGAAAGACGGGCGGCAGATCTTTTGGGCCCCTGCGGCGGCGCCTCAACGGAGGAAGGGGTTAGTGGCGGCGGCGTTGAGATCTGGGTAGGGGATGAGTTGGTTACGGGATTCTGAGTGATAGAGGGGCAAACTTTTTTGATGAGAGAAAAAAAGGGTTAGGATATTATATAATTAATTATTTAATTAATTTAATTATCTAAGAAATCACTTTTCCATTCGAACTCGAAACGAGACCAAACCACTGTCGTCCCTAATTAATTACTCCCATTCCGAACACAATGGGATATGTATCATAAGCCAGTTCGACAGTTTCGATCAGTTTCCGTCAAAATCAAAATATAAATATATATATATATATAAATATATATATATATATTGATTTTGAACGCACATTTCAATTTACCGGGGTCACATATGGACTCTAAAAATTCCCGGCAAATATTTTCGCGCTTCGTATTAAAGATGCGTTCCTAACAAAACTAATTTCATCAAATTCTGAGACCGTTTGAAAAATGGTCATTTTCTGGTCGATCAAAATTGACTAAAACTGTTAAAACACGTTTTACTTCGCCACGCTCACATATTGCTTTCAAAAATTATGAATTTTGGAATCTATCAATAATTCGACATCCGGAATCCAACAAAAGTGGTTTCGTCGAAAACAGAGGTCGTTTGCAAAATTCCTATTTTGAAGTGCTATATTTTCCATAACGACTATTCTGAATTTTCAATTGGGCATAACTTTTTATTCCCACTATGAAATTTCAATTTTTCGGATTCGTTGGAAAGATATTCTCAAATAGATTCAAATATTTTTGGTTTTGCTAAAATCCGGTTTATTTTGAATCCTGTACATTGATTTGAAATTTGAAATTGAATTTTCAAACAACCGCGCCATTTTCAATTCCTTTTATAATTAAAAATAAATATTTATATTCTTACGCCGATTCAAATAAATATATATGTTCAAATTCTATTCAAAATAAATTTCTCGTCGTTATTATTTAAAATAATTCATTTTAAATAATCAAAATTCATCAAAATTGCCAAAATAAAAATTTTAAATTGGTTCGGATTTTCCGGGTAATTACAAGCGCCATTACGAAGAGCTCGTCAATACGATTCTAATGCAACAAACAACACATCAAACTGAGTTCGTATTAAAAAGTTATACATGTTATACAAACTTGTAATTAAATTAAAACGAAACAAACTACACTTTTTCACCTCAAATAAGTGTCAAGTCATCCTTCTTTCTCCCATCTTAAATGTTGTTACATCAAATTTCGAATCACCCATGTCCAAAAATAGCCCCCTTTCACTTCCACCTTCCATGCCCATCTCTTTACGAAATGCCAAACTGATTTCACCGTTATTCTTCTTTTCGCAATCTCTACCATGAGATCACCGACCCGACCAACTCAGTCATCACAATAAAACATCGTTCCCGTGTGTTCTTCATGCCTGATGCTACAGTATCAACATCTTTTCTGTCGATTCTCCTCAAATTTTGCCACCCAAACTCAAACACAATGTCCGATTCATGCTTTAATCTCTATGTAAATCAAAAACCTCAACCCTACTTCATGTCATTTACAAAAAAATTAAAAATTGAAGAAACATAAATTTTGTTGGAGCCTTCTAATTTGCATACCCAGAAGAAGCTCTTGTCATACAAGTCGAATCAATCTGAAATCAAGTGATTTCGTTGAGTATTGTGGAAGATTTAATTTTTTGAAGATGAAATGGTGTCGTGGCTTTTGTTTTTCATGTTGTCGCTTGAGGGAAAATGTTGACCATTGAATAAATGAATTAGCAAACATAAATGAAGGATGCCAAGGTTTCAGAATTAAATATTATTTATACATTAGATTTCCGATTTTTTCATCTCTATCACTTATTGTAAGTTACCTAAAATTTAGCCTTTATTTACATATGTTACATTCATATCTTATAGTCATCATCATACAAATTCATTCTAATTGATTTAGTTTGGGTTCCCAGTATATGTATATATATATGTATATATATATATATCACTTTGATTACTTGGACCTTTACTATAATTTGTAAAACAAATTAACATATTTATTTATATAATAAAATATTCATTTTACGAAATCGTATAAGGATAGTTTTGGAACCTGATGCGTTTTTATCTGTCCGTATATTTGCTACATTACATTAGATGCCAACAATAATATAGCCCATCGTAAAAGGAAGCATAAGATTTGTTGGCATGCAAATAAGAATGTTCCATTTTAATCTATTTGTTCTTTCTTTGAAATTTGAAATAATACAATGTGCATGACAATTAAAACATTTACAGCAATCAATGATATCAAAATATTACAAAAGTATCTATATGTGAAAACATAAGTAAAAGATATACCATTAAATCGTACTAAAAATCAAAGATCATATTAAATTGGATATGAAAATTATATTGAGCAATTAAATTTAAAAAATAATCAATTTATTTTATGTCTTAATAAATCGCTATAAATTCTTCAGTGTAAATATAATAGCCATATAAAGTAACGTAAGGATGCTTAACAAAGGATCAATACTGGCCCGCTCAATCAGTTACAGGAAACAAAGGATATAATTTATGATCATTTATAGGCTAAGAATCTCACTGGTTAAATTTATATATAAAGCAATCAATTTTTTTCTTTAAATTCAATACCGAGTGTTACCACTAAATTCTGATCCAATATAGGTCTTATATTAGTTAGTGAATAAATTATGAATAATATAAGTTCAAAATTAAATTATCTAACAATTTAAAATTAAAAAATAATCAATTCATTTTAAGTATTAATAACTTAATAAATCAATTTTTCATTTACATTAAAATTTCCTATATTATTATCATAGATTTTCAATTTGAATTACAATTATAAATGAATTAAGTCAATTTCACACAAGTAATTTAATATTAAATTTCAACTTCCAATTTTCATCAAAATAACTAACTTGATATTTTAATTGCGATCAATGTAAGTCATTATTGTTATGACAAGTTGAATTTCGTTACCTGAATAATTCAATTAATTTTTCATCATAGAATTACACAATTAAATCATTAAAGTTAAATCATATATTTCTAATTCTCAATAATTAAATACTAACCAAATTTATAGCAATATTTACAATCAATGGAGATTATTCAATTTTGAAGAAGTTAAGATTCATTATATACACAAAATGAATTATATTCCTTTTATTCACAAACCTAAATTTTCGATATATAAATGGAGTTTCAAAATTAGTCTATCCCTTTCATATATTGTTATATAAATATTAATTTCATAATCAATGTAAATAAATTACCAAACACAAATTATTATTGTATATAATTATTGAAATTGATCGTTAAACAAGTCAAATCAAGTCCATATCTTAACAATTTACGGCATAACTCATAAATTTTTAATATTTAAAACAATTGTAAAGAAAAGAAATCACACTAATTTTAGTAATTCAAATCATTGCAAATCTCAGGATGTTACACATCATATGCCCTAGAGAGGGATGCCTTGGTCTGGAAAATTAAGTCATTCCTAGGAGGCAAGGTAAACTTGAAATTTTAACTTCTCTTTATAGAGTACCAATCGTAAATAGAATCAATTATAGTGGGTTCGATTTTTTTCGGCTTTCCTTTCCTAATTATTGTGGAAGTAGATGGTATTGAAATAGAAATTCATGAGGTCTATTTCTGCATGTTTTACCATTTTGATAATTTTTACAACAAAATGTAGCTAGCTTATAAGTTAATCAAATATACGGTCACAAGATATGCGGACCGTTAAGGAACACAGCCTATTGTTTTGTTCAAATAACTCAAGTATGTGGTCACACGTTAAATACCTATCTCACAAGGTTCTTGAATTCTGTAAACACGATGATCAAATTAATTATAAAATGATTCACTTCAAAATTAACAGTTTGATTTTGATTCATAATTAACTATTGATTTTAGCTATAAATAGTTAGTAACCATTTCTCCTTCCACTAATAATTTCGTGTGCAGCTTGATGAGTTTTCGAAAATGGTAAAAAAAAAGGTGAAAGAGTTAACGCAACAGACCTGGAATTTTCAACAGAGTCATGGGAAAAGTTATGATTTTTCATATGATGCAAATTTAATTCAAATTTATTTATCCTGTAGTGTAATCAAATTCCTTATTAAGGTTGAATCTATGAAATTATTATGAGAACAGGTAAGCTATATTATGGATTCATTATTTTATTTCTTTTCTACTTTATAGTAAATTCAGGCAGTACTTAATATATTGAATTACCAATGTTTGATTAAACTAGATTTGCATGTTGAAATTTGCAAAAATTGGAGAACTTGACAAGCCTGAAAGCACATGGAAACATTTATGATGTCTAAAATGTAGCCTCAAAATTTCTTGTGTTCACTTATTTGTGATCGCTATAAATCCGTTGTGAAATTGAGATATTTGTACAGGAAGTTTCTACATGTATTAATATTAGTCAGCACTCACCAATTTTTAGTACTTACAGTTATCAACTTTGGAAACTCACTTTATAACTTGTAAACGTATGACTAACTTTTTGAATGTGTGTGTATGTTTGAATGTGTTTGTTGTGGATCTTTGAACGTATGTATTTTGTGGTTGTTTACTATGTATTTTATGGTTGTTTAATATGTACTTTGTGGTTGCTTAATATTATAGAAACAAAATAGACTATTAATAGGAAATAATAGTAGAAAAATCAGAGCAAATTAATCAATTATTTTTAGTGGCGTTTTATAAAGGCTACAGAAATACGTGTAGTGGCATTGAATAAACGCTACCATAAATCAGGGGTAACCCTGGAAATTTTATTAGTAGCATCAGAAAGATTTTTTACGGTGTTTTTAAAGCTCTACAAAAGTATTTGTGGTGGCATTTTTAAAAACGTTACAATAAAAGTATTTACAGTGGCATTTAAATAAAACGCAACAAAAAAAAATTAGTAGCATGTTTTCTTGTAATGATTATCGAAATGCCACCAAAAATGATTAGTGGCGTTTTTTGAGCACTACAAAAAAAATCATTTTTCTCATAGTGTGATGTTGCTCGTCCACATTTGGATGAAAATACGGATTGGTGTACAAAGGCGAACTAAAGACGAGTGAAGGATCTTGAGTTCGCAACATTTCTGCGAAATACCCTAAACTGTTACTCACACTGGCAAGCTCCTCGTAAGGTTGTTCTTGATAGTTTATATTCCAGTCAATATCAGTGTGATCACTAGACGTTCGAAGGGAGTCATGGACATAACCGTAAACAGAGTCTGTAGATGATGGCCATGAAGGCATTATTAAGAGAAATAGAGTTGAGAAGATATAGTTGAGTATGGATCAAAATTATGAAAGAGTAGGTGGGTATATATGAAGTTTACAAATACACATGCGAACTTTGAAAATGCGCCCAAAGGCGAACTTTGATAATGCACCCTGTTCTCTCCCCAAAAAAACAGGTCTATATTTGTAAATATTTCCAAAACAAGGCTAAACATGGTATAATTTATGTAAATAAGGCTAAACGTATTAATTTTTCAAAATAAAATGAATAAACAATGATCTCAGGAAGGACATCATGATTTTCAATATAACGCTAATCCATAAAGTGAAACGCTTAGAGTTCCATATAACACTGATAATTGTGATCAACATTTGGTTGTGTACTTACATCTTGGTTCAATTTCATAAAACATATATCATTTACCATGCCAAGAAAAAGAAAGTAGAGTACAAAGGAAAATTGGTGTATCTTTGTCTTATGGTCATCTACCAAACCTTCCGGGTTTTGTTTTTATTCCGCTTACTTCATACTGATATGCACTAATAAGCATGACGTCCTCATATATTCAGTATCTTCAGAGTTGAATGTTTTTTATGCTTCTTTTATACCTCAATCATATATCTAAAGGTCGAAATGTTTTATACCTCCTTTTAACAAAACTTGAAGTGTTGTACCTAACATGCAGTATAAATGAATGTACATTATATTGAATGAATTTTCCCTCATCCATTTTATTTTCGCAAGACTAATAGGGGTTTATCTGGCAGTGTGTAAATGGTAACACACACACACACATACACTCACATTTGTGTTTATACATACGTTTTCGTTACTAGCTGATAAAACATATCCCACAAATTATAATTGCATCTTTTAAAAGCAGATAAACTTTTATGTTCATTCCGACAGATGGATTAAATTCCACCAATCTTAAAGTAGTTAATACATAAACTATTCTGTGAATGTTGTTTTCAATAATTTCTAAAAATCTTACTTATTTAATGAAAACATTAGTCATGGTGGTATTAATTGCAAGTTATTTACTTTAAGTTTCACACTTAATATTTGACTTAATTGTATGTTGCAACACATAAAGCAGAGTATACGTTTGCTAATTCTTTATCAATGGATCTGATGAACATATGCTCTTTAATCAGTTTGCTCAAGGAAGTTGATATACTTTGTATGTTTTTCCAATTTATATTCGGCCTTTAGTACCTTCGTATTTATAAGTTCTCTTTGTTAGTTAGGCAATTTTAAATATAAATTATTTATATTGGCTACCTAAACTTACATTGTCGTGGAAAAAAACAGAAATTACACAATGCTTTCTGTTCAATAAATTTTTTGGTCGATTTTTTTTAATCGTTTGCTAATTGTTATTTCATAATACATGTTCATAACCCATGATTACCAGTTGTAATTACGGAAATTGCACATGCATGATGTTTATTCTAACACTGTGCCAATATTATTTACAACAAACATTAATATGTTCAGATGTTCTGATTTGAAAGGGATTGCGTACAACATGAATGGTGCATACTGAAGGACTAAAGCTGATATTTAGTTGCAGGATTATTGTTGAGGAACTGAAGTCCAACACATTGAATGTTACATCAGCAACAGGAATAACAACACATAGATGCCTCTGAACTTGATGCAAGGTGCAGATAGTGAGGGCATGCACAAGAGGTGGTCCGTATGTAACACCCCGCATTTTCAATAAAATTAAAATTGTGGAAATATGTACATATATTATATACATAGATATATTTAAGAGAAAAATTAAATAATGACAATAAAATTGCATGTAATAAGTTCATGCAGTGAAATGAAGGAAAAAAGACTAATAAAAGAAATTAAATGCAATACATGAAATACGAAAAAATGCATGCGAACAATTAAATAGAAATAAAAAAGGAAAATGTAAAGAGCTTCAGGAATTTGGTCACAAAATTAGCATCATTGCGTTCGTGGCGATTTTCTAGTCAATTTAGACCTATGGTTTGCAGAAAACCGATTTAGGATGAAAAAGATATCTTTAAATTAATGCAACAAAACATGGAAAAAAGGAATGAGAAAAGAATAATGTGTAGCATTGTTCTAAGGTTTGTGAACAAAAGAATCAGTAGCTCATTTGGTCAGAACATGTGACTTGTATACAAGATGTTCTGAGTTCATTTCCCCGCCAGAGCAATATTTTCGTTTTAGGGGAATGGCTAGAAAGTGGTTTAGTGTGAACACAGTTCAATTAAAAAGCGGTTTCGTGTGAAAAGGGTTAATTGGAGGATCAACTGGAAAAATGGTTAAAAAAAGAAAAAAAAAATATATATAAATTTATACATATATATATATATATATATATATATATGTATATATACGACGTCTGGGTATCAACACCCTGCTACTGCGCATCATGTTGCACACATGGCGCATTTTTATTGGTTAATGATTGTTTTTTCGCAACATGGCTATTTTCTATTGGTCGGATGATGTGGACAATTCCTATGGCTCCTGATCTAATCTAAAGGCCCTAATTAATTCACCATACCTATATAAACACACCTAGACCTAAACCTAATTTCATTACACTAATTCATACGCATCCATGCTGCCACAACCTAAACAAGTCTTTCTTTTACACTAAAGCAAATCAGAATAGAGTATTCATATTGGAAGATAAGAACTGAATTCTACAACAACGGTTTAGCTAATCAAATTTAGAATACAGAATTCAGATCTATTTTCTCTTCTACCACTGTGAGTGCGTCACTTTCACATATAATTTACTAAAAGTAATTGTGATAAGTTTGTGAATTGGACTTTATGAACATGCCTGTAAGATGAATCATATTATGTTTGGTGAATTTTTATCTTTTAGATTCATTCCTAAAGTTTATGTTCCATATGCTAATTGGATCTATCTTATTGTTCTATGTCAGTTTATGTTCCATGTGCAAAGTGGATCTATCTTATTGTTCTATGTCAGTTTATGTTCCATACGATAATTGGATCTATCTTATTGTTCTATGTCAGTTTATGCTCCAAATGCCTAATTAGATCTATTTTATTGCTCTATGCCAGTTCATATGCCTAATTAGATCTATTTTATTGTTCTATGCCAGTTCATACTTCTTACGCTTATTTTTATGCCATTTTTTGATGTCATGGTTCTCTTCCCCTATTCTCTTCTTTTCCTTTTTATGAGATAAGGCTAACTGCGAGCCTAACATATTATTATACATACGAATGATGTGGGAACGTTGTGGGAAAAGTTTGGGGATATTATTGAATAACATGCAGTTGGGCATAAAAAGACTTGAAATCATGTAATTGATTTGGGGCATGAATTGGTACAAATTTGTATACATGAGATTCTTGGCATAAATCAATTTGGGCATAATTGTGTATAATTTATATACATTAGGTTTGACATAAATTGTTAATAACAATGAATGCAAATTAATTTTGCAGTAATTTGGCATAACATGTATACATAGGATTGTAGGCCTAATTTGAATTAAAATTATAAACATAATTTAGATTGGAAATTATGAGTGATTGGAATATATTTTAATCCAAGATTTAAAATTGGGACCTGAATCAAGAATGTAATAGTAAACGCCTAAGACACGAGGTTTGATTCGAATTACGGTATAAGATTGCACGGAATCGTCCGGCACTTCCAGCAACTGCAATTTGGTAATCTAATGTGAGAGGTCAAAGGCATAAATTAGAGGCATAATAGTGCTAAAACACGAGGTTAGATTCGGTTTGCGGTAGAAGTCTGCCCGGAACCGCCTGGCATATCCAGCAACCACAAAACGACAATCTAATGCAGTAGGTTTTTGCACATTTATGTATTTAATGAATTAATTAAGAACACTAACCAAGATAAGACATGTAGTAAGACATGGGTATAGTAAAAAGGTTAAGTGGGTGACACGGGTAGCATGTGAAGCATAATTAAGAGCACTTAGCCAAGATAAGACATGGGTATAATAGAAGGGTTAAGTGGGTGACATGGGTAACATGTGAAATATAATTAGAAGCACTTAACCAAGGTAAAACATGTAAGAAGACATGGTAATAAGAAAGGGTTAAGGGGGAAATCCTATTGGGGACCAAGCGTAGGTAGGAAGCTTGTGTCAAGTGTGTGGACCCTTTTCAACCAGTAACCCATTCTGTATCTATGTGAGCTCGAACTAGGTCGAGGACGGGAAACGCTTACTGGGTTTTATTGTAAGAGGTCAATAAAGAGTTAGCGGTGTGTAACAACCCATAGTTTTCAGTATATCTAATTTTCAATTTAAATAAATAAAATGGAATAATCTAGGGAAATCAAATTTTGTTGATTATAATGATAATTTTTGTTTGAATTAAGTATGAATAGATTTTTTCCAAATTTCGTTTTATTTAGAAATGTTGTAATCTAAGATATAATATTTAAATGAGTAAATAAAATTTAAGTTGGATAAGTAAAAAGTTGAAATTCAAACTTAAATTCAAATAATCAAAATTGGGAACTTAAAACTTGTGAAATCGTTTTATAAAATTTATTTAAGTTGAAAATTTTGATTTATATAGAATTTTATAAATATTTAAATTTAAATTAAAACAATTAAATGAATATTTGAATATTTTATTAATTAATGAACTGTGAAATTTAACTGTTTTGGCAACTGCCTCGGAATCCTACGAAACCTGTCTCATCGGAACCGGAATGGTGAATTTTGGTGGGATTTGAAGTTGCGTTACGATCCGACTTACTGTTTGATCATACGGGAGAAAAAGAGAAAGGGAATCAGTGTAATAAGATAAATCTGTGTAGATCATATTGGGCCTTTTATATCTATACAAATAGAACCCAACTACCACCTCACCAACTCATTTCTCATCCACGTATATTTTCTATCTGCCGACTTCTTTCTCCAATGGTAGAAACAAATTCTAAACGTGTAACACCCCACATCCGTTAAGGTCACTCACAAAGGGAATGCCTTAACTTCAACGGAGCATTATGGGTACTGGAACAGAAATATTACAAGACAGACATATATAAAACAACGGAAAGTAAAGTGGAAGTACTTCAAATCATTTATTAAATATAAGTGTTTACAAGAAAAGCCCATCAACTTCCAATACCCAATTACATAGTTAAAATATCTGTCTTGCTCAAAAACAAAGAAGCATAAAAATAAGTTATAGTATTCCCCAATAAAGCAAAACAAGCCATAGCCAAGAGAAATCCAAGCCATACATGAAAGAGCCTCGGAGCTTGGTAAGATCCTAACTCAGCTGTATTCTCACCATGCGAACCTGGGGGGGGGGGGGGGGACGGAAGAAAAAGAGGGAAAACAAAACGGGTCAGTCATAAAGACCGAGTAAGTCCTAGTGACTTTCAGCATAAAACAGTTAAAGATAATATGGCATGAGTAAACTGAAAGTAAACATAAGCATGATGACAAGATAAGCAACATGCAAGATAACTAAGGATAACATGATGTGATTTTTGTCAAGTAACATCGCAAGGTTCCCATCCAAGATAAACTAAGTATAATTTCATAAGATTCCTATCAAGCATATCACGATTCCTCTGCTTCGCCATTAAAAGATTTCTGTGATATCTATTTGCTCTGCACCACCTAACTAGCATCCTCACAAGTGTCTTACAAGGAATGATCCGTATTCTTACTAGTACTCCAACTAGTGTCCTATGTAAAAAGTATCCTTACCCCCTACTAGTGTCCCAACTAGTAGCACGTGTTATATAATAAGGTGATCCCACCCACTACTTAGAAATCATAATATTGGTCTTATGTACCGCTAGCTGACTACATAGGTGCCGCCTGCCCCTATCTCCACTAGGTGTACTCACCAGTCCCCATGCGATCGGCTCCCTAACTCGTAGATACCCGTGCTGGCCCCACAGTGGGGTGTATCATTCCCCAAAGTGGCAACTCGATACAACAGAGATGCACGGCTTATACCTACACGATGCAACAATGTCTTACCTACCAGCCCGGGTTCACACACGCATATGAAACCCGTTGGACTTGCGTTGCCACCGCTAACCCGTTTTGACCTCTTACAATCAAACCCAGTATGCGTGTCCCGTCCTCGACATGGGTCGAGCTCACAAAGATACGTAATGGGCTACTGGTCTGAAAAGGGTCCACTTTCCTCGACACAAGCTTCCCACCTATGGTTGGTCCCCTCTAATAATTCTTACTTAACGCCTTCTTATTCATGTCAACTTACATGCTTAAATTTTGGTTAAGTATACACCAGTTATGTCTTACATGTTACCCATGTCCTCCACTTAACCCCTACGTCATCCTCATGTCTTAATACATGCTTTATCTTGGTTAAGTGCTTATAGGTTGTATTTTACATGTCATTTATATTACCCCCAACGTCTGGGTTTAACCAAGCGCCTTCGCTTTATCTGCCATTAGACCCTATGTCTATCCATTAATTATGTGCTTGTGCTACCTCATCAGTCTTATCATTTAACTTGGTTATTTCCATTCATACCAACCTTCAACTTTGCTTATTAATTCAATTCTTAACTTGCACTATATTAAGTCCATTAATATGCCCACAACATGTTATTCTTATGATTCATACATTAACCCCCGTTATGGTACAGTAATATGTTCTTATTCAATCTTTACAACCAAGTACCCCTTAACTTACAAACACACTGGAGAGAGAGAGAATAATTCCCTAAATACCAACCCCGAAGACCTGAATCAATATCAGATTGATACTCAGAGGATTATCCAACCTAACCAATGTTTTGTTCCTTTTTATAATATAACTTATGTCGCCTTCAATTGTAAATTCATTCTTGTCTTTACATATTGCTTAATCTACAATGAAGCACGTCTTTCCTTATTACATAAGTAATCTCATATTATCTATTGTTCCGCCTAACTTACTTTATTCCATAAGTTATCATTCCCACTTAGGCATTAATTAAGATTTACTTAACTCAACCATTCATGTCATAACAGTTAAGTATCATTAGCCTGGTCATATTACTTAACCCACCCATTCATACCATATTGGTTAAGTGTCATTAGCCTAATCATATTACTTAACCCACCCAATCATACCATATTCGTTAAGTGACATTAGCCTAATCATATTACTTAACCCACCCACTAGTGTAATTACCATGTTATGTTGGTTAAGTATTACTATTCGTATTTCCACATGTCACCCACATGTCACCCACTTAACCCCCATGTCCCACCACATGTTTATCTGGTTAAGTATTTCTTAATTCATTAAGGCTGTAACCCTATAAAGACCTCTCACATTAGACTGACATTTATGGCAGCTGGATTCGCCAGGCGGGTCCGGGCAGTATTACACCATAAAAGAGCCTAACTTCGTGTCTTTACAACTGTTACGCTTTTAATTTGGGACTAGGACCTCTCACATTGGGCTACCATTTGTGACCACTGGATTTGCCGTGCGGGTCCGGGCAGTTTTACGTCACAAATGAGTCCAACCTCGTGTCCTAAGCATTGATTATCACTTATAATCATTTACCCCAGTCTTAATAATTTCCCTATTAAAATTATTAATTAATTCCTAATTTAACGATGTCCATAATTGACTCAATTATGTTCATCAATTAATGGTATGGAAAATCATACCAATTTTACCACAATTTATCTTATGCCATTAAAGGCAACTTATCTCAATTTATATTTATCCCTCCTTTAAGGCTATTACATTCCACCTACCCAAATTCCACTTAGGCGTGTTCATATTAGCCCCTTTTCAAGACATAAATTATCATATGTGTTTCAACTACAAATCTCACCTAATTAACATATGCCCAAGTTCTAGATTACATATCAGTTTTACATATGCCCAATTCATACCAAATCTACATATGTTCAGTTCATGCCGTTTTATACGTATGCCAATTTTTATGTCAATTTACACATATCAAGTTCTAGCCAAAAATTACACATGCCAAATCCAATTCTTGCAATTACCATTTTAATGGCGATACCCAATTATCAAATTTCATATTAATGGCAATAATACCCATATATCAAATTTTCATGTTATGCCATCAATTCCACAAATCACATATATCCAAATAGGTAATATTCCCATACTTTTCCCCGTATTCAATCGTACTCAAAATCGTGGTTTAGGCCTAGATCCGAAATTGATCTAGGTTCATCAAAAGAAAATAAATAGGGGAAAGGTAGAATTTTGCAATAAAACAAGATTAGAGAGAAAACAGCATAAATCATCATGATAGGCATAAAGATTTGATCTTGATAATAATATCAACATGAATCCAAGAAGTTGATTTACAACGACTGAATAGAGCATGAACTAGACATAAGAATGGAGATGAACAAGTCTCAAAACCCAAGGTTCAAAGGTAAACAAGAATAGATCTGAATTGATGAACATGCTTATATCCAATTACACTTTATTCCATAGCCATATTAAAATTAAGTATTTTAATCTAAAAAGTTACTAGAACTTACATAGCATGGCTAGCGAATTAAAAACTGAAATCGATGTAGAAACATTGTAGTGTTGTTGACTCATCTCCTTGAATTGTTGTAGAAGTCTTCATCTTTGCATTGGATTGCGTATGAAAGCTTAAAGAAGAAGATTAGAGATGGCGGCCATGACCAAGAGGGATTTTAGTAGCATAACGGTGGCTAGACATGTTGTAGTGAATTAGGGTTTAGGCATCAGGGGATTTATATAGGATTAGGTAGACGAATCTGGACAGAAATCTAGACTAGAAACATCAGAATGCACCCAGGCCCAAATGTGGGCTCGGGGACCAGGTCGACTCCCAGGTCGACTGCTCAGTCGACTTGGTCGGGGGGGTCGACTGCACAGTCGACCTGGGTACTGGGGGGTCGACTACCCAGTCGACTCCCCAGTCGACCTGGGTTTGGGCGGGAAATTTCCCGCCCAGTCTGTTCGGGGTTTTTAATTCGAAATTTGAATTCGAATTCGAGTTGTTTTGAACTCTAAAAATTCCTGGAACTTCGAAGGGCCATATCTCCCTCATACGGACTCCGATTCTCGCAAACTCGGACTCGTTTTCAAGCAGAATTTCGAGACAAACGCAATGGCGCAACCCGTTTTCCCTTATTCTTATTTTAAAATTTAATTCTACCTTGATTCTTTTATTAACATGTTATAAAAATTCGGGTTGTTACATTCTCCCCTCCTTAAAGGATTTCGTCCCCGAAATCTTCAAGTTAAGAAGAATGTGTCCTACCATCCAATCATCCATCTACTCAATCATCAATCACAGGCATTCATTGTCCTTAAGAAATTTGTAATGTTGTATGAACATATGCAAGAAGTGTGTGTATATATTCCTTGTCCAATGCAAATGATCAGGCCTGATTGATCTTCTAGATGCAAAATATGTTTAGTGCAATGAGTCCAACATGTATGCAAATAGTCCTAGTCACATAAACACTATATGTGTGCACAAACATCCATCCATATGCAACATCCGTATGATAACACATTCAATTTCATCCACAAACAAGTGTAAGCACTCATGCATATGCAATATGAAAGGTGATTGAGCCGATCTAGTGCCTAATGTGCGTGTATATGCATCCACGAGCAACCACTAGCAACTACTTGCAACCACTTGCAACCATCAATCATAACATGTCTCAAACACATGTTTACACCCAACTGTTCCTACCTAAAGATATAGTTGAATGATAAAAGCAAGTAAAAACATTGTGCCCGTTAGGCAACGTCAAAACTGGAAATCTACTCCACATATATACTGATTAGGAGAAGAACTCCCTAAGCATCAGCCCCGAAGACCGAAATCAACATTAGACTGACACCTAAAGAATTACTCAACCCAACCAATATATATGTTTCTTAGGAAAATAAGCATGATGGGCTCCTTTTAAATCATGAGAAATCCCTTCCTAAAACTAACCCATATCCTATAAAACCCAAAAAGGTTTAATCAACCCAACGGACACCCTTAAGCCCCAACATGTAAAACTAACAGATGAGTCATACTCCCTATGGGGTTTGCAACAGAAATTGGATTGAGAATAGGACCGAGAGGATATACACAAAAGATAGTATGCGAGTAAGCTCTACAGGAAAAGAGGGATCAAGGATATACTCTTAAAAAGAGATATGATGCACGAATATAGTCTTCAATCTTCTAAGCCACATTCCCTTAAGCTTAACTCCATTGTGCTTTGACCATCTTTAACTTCACAATTTCGTAGCTTCTTAATTCTTGTTTCCAAAATATGAGTTGGAACTCATTTCACTATTGCCTCTCGTTCCAATTTCACTTATCCTCCTTTTAGTATACTCGGCTTACACATAACAGCGTACTCATGGTTTCACACAAGCTCTCCAAAATTCACTAGTAAATCTTGGATCTCGTTCACTTACTAGAAAGTATTCCACATAGATGAATTATCTCTTGAAAATAAACAAATGTCAACCATGTTGCCCAATGTACTTACTTAGGTGACTCTCTACCACTCATGCATAAGCGAAATGACCCATCCTCCTTAGTGGCGAACACTACTCGTGCGGATCAACTAATGTATGAAGAGATTCTAGGTAACCAATCCTAATAGAACCCTAAAGGTTACACGCGACTTCGAGGGTATTACCAAGGCAAGTCAAAAGTCTAACTACCCTCCTTTCGAAACCGAGAATGGCACCCTTATTGGATAACCACTTCATCCCTAGAATCAACCTATAGCTCACAAAAACATGAGCATTCCTTCTAAACTCAACACTTAGCATAGACATTCTCAAATCCTAACAAGTCATGAATAAATGAGCCGATTCCCCAACAGGATTTGAGACAAAAATGGGATCCTCTACTATGCTAGTACTAAGGTGCAGAGACTCAACTATCGAAGCAGAATTAAAAGGATGCGATGTACAAAAACAAAGTTCTAGCGGGATGATAGAAAGAAAAGCTAAACCTTTAACAGAAACGTTACCACCTCCCTTAGGTACGCTAGTAGTGAGAGCATACAATTTCCCTCTCGACGATCTTGTCATTTGCCCTGGTCCTTGTCCTACAATACTTAACTACATGGCCCTTCTCACCAAACTAAAGATACTCTCTCTTGTCATGGGTTTTACCATGCTTTCACTTTGGCCTCTTTCCTTTCACCTTTTTCCTCTTTCTTACTATCCTTGTATAGCTTGTTGACAAGTCCCTCGAAGCTGCCTCCAACGCGTGGCAATTCTATACAGCTTGAAATAAGATTAGACGCAGATGGAACTACTGCGGCTACAGATAGAGGTTGGGCACTTCTTTGCCCTCTGACATATGTCGGATGCCTACGAAACTATGGTGAAAAGAGAGAGAAGATATTTCAAGAGAGAATCAAAAGATAGTGCATATGGCTTTGGGGAATATGCCTTTTAATCAAAACAAAGTTTTCTTAAAAATTTTCTTCTTTGTAAACGTTTTGAAAACTAGTTTCAGAAGGTTTTTGAAAACTTTTGCCCAGTGGTAACCTTCTGCTATGATACCAAATGTAACACCCCACATCCGTTAAGGTCACTAACAAAGGGAATCCCTTAACTTCAATAGAGCATTATGGGTACTGGAACAGAAATATTACAGGACAGACATATATAAAACAGCGCAAAGTAAAGTGGAAGTACTTCAAATCATTTATTAAATATAAGTGTTTACAAGAAAAGCCCATCAAGTTCCAATACCCAATTACATAGTTAAAATATCTGTCTTGCTCAAAAACAAAGAAGCATAAAAATAAGTTATAGTATTCCGCAATAAAGCAAAACAAGCCATAGCCAAGAGAAATCCAAGCCATACATGAAAGAGCCTTGGAGCTTGGTAAGATCCTAACTCAACTGTATTCCCACCCTACGAACCTAGGGGGGGGAGGGGGAACGGAAGAAAAAGAGGCGAAACAAAACGGGTCAGTCATAAAGACGGAGTATGTCCTAGTGACTTTCAGAATAAAAACAGTTAAAGATAATATGACATGAGTAAACTGAAAGTAAACATAAGCATGATGACAAGATAAGCAACAGGCAAGATAACTAAGGATAACATGATGTGATTTTTGTCAAGTAACATCGCAAGGTTCCCATCCAAGATAAACTAAGTATAATTTCATAAGATTCCTATCAAGCATATCACGATTCCTCTGCTTCGCCAATAAAAGATTTCTGTGATATCTATTTGCTCTGCACCACCTAACTACCATCCTCACAAGTGTCTTACAAGGAATGATCCGTATTCTTACTAGTACTCCAACTAGTGTCCTATGTAACAAGGATCCTTACTGCCTACTAGTGTCCCAACTAGTAGCCCGTGTTATATAATAAGGTGATCCCACCCACTACTTAGAAATCATAATACTGGTCTTATGTACCCCTAGCTGACTACATAGGTGCCACCTGCCCCTATCTCCACTAGGTGTACCCACCAGTCCCCATGCGATCGGCTCCCTAACTCGTAGATACCCGTGCTGGCCCCATAGTGGGGTGTATCATTCCCCAAAGTGGCAACCCGATACAACAGAGATGCACGGCTTATACCTACACGATGCAACAACGTCTTACCTACCAGCCCGGGTTCACACACGCATATGAAACCCGTTGGACTTGCGTTGCCACCGCTAATCCGTTTTGACCTCTTACAATCAAACCCAGTATGCGTGTCCCGTCCTCGACATGGGTCGAGCTCACAAAGATACGTAATGGGCTACTGGTCTGAATAGGGTCCACTTTCCTCGACACAAGCTTCCCACCTATTCTTGGTCCCCTCTAGTAATTCTTACTTAACCCCTTCTTATTCATGTCCACTTACATGCTTAAATTTTGGTTAAGTATACACCAGTTATGTCTTACATGTTACCCATGTCCTCCACTTAACCCCTACATCATCCTCATGTCTTAATACATGCTTTATCTTGGTTAAGTGCTTATAGGTTATATTTTACATGTCATTTATATTAACCCCAACGTCTGGGTTTAACCAAGCGCCTTGGCTTTATCTGCCATTAGACCCTGTGTCTATCCATTAATTATGCGCTTGTGCTACCTCATTAGTATTATCATTTAACTTGGTTATTTCCATTCATACCAACCTTCAACTTTGCTTATTAATTCAATTCTTAACTTGCACTATATTAAGTCCATTAATAAGCCCACAACATGTTATTCCTATGATTCATACATTAACCCCCATTATGGTATAATAACATGTTCTTATTCAATCTTTACTACCAAGTACCCCTTAACTTACAAACACACTAGAGAGAGAGAGAATAATTCTCTAAATACCAACCCCGAAGACCTGAATCAACATCAGATTGATACTCAGAGGATTATCCCACCTAACCAATGTTTTGTTCCTTTTTATAATATAACTTATGTCGCCTTCAATTGTAAATTCATTCTTGTCTTTACATATTTCTTAATCTACAATGAAGCACATCTTTCCTTATTACATAAGTTATCTCATCTTATCTATTGTTCCGCCTAACTTTCTTTATTCCATAAGTTATCATTCCCACTTAGGCAATAATTAAGATTTACTTAACTCAACCATTCATGTCATAACAGTTAAGTGTCATTAGCCTGGTCATATTACTTAGCCCACGCATTCATACCATATTGGTTAAGTGTCATTAGGCTAATCATATTATGTAACCCACCCACTCATACCATATCGGTTAAGTGTCATTAGCCTAATCATATTACTAAACCCACCCACTGGTCTAATTACCATGTTATGTTGGTTAAGTATTACTATTCGTATTTCCATATGTCACCCACATGTAACCCACTTAACCCCCATGTCCCACCACATGTTTATTTGGTTAAGTATTTCTTATTTCATTAAGGCCGTAACCTTATAAAGACCTCTCACATTAGACTGACATTTATGGCAGCTGGATTCGTCGGGCAGATCCTGGCAATCTTACACCATAAAAGAGCCTAACCTCGTGTCTTTACAACTGTTACGCTTTTAATTTGGGCCTAGGACCTCTCACATTGGGCAACCATTTGTGACTACTGGATTCGCCGGGCGGGTCCGGGCAGTTTTACGTCACAAATGAGTCCAACCTCGTGTCCTAAGCATTGATTATCACTTATAATCATTTACCCCAGTCTTAATAATTTCCCTATTCAAATTATTAATTAATTCCTAATTTAACGTTGTCCATAATTGACTCAATTATGTTCATCAATTAATGGTATGGAAAATCATACCAATTTTACCAAAATTTATCTTATGCCATTAAAGGCAACTTATTGTAACAACCCGAAAATCTGGGCCAGTTTAAAATTTTTATTTTAGCAATTTTAGCGAATTTTGATTATTTAAAATAGATTATTTTAAATAATATCGACGAGAAATTTATTTTGAATAGAATTCGATCGTATATATTATATACGTCGTCGTTAGAATATAAATAATTATATATAATTATAAATAGAATTGAAAATGGCGCGGTAGTTCGATAATTCGATTTCAAACTTCAATTGAATGTACCGGGTGCAAAACAATCCGGATTTTAGTGAAACCAAAAACATTAGGATCTAATTGATAATATCTTTCCAACGAATCCGAAAAATCAAGATTTCATAGCGGGAATCAAAGGATATGTCCAGTTGAAAATTCTGAATAGTCGCTATGGAATTCAGGCCCTTAAAAATAGACATTTTGCAAACGACCTCGGATTTCGACGAAACCACTTTTGTTGGATCCGTGATGTCAATTTATTGCTAGGTTTCAAATTCTGTAATTTTTCGAATCAATATGTGAGCGTGGCGAAGGAAAACACGTTTGACCATTTTCAGTTGATTTTAATCGATTGGAAATTGGCCATTTTTCTAACGGTCTTAGAATTCGACGAAACTAGTTTTGTTAGGACCGTATCGTCAATACGAAGCTAGAAAATATTTTTCTGGAATTTTTCTAGTCAGTATGTGACCTCGGTAATTTGAAATGTACGTTTAAAATTCAATATAGTGATTTAAATGTAAATTTAACGGAAACTGATTCAAACAGTCGAATCAGCCTACGATGCATATCCCATTGTGTTCGGAATGGGGGTGAAACGCTATGGACGACAGACGGTGGGCTTAATTTCGAGTTCAAAATAAAAAGTTGCTTTTAGGTTAATATAATATAAAATAAATAAATAATAAAATATAAAAATCCATTTTCCCTCTTAACCCCCCTACCCGTTGACTTCAAATCAATAAGGAAATAAAAAAAAATACCCTAAGACTATCGTCGTCCTGACCTCGCCGCCACCGCATCGCAGCCCTCCCATCCTCTGGCGCCGCCGCATCTCCTTCCTCCACCTCCAATTCCCATCCTCCTTTCCCCCTTCGACTGGAGCCTAGCGCGAAGACCCCCCCCAGCAGCGAGATGACCTCGAGCCCCCCCTACCCTGCTGCGCCCTCCTCCATTCGAAGACCCGCCCCCTGCTTCCACCAGCGAACAACAAACTCCCTCCCCTGAACGATGTAAGTCCTCCCTTCCCTTTTTCCTTTTATTTTTATTTAGGGTTAAAAACTGACTTTGCTAATAGAAATTCTTATATATGAAAAGCATTGATTTTATTTTCTGATTTTCATATTAAAAGCATTATTTAAAATATAATTTTTCCATGATTTCGAAATAAAATATATCCTTATTTTTAAAATAGGAAATGGCAGGGTTTTTAGAAATAAAAATGGAACTGATTTGGAAAAGTTAAACTAGAGTTGTTTTAGAAAAATTTACTTTGTTTTAAAGTAGGAAAATATACTTTGTTTTTTTTAAGTAGCAAAACATACATTGTTTTTGAAAAATATAAGATTTTGTTTTTGTAAATAACATTGATTTCAAAAAAATAAAAATATGATTTTTATATATTGAACTTCGAAATAAAAATATGATTTTTATATATTGAACTTCGAAGTAAAAAATTCGATTTTTATATAGGGAATAGCGAAATAAAAAATTCGATTTTTACATATGTAGTGAAAGCGGACAACGAAGGTGACGAAGATGTGATAGCAATGAAGATTTCTATCAATGAAGTGCCGTGGAGCTAGGATATCTATCTGTGAGAATTTCTCACCTTACAATTTATTTTCTAGTTATATATATATATATATATACTAGGATGCAGACGGTGTTTAGTAGCACCCGACACAATCGTCCACAGACCATGGACTTGTTTGTTTGATTGCAAAAATTGGTTAGATTATTTGATTGAAATTGAATTGTGTGGTGAAATGAATTGATTTGATTGATGTGTGAATGGCGTGGGCCTTCACTAGACCGGGGATAAGGCTAGGCCTCGTCCCGTTTCTAGTATCGTGCCGTTATGCCGCCGAAATTTTCTAAAATAAGTTAGAAAATAAAAATATCATTTTATTTAAAGAATGAACTGAATAGAAATTCATATGTTAAAATAAAATGTTTTATCGTTAAAAATATATAATTTTTAACGTGAATATGAATATAGTGAATGTGAATAAATAAATATTCATTTACAAACCAGACGGTTTGTTTATGTACACCTATTTGAAGGACATTGATTGGGTCGATAAATTTTACACATCGCCCAACTGCACGGATAAAATATGCGTTTGATTGTTTGAAACCCCACACGGGTGTTGGGATGAAATTTGAAGTTCACACATCCTGATTGATTAAATATGTCGATCGATTGATTGACAGGCTGTTATAAGCGTTAGATATCTATATTTGATGCTTATACAGTGTAGTGCACTTTGGTTGATGGTTGATTATTTTTCAATGCTATTATATGTGTGTAATGCATGAAAATCCATATAATTAACTTTATATGGTAATTGATTGGGCCTCATTCCAATTTGAAAAATAAATAATATTATAAGATAAAAGTTCATGTGTTGACAGTACTCATCCATTGAGATTGGTCATGTGTTGAACGAAATATTTTGAAAAAGAAATATTTGAAATAGAATATTTGAAAATGGAAATTTATGAAGCCGTGTTGATTAGATTGACGCCATTTTGACGTGATCGATATTTATATCGATTTTAAACGATTTCGAAATGAATTGAATTGAAAACGATTTCGAAATGAATTGAATTGAAAACGATTTCGAAATGAATTGAATTGAAAACGATTTCGAAATGAATTGAATTGAAAACGATTTCGAAATGAATTGAATTGAAAACGATTTTGAAATGAATTGAATTGAAAGCGAATTGAAATGAATTCAAATTGAATTGAAATTTGAATTGAATAGAAATGGATTTTAAAACGAAGTTACAAAGAAGAATTCAATTTTGATTTGAATTGAAAAGGAAGTTGAAATTGCTTTTGAAACGAATTTAAAACTATTTATATAATTCGTTTTAAATAGAAATCGACGAAATATATATTATATATATTATATATATAATATAATGGCCTGAATAGAACGCGCCGCGCCGCGGCAGTTCGCGAATTTCGACCATTTATTTCAAACGGACATTACGGGAGATCCGACCGTCGGATTCTCCTAAACCCGGAACCGTTGGGTTCGTATCGAAAAGAGCTTTCTAATGAATATTAGAAATTTGAAATCTAACGGTTGGATTTGGAGATATGTCCAAATCAAATTCGAAAAAGGTCGCTGTAAGTGCAGTTCGATGACCGTTGATGGAAATTGACTGTACAGGCCTTGATAAAAATAGTAATAATTTGTGTAAAATCATAAGAAATGATAAGGGAAAAATTGGGATGAAAAACTCCATATTTGAAAAGATAAAAATAGATTTTTATCGAAATGAACTAGTTTTGAACTAGAGTTATAATTCTATTTATTTTTAAATAAATAAACTGAATTCGAAAAGGGTTTTAAAAATAACCAAAATTTCCAATGATTGCATTGAAATGGATTTGAATCGAAATTGTCTTCGGAATATTTCGATGTTGGAATTCGTGATTATACGGATGTTGTTATGGAAATTTGAAAGATATATATTTATATCGTTATTTCCAATACGACATTTGTTAATCGTAGAATTTGATATTGAATATAAGCCGATATATTTTCTATTCAGGGCCTTGTATTGAATATCAAATATGATTTGGGTTTGTCGTGAATGGTGTCTTCATTAACACCGTTCTTGAACCCAGTTGAGAAAAGATTAAATCTTTTTATTTAGATTTAATGAAGTGTACCAATTAAATAATATTTAATTGGAATTGAATTGATATTGATTTTTGGGTTTATCGTGAACAGTGTTTTAAACAACACTCGTTCTTTAACCCGATAATTAATGAATGTGATTTTGGGTTTATCGTGAACTGTGTTTTTAAATGACACTGATTCTTTAACCCAGTTAAAGATTAAAACTAAGTGGAGTTTTAATGAATCTTTAATTAGATTGAAAAGATCGAAAATGGAGTACCACCAGTTTTGCTTCAGGCGATAGTTAAATCTTTAATTAGGTTTGAACGTGAAATGGTAATTGAATTTACCGATAACACCGTGGTGTTAGATATGAAGTATTACCAGTTTTACTTCATGGGATGAATAGGTTGGGATTGGGAAATTAAAACCAATGATTACTTCGGTAAGTTTCGTTAATCCCGACTAGTTGAATCGAAATTCAAAAGAAGATTTGAGAATAAATTTTAATGATTTATCTTGGATAAAATTAATGGGAACCTTTCCCTAAGAATGTGATTTTGTGAATAAAAGAATATTCTGAATTGGAATGAGGCGTTTGTTGTGTTTGTGTAACATTCGTTTATTATATACGTGGGTTATTCAGAAAGGCCGGGTTATACCCATTCTGAATAACCGATTCGACGAGATGTCGAAGATGAAGACGGTGGTTGAAGACCGGAAGTCTTCACGTCGTTTGGGTGATTACTGATGATCTTGATTGGGCTGTACACCCAAGAAGATGGAAACAGTTGATGATCGTCCAGACGTACTTGGAGATCGATGAATATGCGGGGTACTAGGTGCCTCCGGTTTCGTTCAGACCCAGAACGGACTTGTAAATGGACTGTGTGTCTGACATTGGATTTTAGTCCGTGTGATTGATCTCTATTAAATATATATCTGTTTGGCGGCGGAGAATTTATTCTCTTGCTTAACGCCCTTCTCTGAGACGTACGAGCTCAGGGGTTATATATCGATGGATATCAAACGCATGGAGTGAATTGCCTGTGTGGCATGCCTAAGTGGCAATTGATCGAGGCTTCTGTTGAAAAGCAAAGTCTTGTGGTGATGATCAAAGCACGGCCTTTGTGGCGTAGCTTTGTGTAACGTTTACCTCGCGAGTTTCACACCCGGTATGAACCAAAAACGGGAGACGGACCTCAGGGAGGACTTGCGTTTCTTTCTAGCTAGAAGTGGCGTCAGTGGTTTTACACGCCCTGACGAGTTTGACTTATGTGGTTGTTGCTGTTGCGAGGTGCCTCGGTTATATCGGTTTCGGCCGATGCATTATGGTCGGCAGACGTACCAGACTTACACCCCATAGGGTGGGGAAACGTAGTGTTTAGGCATAATAATCCACATCGGTGGACCGGCCCTGACGATCTAAAGGCTTGCCTGCGCGCTTGCCTGTGGCTCGGGCTAGAGAGTCACGAATCGGTAGAGGACTATCTTTTGCCTCGGTTCATAGACGGAAATCCAATTTCCAAATATGACATTTGCGGTTTTAATTGTAGAACTAGTATGGCGACATGATATATGGTACCCATGCCGCCTATGATTGATACTTATGATTTGAAGTTGTTTTATACACTATGCACTTATAATAGTATCAAACGATTTGTTTTGAACGTATCAAGCATTCTTTGGCTGTTATAAGGGAAAACCCTATCCCCCGGCTTGCGTTGCATTGTGTGATAGGACCTGGGTCTTATAACAGCTTCATTTTTCTTTATTTAGCATTGAGCTGTTTGTTTTATGCACTGGTATTCTTGGGAGGAAACCCGTTCCGTGTTATACGGCGTGGTCCCTTGATTTACCTAATGATTTAAAAATAAAGATTAACTGTTTTAGTTCTCACACCAGTCACATGACTGACCTGGAGTTTATTGATTTAACCTAAACTCTGGGTGCCCCTATTTTGGCACGGGCAGCTAGTAGTTTTGGTTTTGCAGATTTATATTCACAGGATCCTGGTTTACAGCTGGAACGATATCCGGAAAGCTTTGTATCCGTATATCTCCTTCTAGTTGTGTATTGTATTATTTTCCGCTGCGATGTATTTAAATGTAATTTAAATCTCTGATATTTCTGTGTAATATTTATTCATTTATACTCTGTATATTCTTGTAATCTGATGCATTGTTGTAATATACAATGAAATGTTCTTCCGTCTACGTTCTGTTTTGTCCTGTTCTCAAACGATAGGGCATTTCGAACGGTCTGGGTCGGTTTAGCGACTGGTTCAGACCGAGCGAAATTCCTTCTCTTCACAGTTGGTATCAGAGCTTTGGTTTACAGAGCTCGAGAACAAGACACATTAGAACCATACGAAAGAATTCATCAGATATTGGATTAGTAATATCCAATTAGAATGACTCGTTAGAGATAGGATCAGTAGTATCCTAGAACGGGTGTGAACAGTATATTTTTCAAATGAAACAATTTTGTTTTAAAATTTAAATCGTTTTATACGTATTTGATTATTTATTTATTTTGAATATGGACAATCCAATATATAAAGGTTTTGCATATACGCGTCATGAACATATATTCGAAGTTTTAATATATTGGATAGATATAGAATCATACTCTAGTGGCCCGAAGATGATTCTGATGATTGACTAGTCATCATTAGTATTCATGTTCGAGTAACGAAGGTGTGATATCGATATATTTCCATCAGACTGGTGTGAGAACCAAAACTTATATAGCTAGAACACTTTGTTGTGAATTGGCATCAAAAACATGATTTTCTGTATATATATCAAATTTATGGATTTGAAACTCTAATTCACTAATTGATTGATGTTTGTGTTGTTTGTCTATTTGTTTGCTAATTTTGAACCATTATACCTAATTGAATCAAATATTGAATTATATTGAAATTGGTCGCATTTGCTTGCATATACATATACTTGCATTGAACAGGTCATAGCAAGGAGGCTAGAGCCGAAGAATAAAATTTGTTTGCCCGACAAATAGGTACACGTTTACTACATAATTTACTGTTTTGTTTGGGTGATGATGATTTTATGAGCCTATTGGCTAGCCGCTTGGCTTTTTCTTTTTCTTTTTGAGATTAGAAGGACCGGGGAAGCTATTTGAAATTCCCCGATGCTCCCGGTGCAGGGGAGGTTATGGCGAAATTTTTCGAAAATTTAGGGTGTTAGCCAAATTTTTTGAAAATTTGAAAATTCTCAGAAACTGAAAAGTTGGAGAATGGAAGCCAGATCGAACGTAGAGTTGACTAATCAAACCACTTTAGACTTTGTTCCTTTTCGGGGACGAAAAGTTTTAAGTGGGGGAGATTGTAACAACCCGAAAATCTGGGCCAGTTTAAAATTTTTATTTTAGCAATTTTAGCGAATTTTGATTATTTAAAATAGATTATTTTAAATAATATCGACGAGAAATTTATTTTGAATAGAATTCGATCGTATATATTATATACGTCGTCGTTAGAATATAAATAATTATATATAATTATAAATAGAATTGAAAATGGCGCGGTAGTTCGATAATTCGATTTCAAACTTCAATTGAATGTACCGGGTGCAAAACAATCCGGATTTTAGTGAAACCAAAAACATTAGGATCTAATTGATAATATCTTTCCAACGAATCCGAAAAATCAAGATTTCATAGCGGGAATCAAAGGATATGTCCAGTTGAAAATTCTGAATAGTCGCTATGGAATTCAGGCCCTTAAAAATAGACATTTTGCAAACGACCTCGGATTTCGACGAAACCACTTTTGTTGGATCCGTGATGTCAATTTATTGCTAGGTTTCAAATTTCGTAATTTTTCGAATCAATATGTGAGCGTGGCGAAGGAAAACGCGTTTGACCATTTTCAGTTGATTTTAATCGATTGGAAATTGGCCATTTTTCTAACGGTCTCAGAATTCGACGAAACTAGTTTTGTTAGGACCGTATCGTCAATACGAAGCTAGAAAATATTTTTCTGGAATTTTTCTAGTCAGTATGTGACCCTGGTAATTTGAAATGTACGTTTAAAATTCAATATAGTGATTTAAATGTAAATTTAACGGAAACTGATTCAAACAGTCGAATCAGCCTACGATGCATATCCCATTGTGTTCGGAATGGGGGTGAAACGCTATGGACGACAGACGGTGGGCTTAATTTCGAGTTCAAAATAAAAAGTTGCTTTTAGGTTAATATAATATAAAATAAATAAATAATAAAATATAAAAATCCATTTTCCCTCTTAACCCCCCCTACCCGTTGACTTCAAATCAATAAGGAAATAAAAAAAAAAAAAACCCTAAGACTATCGTCGCCCCGTCCTGACCTCGCCGCCACCGCATCGCAGCCCTCCCCTCCTCTGGTGCCGCCGCATCTCCTTCCTCCACCTCCAATTCCCATCCTCTTTTCCCCCTTCGACTGGCGGTTGGCGCGAAGACCCCCCCAGCAGCGAGACGACCTCGAGCCCCCCCTACCCTGCTGCGCCCTCCTCCATTCGAAGACCCGCCCCCTGCTTCCACCAGCGAACAACAAACTCCCTCCCCTGAACGATGTAAGTCCTCCCTTCCCTTTTTCTTTTTATTTTTATTTAGGGTTAAAAACTGACTTTTCTAATAGAAATTCTTATATATGAAAAGCATTGATTTTATTTTCTGATTTTCATATTAAAAGCATTATTTAAAATATAATTTTTCCATGATTTCGAAATAAAATATATCCTTATTTTTAAAATAGGAAATGGCAGGGTTTTTAGAAATAAAAATGGAACTGATTTGGAAAAGTTAAACTAGAGTTGTTTTAGAAAAATTTACTTTGTTTTAAAGTAGGAAAATATACTTTGTTTTTTTAAGTAGCAAAACATACATTGTTTTTGAAAAATATAAGATTTTGTTTTTGTAAATAACTTTGATTTCAAAAAAATAAAAATATGATTTTTATATATTGAACTTCGAAATAAAATATGATTTTTATATATTGAACTTCGAAATAAAAATATGATTTTTATATATTGAACTTCGAAGTAAAAAATTCGATTTTTATATAGGGAATAGCGAAATAAAAATTCGATTTTTACATATGTAGTGAAAGCGGACAACGAAGGTGACGAAGATGTGATAGAAATGAAGATTTCTATCAATGAAGTGCCGTGGAGCTAGGATAGCTATCTGTGAGAATTTCTCACCTTTCAATTTATTTTCTAGTTATATATATATATATATATATATATATATATATACTAGGATGCAGACGATGTTTAGTAGCACCCGACACAATCGTCCACAGACCATGGACTTGTTTGTTTGATTGCAAAAATTGGTTAGATTATTTGATTGAAATTGAATTGTGTGGTGAAATGAATTGATTTGATTGATGTGTGAATGGCGTGGGCCTTCACTAGACCGGGGATAAGGCTAGGCCTCGTCCCGTTTCTAGTATCGTGCCGTTATGCCGCCGAAATTTTCTAAAATAAGTTAGAAAATAAAAATATCATTTTATTTAAAGAATGAACTGAATAGAAATTCATATGTTAAAATAAAATGTTTTATCGTTAAAAATATATAATTTTTAACGTGAATATGAATATAGTGAATGTGAATAAATAAATATTCATTTACAAACCAGACGGTTTGTTTATGTACACCTATTTGAAGGACATTGATTGGGTCGATAAATTTTACACATCGCCCAACTGCACGGATAAAATATGCGTTTGATTGTTTGAAACCCCACACGGGTGTTGGGATGAAATTTGAAGTTCACTCATCCTGATTGATTAAATATGTCGATCGATTGATTGACAGGCTGTTATAAGTGTTAGATATCTATATTTGATGCTTATACAGTGTAGTGCACTTTGGTTGATGGTTGATTATTTTTCAATGCTATTATATGTGTGTAATGCATGAAAATCCATATAATTAACTTTATATGGTAATTGATTGAGCCTCATTCCAATTTGAAAAATAAAGAATATTATAAGATAAAAGTTCATGTGTTGACAGTACTCATCCATTGAGATTGGTCATGTGTTGAACGAAATATTTTGAAAAAGAAATATTTGAAATAGAATATTTGAAAATGGAAATTTATGAAGCCGTGTTGATTAGATTGACGCCATTTTGACGTGATCGATATTTATATCGATTTTAAACGATTTCGAAATGAATTGGATTGAAAACGATTTCGAAATGAATTGAATTGAAAACGATTTCGAAATGAATTGAATTGAAAACGATTTTGAAATGAATTGAATTGAAAGCGAATTGAAATGAATTCAAATTGAATTGAAATTTGAATTGAATAGAAATGGATTTTAAAACGAAGTTACAAAGAAGAATTCAATTTTGATTTGAATTGAAAAGGAAGTTCAAATTGCTTTTGAAATGAATTTAAAACTATTTATATAATTCGTTTTAAATAGAAATCGACGAAATATATATTATATATATTATATATATAATATAATGGCCTGAATAGAACGCGCCGCGCCGCGGCAGTTCGCGAATTTCGACCATTTATTTCAATCGGACATTACGGGGGATCCGACCGTCGGATTCTCCTAATCCCGGAACCGTTGGGTTCGTATCGAAAAGAGCTTTCTAATGAATATTAGAAATTTGAAATCTAACGGTTGGATTTGGAGATACGTCCAAATCAAATTCGAAAAAGGTCGTTGTAAGTGCAGTTCGATGACCGTTGATGGAAATCGACTGTGCAGGCCTTGATAAAATTATTAAAAATAGTAATAATTTGTGTAAAATCATAAGAAATGATAAGGGAAAAATTAGGATGAAAAACTCCATATTTGAAAAGATAAAAATAGATTTTTATCGAAATGAACTAGTTTTGAACTAGAGTTATAATTCTATTTATTTTTAAATAAATAAAATGAATTCGAAAAGGGTTTTAAAAATAACCAAAATTTCCAATGATTGCATTGGAATGGATTTGAATCGAAATTGTCTTCGGAATATTTCGATGTTGGAATTCGTGATTATACGGATGTTGTTATGGAAATTTGAAAGATATATATTTATATCGTTATTTCCAATACGACATTTGTTAATCGTAGAATTTGATATTGAATATAAGCCGATATATTTTCTATTCAGGGCCTTGTATTGAATATCAAATATGATTTGGGTTTGTCGTGAATGGTGTCTTCATTAACACCGTTCTTGAACCCAGTTGAGAAAACATTAAATCTTTTTATTTAGATTTAATGAAGTGTACCAATTAAATAATATTTAATTGGAATTGAATTGATATTGATTTTTGGGTTTATCGTGAACAGTGTTTTAAACAACACTCGTTCTTTAACCCGATAATTAATGAATGTGATTTTGGGTTTATCGTGAACTGTGTTTTTAAATGACACTGATTCTTTAACCCAGTTAAAGATTAAAACTAAGTGGAGTTTTAATGAATCTTTAATTAGATTGAAAAGATCGAAAATGGAGTACCACCAGTTTTGCTTCAGGCGATAGTTAAATCTTTAATTAGGTTTGAACGTGAAATGGTAATTGAATTTACCGATAACACCGTGGTGTTAGATATGAAGTATTACCAGTTTTACTTCATGGGATGAATAGGTTGGGATTGGGAAATTAAAACCAATGATTACTTCGGTAAGTTTCGTTAATCCCGACTAGTTGAATCGAAATTCAAAAGAAGATTTGAGAATAAATTTTAATGATTTATCTTGTATAAAATTAATGGGAACCTTTCCCTAAGAATGTGATTTTGTGAATAAAAGAATATTCTGAATTGGAATGAGGCGTTTGTTGTGTTTGTGTAACATTCGTTTATTATATACGTGGGTTATTCAGAAAGACCGGGTTATACCCATTCTGAATAACCGATTCGACGAGATGTCGAAGATGAAGACGGTGGTTGAAGACCGGAAGTCTTCACGTCGTTTGGGTGATTACTGATGATCTTGATTGGGCTGTACACCCAAGAAGATGGAAACAGTTGATGATCGTCCAGACGTACTTGGAGATCGATGGATATGCGGGGTACTAGGTGCCTCCGGTTTCGTTCAGACCCAGAACGGACTTGTAAATGGACTGTGTGTCTGACATTGGATTTTAGTCCGTGTGATTGATCTCTATTAAATATATATCTGTTTGGCGGCGGAGAATTTATTCTCTTGCTTAACGCCCTTCTCTGAGACGTACGAGCTCAGGGGTTATATATCGATGGATATCAAACGCATGGAGTGAATTGCCTGTGTGGCATGCCTAAGTGGCAATTGATCGAGGCTTCTGTTGAAAAGCAAAGTCTTGTGGTGATGATCAAAGCACGGCCTTTGTGGCGTAGCTTTGTGTAACGTTTACCTCGCGAGTTTCACACCCGGTATGAACCAAAAACGGGAGACGGACCTCAGGGAGGACTTGCGTTTCTTTCTAGCTAGAAGTGGCGTCAGTGGTTTTACACGCCCTGACGAGTTTGACTTATGTGGTTGTTGCTGTTGCGAGGCGCCTCGGTTATATCGGTTTCGGCCGATGCATTCTGGTCGGCAGACGGACCAGACTTACACCCCATAGGGTGGGGAAACGTAGTGTTTAGGCATAATAATCTACATCGGTGGACCGGCCCTGACGATCTAAAGGCTTGCCTGCGCGCTTGCCTGTGGCTCGGGCTAGAGAGTCACGAATCGGTAGAGGACTATCTTTTGCCTCGGTTCATAGACGGAAATCCAATTTCCAAATACGACATTTGCGGTTTTAATTGTAGAACTAGTATGGCGACATGATATATGCTACCCATGCCGCCTATGATTGATACTTATGATTTGAAGTTGTTTTATACACTATGCACTTATAATAGTATCAAACGATTTGTTTTAAACGTATCAAGCATTCTTTGGCTGTTATAAGGGAAAACCCTATCCCCCGGCTTGCGTTGCATTGTGTGATAGGACCTGGGTCTTATAACAGCTTCATTTTTCTTTATTTAGCATTGAGCTGTTTGTTTTATGCACTGGTATTCTTGGGAGGAAACCCGTTCCGTGTTATACGGCGTGGTACCTTGATTTACCTAATGATTTAAAAATAAAGATTAACTGTTTTAGTTCTCACACCAGTCACATGACTGACCTGGAGTTTATTGTTTTAACCTAAACTTTGGGTGCCCATATTTTGGCACGGGCAGCTAGTAGTTTTGGTTTTGCAGATTTATATTCACAGGATCCTGGTTTACAGCTGGAACGATATCCGGAAAGCTTTGTATCCGTATATCTCCTTCTAGTTGTGTATTGTATTATTTTCCGCTGCGATGTATTTAAATGTAATTTAAATCTCTGATATTTCTGTGTAATATTTATTCATTTATACTCTGTATATTCTTGTAATCTGATGCATTGTTGTAATATACAATGAAATGTTCTTCTGTCTGCGTTCTGTTTTGTCCTGTTCTCAAATGATAGGGCATTTCGAACGGTCTGGGTCGGTTTAGCGACTGGTTCGGACCGAGCGAAATTCCTTCTCTTCACACTTATCTCAATTTATATTTATCCCTCCTTTAAGGCTATTACATTCCAACTAACCAAAACCCACTTAGGCGTGTTCATATTAGCCCCTTTTCAAGACATAAATTATCATATGTGTTTCAACTACAAATCTCACCTAATTAACATATGCCCAAGTTCTAGATTACATATCAGTTTTACATATGCCCAATTCATACCAAATCTACATATGTTTAGTTCATGCCGTTTTATACGTGTGCCAATTTTCATGTCAATTTACACATATCAAGTTCTAGCCAAAAATTACATATGCCAAATCCAATTCTTGCAATTTCCATTTTAATGGCGATACCCAATTATCAAATTTCATATTAATGGCAATAATACCCATATATCAAATTTTCGTATTATGCCATCAATTCCACCAATCAGATATATCCAAATAGGTAATATTCCCATACTTTTCCCCGTATTCAATCGTACGCCAAATCGTGGTTTAGGCCTAGATCCGAAATTGATCTAGGTTCATCAAAAGAAAATAAATAGGGGAAAGGTAGAATTTTGCAATAAAACAAGATCAGAGAGAAAACACTATAAATCATCATGTTAGGCATAAAGATTTGATCTTGATAATAATATCAACATGAATCCAAGAAGCTGATTTACAACGACTGAATAAAGCATGAACTAGACATAAGAATGGAGATGAACAAGTCTCAAAACCCAAGGTTCAAAGGTAAACAGGAATAGATCTGAATTGATGAACATGCTTATATCCAATTACACTTTATTCCATAGCCATATTAAAATTAAGTATTTTAATCTAAAAAGTAACTAGAACTTACATAGCATGGCTAACGAATTAAGAACTGAAATCGATGTAGAAACATTGTAGAGTTGTTGATTCATCTCCTTGAATTATTGTAGAAGTCTTCATCTTTGCATTGGATTGCGTATGAAAGCTTAAAGAAGAAGATTAGAGACGGCGGCCATGACCAAGAGGGATTTTAGTAGTATAACGGTGGCTAGACATGTTGTAGTGAATTAGGGTTTAGGCATCAGGGGGTTTATATAGGATTAGGTAGACGAATCTGGACAGAAAACTAGACTAGAAACATCATAATGCACCCAGGCCCAAAAGTAGGCTCGGGGACCAGGTCGACTCCCAGGTCGACAGTCGACCTGGTCGGGTGGGTCGACTGCCCAGTCGACTCCCCAGTCGACCTTGGTACTGGGGGGTCGACTGCCCAGTCGACTCCCCAGTTGACCTGGGTTTGGGCGGGAAATTTCCTGCCCAGTCTGTTCGGGGTTTTTAATTCGAAATTTGAATTTGAATTCGAGCTGTTTTGAACTCTGAAAATTCTTGAAACTTCGGAGGGCCATATCTCCCTCATACGGACTCCGATTCTCACCAACTCGGACTCGTTTTCAAGCAGAATTTCGAGACGAACGCAATGGGGCAACCCGTTTTCCCTTATACTTATTTGAAAATTTTAATTCTGCCTTAATTCTTTATTAACATGTTATAAAAATTCGGGTTGTTACAAAACCCTAGATCAGAAATAAAATTTCAAACTTTAATTTCAAATCTTCATAAACCCTTCCAAGTTATATATCAAATCGAAGGCCTTGACGATACGAAGCTACGGGTGTTCTTAGTTTCGACATGCGGTGACTGGATTCGCCAAAAATCTCGGTCAAAGTTCTGAATTTTCGAAATCCTAAAAGTAAAATTGGGCGTTTCGATTCTACACTTCAATCGAAGAAATTAAGACATGGGTATTGTTCGGATTGTAGTCAGAAGTGCAGAAGTGGTCTTTGTTTGATCAAAAATGGTTGTGGGTGACCGAAATTTGAGAATTAGGGTTCGAAAACCTGTTTGGTCATCTCGACGCCGGCAACGCTGGAGGCCATCAGAGGTGGTGGGCTTGACACAGGTGGACGCGGTTCTCAAGAAGGGTCGGAATGGTGGTGGTCGGAGGCTTTCAGGGCGACGGAATTGGGAGCTAGGGTTTGTCAAAATTAGACGGGCTATGGGTTTTTCCATCGTTAGTTACCGCAGCGGAAAGAGGAAATGTGCGGGAGGGAGAAGCTGACGTGGCAGATCCGTATTGGGTGAGAGAATTTATTTATTTATTTTATATATTTAAATTTCAAATGCTAAAATGTTAATAACTTTCACATATCAACTCGGATTTGGATGCGGTTGGGTGCGTTAAGATCGTGGCGGAATTGCGGATGATATGAGAATGGTTTGGCTGCGTTTGGAGGAAGAATTTTTTGGGCTTTGGTTGGACATTCCATCCACTAAGGACAAGAAGGTCAGTGATTTCCTCACTCACGAATAACAAAAAATTTCCTATATTTATCAAATTAAATTGTGAAATAAGTTTGGTTGCATGGTTATGTTTGATTGATGATGGGTTGCTTAAAAATTTGACATGCAAGTGTGATTAACATGCAAATGAAAATCGATAATAGTTATTTATATTTAATTTAAATTTCCAGTTAGAAATCACGACACCTGTTAACCAATGAAATAATTTAATGTTTACCATTTGAATGAATGGTTGTGATGGATGATTTGGTTGTTTGATTTCTGAATGGATATTGATATTGCTATGTCCCATCTTTCAGTATATGGAGGTGTATGTTATAGTGATTATTAATTACCCTTGATGTTACGGGCATCTAATAAACCCGGGATTAATCGATGAAAATAAATTAAGAACACAGAGTGAAATGATACATCTCTATGACCTTGATTTGAATTGAAACGATAGATCCATCCCTGAAATATCGAGAAATTAAAATTTTAATATTACTTGGCCATAGGATAGAAAATTTCATATAGACATCAGTTGGTTAAATGATTTTCAAATAATTGGAGATTTTATTTGATAGAAATTTCATTTAAAGGAATGAGACAATACTCGATAAACTTGGTTTCTGTAAAAGATCTGGATCGCGAATGTTATTTGAAATGGTTAAGAATTTTGCTAAGGAAGTGGAAATTCTTAAAGTGGGACTTGAATATAATTTGAAATTTTCAAATTAAGGGTTTGAATCTGAATGTAATAAATTCTTATTGAATTTAATTTGGGAAAAGAGGATCGAGGATACTTGGGCTTGTTTTAAACTTAAATGAATATGGTTTGAATTTCTCTAAATTGAAAAATTTTGTTGAATGACATGTGAAACAAGATATTGAATTATGTAACTCCATTGAGACTGGAGTATCGATTCAATTATTTGAAATTCGGGAGAAAGAACATTTATGGTTTTAAAATATTATTTTATTTTATCTTATTTTTTTATTTTATTTTATTCTATAAACAATATATATATACAATGTTTGTTTTACAAATAAATTTATATTTTATTATTTAAAAATTATTTTTTATAGATTTTGTAACATATATACTATTTTGATATAAATGAATTTTTCTTATATGTTATTATTTAAAATTATTTGTAAAGCCTTTATTATATATATGTGTAGTGATTTAAAGTATCTTAGTATACTCTAAGGATTTTATATAAGTAAATTTTATATATAAGGTTTATTTATTAATATCTATTTTCAATGTTATATTAAATGATGGTAAATTTCTTCCGAATGGAAAGTGCTGGATTTAAATTGTAGTTCGAAATGGAGTTGGAGTAAAGGTATTTGAACATGAGTCATTTTAAACCAATTTTAATATGGAGACGTAAGTTATATTCTACTCGAATATGGATGGATCTCCTAAGGGGTTTAAATGAGGGATATGGAAGATATATATATATATACACACACACTCTATTTGAATATGAATGGATTTCGAACATAAATCGACTTGAAAATCATAATCCTTTGGGATGAAATATATTCTACGTGAATGTAAGTCGATTTTGTGAAATATTATATGATTATAATATAATGAAATAAAACATATTCTAGTTTAGAATATAATCAGTTTTGGTATGATTATGATATATTGATTTGAAATTTTATTCTTTTGAATATTAATTGGGTTCGAAACAAAACATGATATTTTGGATATAAAGCGAACCTTTGTGAAATGTAAAAGAACCGACCGATGTTGAAAATGTAAACGTTGGTTGTTAAAGAGGCCAGAGTATACAAGTGGCATACTCTCTGTCAGTGTCGATACCACTTTAACAACTGTGAATGTTATGTCGTGTCCATAATGAAATGTGTTGACTTGGAGGCAATTGTTGGATTGAAGAAGATGAACGATAACAAATATAACCTTGACCTTCAGGTCATAATTGAAATGACTAAAACAGGAGCTACACATGACTAATTGAGGTAGCTCCTTTAATCGGTCACATTCTTCGATACTATTCTATGACTATGATGACGATGATTTGGGCCCATTTGAATTGGGAGTGTGATCCGAGGTGGGCGGTAGTGGCTGCTATGCGTTACCACCAGTTTGGGAGTGCAATTGGTAGAATCCTACATTGGGCATTGCCTCGAGTGCCTTGTCATATTTATCCATATCGAGCCCCATACGATTTTGATCAAGCATTGCCTTCTATGGAGTGCCCTATGATAACACCAGTACGGTGAATTTACGGTACCGTATAGACTGTTGATGCCTGTAAATGGTGTAAGGGTAATGTGGTAATTTCGCTTACGCTATTTTTATGATATTTACTTTAATGGATAGACACTATCATAATAGCGTATTATACTGTGTATGTATTAGTTTAAAGGATCCTTGAGAGATGGAAAAATCCTATAACATCTCTTGGGTTTACAGTACCCATGACACTCAAGTTGTTTCGTATTTTAATTTGGCTAATACGAGAATGATTTAGTGCTGATCCGAGTGGTTATTGTGTTTTTTATGCAATACGCTCGGCTCAGCAGAAGTTTGCAGTTAACGAAGATTACTCTGCCTTGGAGATCGAACACGAAGATCTAGTATACATCTATTTTATATATATATATATGTATGTATTTCCACTGCACTATGTTTCCGTTGCTAGTTATGTATCTGTATATGTGTAACTCTGATAATCAATTGTACATTATAGCCAAATGTTTATGTTTTTAAATGCTTTGAACCATTATTTGTTAATATATGTTGTCCTTCCGCTGTGAGATTCTGAGATTTGTTTTTCTGTTCATTCTTTTTTTCTTCTTTTCCAAATAACTGCCTGTGTTGGTGATTTGTTTGGGTCGACATGTGTGGTTTAATGTCGATTTGAACGGTCAAAAATATGGGTCGTTACAGTTGGTATCAGAGCGATGGTTAGCGATAACCTTGGCTCTGTTTGGGAATTAACTCATTAGAGATGGGGTCAGAAACGCCCTAGAATGAGTGTTATGTATATATGAGAGAGCGTACTTGTATTTTGATATGAATTGGTTTTATATTTTGTTGATTTGTTCTGTTAAATGTTTATGGATTCTGGTCGATAAATGGGACGCCATAGAATCCGTAGGAATTTCTAAATAATTGAATAGAATGGATCGGCATAATATGGTTTTCGATTATATTTTATATGTTAAATATATTGTTATTGGTTTTAGTGTATATGCTTTTGTCGTTAGAGAGAGATAATAGTAAGTTATTATCTGTTATGGTTGATTAGATAATAAATCTAATAATGAAAGTTCAATGAATTTAGAAAATACTTGAAATGAAATGATATCTTTAAGTATAATTGGGTGCAAATGGTTTGCGATTGAAATGGAAATGAACTTGAGGACTTAATTCTGGTGCTTTTGAAAATAGTTTGCCAAAGCTTTGAGATAATATATTATTATAAGAAACAGATCTGGAAATGGTTTTCGAAGGATTTTAAAATGGAATAAGAGTGTAATCCCTACTTAGACGTTGGAAACTCCTTCAGAAATGAGTGCACACATTTTCGATGTTTATTCTGAAGAGTTTAAGTGGGGGAGATCACTCAATGGTTATTATAACTTGTTTGACAAAGGATTTTGGATTTAATTCCGTATGTTATAAATTTTTATATATAAGGCATTAGAATATGTTATTTAAATTTGAAAATTTAAATTAAACATACTTTGAAATAATTTCTATGTTTTGGTAATTAAAGATTTGTATTTAAAATTTTATATGGCATGTTTTCTATAAAATAGTATAAGTACATAGATTATTTTAAAACTTAGTTTATGAACCTAGAATCAAGTATTTAAGTTCATACTAATGAATAATATGGATGGGAGGGCTAAGATAACTCGATTCCTTAGAACCTTAGATTTTGAAACCCGAATTGGGCTTAAGTATTTACAGAAAGGTTAGTCATTTAAGACTCTTAAGCAGGGCTATAATAGGGTTCAACAAGTTCCAGTTTGGTCAATAAGAGTACTGGAGGAAATCAACAATATTAGGTATGAAAATGTAACTCAATTAAAGTTGACCAAAATGAAATGGAAGATTTAGTTGCGTAAAAAAGAAGGAAACAATTTATGACTTGGAATAGTTAATAAGCATGTGAAGTTAGTCGAAGAAGAGTTGAAAGGAAATTTATGTTCGTTGATAAAATATGAATGGTCTAAAATATAAATAATTAAAGGAATTAAATGGAGTGAGTTAAAAAACAACAATAATTAGCTAAAAAAAGTGACGACCCATGACTGGGGTGATTAATAAAAATATTAAGTTAGTCGAGAAAGAATGGGAAGGAAGTTATGTCATTGATAAATGTGAAGTATCAAAAAAACTTGAGGGAATTAAAGGGTGAATTAGTATACATATGGAATGAAAGCATAAAACTCTAAATTGGTTAAACCTCAATTGGACAATGTATCGAACATGAATCGTATGAACAATGAAATAAATTGGGAATTTGAAATATGAAAGAAGGTATAAGAAATAGGAAAATATTAAACTGAAGCCTAATTTGCTAAATTATAGTATCGAAAGAATTTGAAATTAAGTAGATTAAGGTAAGCCAAATGAATTTGAATAAATGGAAGTAAACTCAAGAAATCTGAATTGGTCGATTTAAACCAAATAGAAATGAAGATGAGGTGATGATGAACTTGAATAATGTGAATAAATAAATCTGAATTAATTCAAGTAATTGGCTAATCAAATATGGAAATTGGAATGATAATTCAATGGAAGATAATTGAAGTAAATAGTAATAAGTAATGAAATTTGGAAAATCGATCCATGTTAATGAATTAAGAATTCAATAGAGTTAAGAAGTTGGAAAAGTTAAAATGAATTCAAAATATCAACTAGAGTTAATGCTTGAAATGAAACGGGAAAATGAATAGAGATTATATCAAATGAGGTAAGAAATGGAGTGCAAATTCATTTCTCGACTAATGAAGTGAATGTAAATAGTTAAATAAATGAACAAGAATAAGTGAAATGGATGAGTTGCAAATGAAATTAACATACGATGGATGATAATGAAATATAAGTAAATGGAATGAAACTCATTTAATATAAGTGAAACGAACATGAATATATTTAAGCAATAAAAGCGTGAATTATATTATGTGCTTAATGGAGCGATAACCCCTCTTTAGATGGTTAAGTGTTACTTAAGTTTTTGAAACCCGATGGTTGAAACTCCAAATATAATATCTCGACGTTTGTGCGAAAAAACTAAAATATTCGATAAGCTGAAACTAAAATGGCCATAACTTTTGATGGGCTGGTCGGAATTCGACGATTTCGGACTTTTTGGAAACCTTAGAATCTGAACTAGGACTTTCATTAATAAAGCCCTATAAAATTTTCAAGTTTTTCAGGTTGAAATCCAAGCGTTATTTGTAGTTCAACGCGCAGAAAATAAAAATCTGAAATGTATACCAATATTGTTTTGACCATAACTTCCAAACGGAGCATCGGATTTCAATGTGCAAGTACAATCTGGAAAGCCCAGGATGTGAACTAAAATTTTTCTTTAATAAGCTAGGTAAAAATTTGATGTTTAAAGGGTTAAAAACTGGGTTGAACAACTCAGACCTGCATTTTTCAGTGTACGGGCTGAGGTGTTCGTGTAACACCCCACGTCCGTTAGTGTCACTCACAAAGGGAATGCACTAAGTTCTGTGGAGCATTTTAAGGTAAAAGATGCAGATGAATTACAAGACAGACGAAAAATTAAAACATCGGAAAATAAAACTTTACTTTATTGATAAAATAGTTTGTACAACGATTTCTTTACAATATCAGAGTATCATCTGTCCTACAAAATAAAGAAGCATAAAACAACATTTATATTCCCCAATGTAGCAAGAGCCAGCCATAGCATCTGAAAAGAGAATCCAAGAAAAAATTCGACAAATCTTCAAGCTGGGAAAGAGTGACGGTCCAACTTATCCTGAGCTATACTATTCCCTCCTTTACTACCTGGTGGGGGGGGGGGGGGGGGGACGGAAGAAAAGAAGGCGAAAGAAAACCGGGTCAGACATAAAGTCTGGTAAATTCAGTTACTTCTAGCATATGAACAGGGCAAACGAAACGACATGAATTAACTGAATACAAGATAATACCATGATGACAGGATCAACAAGATAAGATAAGATTAACACAAGATATGCTAAGACAAGATAAACTGGATATGCTCTAATAATTTCGCCGCTTCGCTATTTCCTTGTTATACTGGTTTTCTTTATCTCTGCACCACCTAACTAGTGACCCAACTAGTAATGATAACGTGATCCCAATCCCGGTAATTTCGGTTGCCTTCAGGCATACATTTATTATTTATTTCTTAGATCTAATCTAGGGTTTTCTATCAAGTGCTTCCTAGATTCAACCAGGGTTTATGCTATCTACTAAACGTTTCTCGAATTCAGGGTTTATGCCACCTAGGTCCAACAAGGGATTATGCCACCTGTCGAACGTTGCCCTCTAGTCCAGGACACACTACCTAGAGTGGTTTATGTTCCTAAACTTTCCCCACGTATGTATCGCGAATCGTTATCGCTTGTCTAGATGCACATGTCCTGTAATGTGCGACCCGTGTCCCGTGGCAGGGCTACTCTAGAAACACGGAACTCGGTCAGGAGCTTTTCAGATATCTGCCGGTGCAGATGCAAAGGTCTGTTTTTCTACCAGTGGTTATGGTCCCACGTGACCCCTCCCTCAACTAATGAAAGGCAATCCAAGAAAATCAAGCGCGAGAACTGTACTTTTGCCGCCCTATGCCCTACTTTCCTATTGGCCAGCCTCACCCATAACTAGATAGCAAGTATATGGTCTGTTGGGAGTTCTCTGCCTTTCCGCATACGTACAACGATTGACTAAAGATGGTAGGTAGACGACGAGTTGCTATCACAGGGCTACTGGTCTCGCCGAATCACGCTGGTCCATCCTAGTCTTTAGGTAGCCTTATATTGCAACCAAGGCATACCCTTGGTTCTTCTAACGCAGACCTTAACCTCTGTGAGCCCAGGAGGATCATCTGCCACCTCACAGAGGGATACCAAGAGTATCCTCACGTCCCCTCGAAGCCTCAGCCTTCGTAACCTAATTTGTTGGGGCCTTCTTTAAGATCAGATGGACGTTCGCTCCTACTCGTGATATACTAAGGATTACTACTTAGTTTTGATTAACTAAGGTTTACCACTTAGTTTCCAAAACCGTTGTTTTCTTAACTAAGGTTTTCTACTTAGTCTCTTTCTCGTCAAGTTGGGTTGGTTAAGTGTCATTAGTCAATTCAAGCTAACTTAACCCTCTTCACTT
The DNA here is from genome assembly GCA_030737875.1 of Allium sativum. Classification (NCBI taxonomy): domain Eukaryota; kingdom Viridiplantae; phylum Streptophyta; class Magnoliopsida; order Asparagales; family Amaryllidaceae; genus Allium; species Allium sativum. Next base: position 1,056,335,847 of record CM060924.1, read on the forward strand.
TATCTTGTTAAACTGGTTAAGTGTTATCAGTAATTCATGTTGACTTAACCCCACCACAAACCAAGTTATATTGGTTAAGTATTTCTTATTACTTAACCCTACCCATTCATCCTGTATTGGTTAAGTGTTCCTTTTTAACTTAACCTTGCCCATCTGTTTTAACTAACATGTTATTAATGGTTAAGTATTATCCCTTCATGTTTTAAACTTAACCCTATTCATTTATCACACTCTGATGATTAAGTTTTCAAGTTTACTTAACCCTACGGTCTAGTCCAGCTAACATGTCAAATTGGCTAAGTGTATTAACTTTAATTAACCCCACCTTCTAGTCTAGTTAACATGTTAATTTGTCTAAGTGTTTTCTTAGTTACTTAACCCTTACAAATCTTGTCTTGTTACCATGTTAAGTTTGGTTAAGTGTTCCTATGGACTTAACCCTCCATTTCTAGCCTAGCTGTGTTAAGTGTTTGTATGAATCTAACCCCACCCATCGGTTTAGTTATCATGTTGAATTGGTTAAGTGTTTCAGTTAACTTAACCTTACCATCCTCGTTCTAGCTTTAATTAATAAATTAAAGCCGCAACCACTCACATTAGACAGATATTGTTGCAATTACTGGATGTGCCAGTTGGTTCCGGGCAGGTTTACATCGCAACTCAGTCTAACCTCGGGTTAGGAATATTCGTGTTTTCTAAGTTCAAAGGGTTTTGATTAATTTCCAAATCAGGTTTTGAAAGTAACCATCCCGTCCGTCGGATCAGTTAGGGATAGCCAGGGAGAGCAGGAAACTTGTATTTTCCAAACCCAAGCCTAGACACTATCCTCTCTGTCACCCTAGAACTTTCTGTTGTGTTTTTAAAAGAGACGTCGTTAATAAACCTTTAATTTGTCTAAATTTACATTTTCTCATTTAGGATGAATTCTATAAGTAAATTGTAACACCCCGCCTCCGCTAGGGTCACTCGTAAAGGAATGCACTAGCTTTATAGGGGCATTATTGGTAAACATGCACAGAAATATCACAAGACAGAACATATAAAAATAGCGGAAGTAAAATCAAACTTTCATAACATGAATAAATAAGGTCTAAAGCCTTTTACATCAGAGTACATCAAAACCTGTCTTGCAATAGTAAAGAAGCATAAAGACATTTTCATAAATTATTCCCCAAGTAAAAACAGTAAAGTAGCCATTAGCCAAGAAAAGTCCAAGCCATCCATGATGACCTTCAAGCAGAAGAAGTCCGAACTAAACAACAGTATTTCCTCCCTGTAACCTGGGGGGGAAACGGAAGAAAAGAGGCGAAACAAAACGGGTCAGTCAAAAAGACTGAGTAAGCCCAATCTACTATTAGCATAAAAACTAGTAAAGTTAACTGACATGAGAAACTGAGATGAACATAAGCATGATGACAAGATAGATAAGCTAAATCAAAATAACAGGATGAACTACTGAACTCAGATAAACTAAGGTGTCATGATAAATTACGATGTCAAGATAAAACAAGGTATCACATCGTCAGGTTTCTATCAAGTATAATATCCCCAAGATATCTATCACGTATAACGTCCCATGATATCTATCCTGCATTTTAGCTCTGCACCTACCGTACTAGTATCCCCACCGTATCATGTGTTAACCAAGAATGACCCTCACTCAAAAGTCGTGTAATGGTCCATGTCAACCTAATATATCGCATATATAGGTTACTCAACTTGTATGTTTTATTCCATGTAAATGTTCAGTCCCTTGTCATAGACCATACGGGCTTTCCCATGAGGTTCTAAATTACTTTAACATAGTTCCATGATCCTTAAGATCGGTTTGGACTGTTACCCTAAACCTAGCTAGGGTCTTCCAACATGAATTATCGTTTGTACAACTAGGACTTATGCTACCTAGGGCCACTAGGGATTACGCTTACCTATTGCACGTTTTCGTATCTCGGTTTTGGTTCAACCACCCAGGGCCACTGGGATTTACGCTAACCGTCAACCGCGCCCTTTTTCCCACGCATTCATCATGAATCGTTTTCCATGACTGTATGCACATGTATCACATCGTGCCATCCGAGTCCTGTCACAGGGCAGATCGAGAAATACAGGACTCGGTCGGGAGCTTTCGATTTATCTGCCGATGCAGATGCTAAGGTCTATTTTTCTATACGTGGCTATGGTCCCACGCGACCCCTCCCTCAACTAGTGAAAGACAAGACAGGATAAATCCTGTATGAGAACACACTACTGGCCACCCCACAATCCTAGCCTTACTGCAACCATAATTAGATAGCAATTATGGTCTATTGGGTGTTCTCTGCCTTTCCGTACGTACACGCTTGACCAAAGATGGTAGGTAGTCTGACGAAATGCTATCTAGGGTACGACCGTGTATCGTCGACTATCCCCTATCCATCCCCGTCTTTAGGTCGCTCGCATAGCAACCAAGGCATACTCTTGGTTCTTCTAACGCAGACCTTAACCTCTCATGAGCCTAGTATAATCACCTGGCAGCTTATAGAGGGATACCAAGAATACCCTCACGTTCCCCGAAGCCGCTGCTTCGTTACCCAGTTCGCTGGAGCCTTTATCTAAATCAGATACTTGCTCCTACTCGTATACTTAAACGATGACCTACCGTATCAGGTTACTCATCTATCTATGAACTGGTCTAAATTTCCTTGACTAAGAATCATTACTTAGTTATTCCTCAACTAAGGTTTACCACTTAGCCTTATTCCCGTTATCCTTGTTAACTACGGTTATCCCCTATCCTCAGAACTAGGGTTTACATAATGGATTAAGTGCCACTTAAGTTCATGACTTAACCCGTCTACCAATCATGTCAAAATTGGCTAAGTATCCAAGTCCAAGACTTAACCCATCTTCAAATCATGTCAAAATTGGCTAAGTATCCAAGTCCAAGACTTAACCCTACAAACCATGCTCACGTTGGTTAAGTATGTATTAAGTAATTCATGACTTAACCTCGTCCAATTATCATTCTAGATTGGTTAAGTATATATTAACTTGACCCTATCAATTTACTCAGTCAAATCGGTCAAGTGTATTCAAGCGATTCGTGACTTAGCCTTATCATGTTTTCACGTTAGATCGGTTAAGTATAGGTTAACTTAACTTCAATAAATTCACGAGTTAGATTGGTTAAGTATAGGTCACTTAACCACATCAATTCATCATGTTTAGATTAGTTAAGTGTTTAACTTAACCCCATTAAACTACCAAGTGGGATTAATTAAGTCTAGGCTAACTTAACCCCATCCAATTTCCATGTTTAGACTAGTTGAGTCTAATCTTAACCCCATTCGTTAACCGTATTTTTTGGTTAAGCGTCATTAAGAAAACTTACTTAACCTTACCAAGTTGTCGCGTTGGATTGATTAAGTGTTTGTTAACTTAACCCCATCCACTAGTCATATAAAAATGGTTAAGTGTCATTAGGCAAATCGAGTTACTTAACCTACCCAACCTTGTCATGTTTTGTTAAGTATCATTAGCCTAATCAAATTACTTAACCCATTTGTCCATGTCATATTTGGTTAAGAGTCATTAATCAAATTAACTTAACCCTATCATGTGGCATTAATTACTTAATGCACCTTCACCTCTCACATTAGACTTTGTTGTGGTTACTAGTTAAGCCGGTCGGTTCCGGGTAGCTTTACACCACAACTTGGTCTAACCTCGGGTTCAAGCACAACATGACCAACTTCTCACATTGGGTCCTATTGTTTGCAACTACTAGTTAGGCCGGTCGGTTCCGGGTAGTTTTACGTTGCAAAATCAACCCAACCTCGAGTTGGCCACACTTATATTATCTAAGTGTCATGTCCATCATGTTTCCCAAAACATGTTACAAGTTTTCAAGCATTTGGGTAGACCTAACTTAATAGGTACATTCCCAAAGGGTAGACCTAACTTAATAGGTAAATTCCCAAGCTTATGTTTTTATGCATACTTACATGTCAACTTCCATGTTATATTTCAAGTCATGTTTTCAAGTTGTATTTTCATGTCATTAGAAATTACCCATAACATAACCCAATGCTTTTAAACTCGCATATACGTTCGCGACAACGTAATGGATTAAAAGAAGAGACTTGGCAAAGGCATGACAAAAATGGATATTAAGCCACAAGTTAATCATGGTGGCAAATGAGGCACAAATGTGTTCATTAACTTGCATGTTACATTCTTAAGCCTCAAAACATGCATAAACCCAAACTTGGCACATAAGCGAATCATGGTGACAAAAGATATGGAATGATAACTAGTAACTCGCATATATTATCATATAAGGGTTATGACTTCATATGCAAGTTGACATAAAGGTTATGAGGGTTCTCATGTTGCCTAATGCAACATTTCAACATAAAGGTTGTAGCTTTTAGCTCACAAGATCAAGATAATGACTTAATAAACTTGCGTGACATGATAGCATGTATCATACTCAATGATCAAACCCAAACTTGCAACATGAACATTTAACTTCATAGTTAATATCTAAGAGTAGGGAAAGGGCTTACATTGCTATGAAGGCACAAAAGATATGACAAAGCCCTTATGCAATCAAATAGACCCAAAATGCAAGCTCTAACATAAAAACCCTTGAGCCAAAATGATCAAAACCCTTGCTTTATGATGCAAAGATAGAAACTTGACTTGAATGCAAGCTAATGACACTCATACAAGCTTGAAAATACTTGTATGCATGGAAAATCTCTCATAGAAACCATTTAGAAATTTTATGAAGAGAGTGGAGGCCATGAGAGGTAAAATTTTGCCATAGTTTAGTTGCATGAATGAATAATGAGGATTTAGGATTGGTTAGGGTCTTATTTATTGATTAGGCAAGTGTTTTAGGCCATAGGATTAAACCTAGATTCAATCCAAGCCATCAAAGCATGTCTTGGGGAAGAAGTCAAGTGTAGGAACCATCTAGGGCCTTTAGATTAAAGATGAACCATGAGAACCATCCAAATGCAAAATCTGCATTTGAGCGAATCGGCCCACGGGTTGACAGCCAAACACCCTGGATTAACCCCTAGTCGACCCAGCAGGCTTGGGTCGACCTCAAAAATCGGCCGGTTCGGTTATTCCCCTCTCCCAATTCGCTGTTTTGAACATTTTTGCATATTTATTTATTTAATTTTCAATTATATATGTATATATATCAATATATATATTTCTCTGCGCATCCCATTTCACTTAATTAAGTATACTTTAATTTGGGAATTTTTCGTGAAACTTCGCGAGGCCATATCTTGGTCATACGGACTCCGATTCTCGAAAAGTCAGACTCTATTTCGCGTATTTTTCCGAGACAAACGCAATGGCATAGCCCGTTTTACTTGATTCAGAATTTAAAATTAAATTCTGCCTTTATTCTCGTCTTAACACGTTATCGAAAAATACGGGTTGTTACATTCTCCCCACCTTTTAGGATTTCGTCCCCGAAATCTCCAAGTTAGGAAGAACATATCCTACCATCCATAATCCATCTACTCAAAACATCATCCACAAGCAACCATTGTCCTTAGATGATTTCTAATGTTGTATGAATATATGCAAAACGTGTGTGTACATGTTCCTTAGCTAATGCTAATGATCAGGCCTGAATAATCTTTCTAATGCAAAATATGTATTGCCATGAATCCAACATGTATGCAAATAGTCCTAGTCATATAGATACTATATGCGTGCACAATCATTCATTCATATGCAACAACCGCATGATAATACATTCGATTTCATCCATAAACAAGTATAAATACTCGTGCATATGCAATATGAAATGTGACCGAGTCGAGCTAGTATCTAATGTGTATTCGCGCATCCACGAGCAACCACTTGCAACCACTTGCAACCATATCAATCATAACATGTTTCAAATACATGTTTACGTCCATAGGGTTCTACCTAGAATTCCCTGAAACAGGGCCGAGAAGATAAACAAGACAAACTCCTTACGGGGTTTGTAACAGAAAGTAGGACCGAGAGGATGTCCACAAAAGATAACCTACAAGTAAGCTCTACAGAAACAGGGATCAAGGATATACTCCCAAAAAGAGATATCATGCGCGTATCTAGTCTTTGACCATCAAAGTCGTATTTCCTCGGGCTTACTTCCATTGTGCCTTGACCGCCCTTTAACTTCACGATTTCGTAGCTTCTTATTTCCTGCTTCCATAACATGAGCTGAAACTCATTTCTTCGTCGCCTCTCGTTCCACTTGCACTTATCCTTTTTCTAGAATACTTGGCGCAAACATGACTGCGTACTCATGATCTCATGCAAGCTTTCCAAAATTCACTAGTGAATCTTGGATCTCGTTTATATACTATAAGGCATTCCATGTAGAAGAACTTTCTCTTGAAAGTAAACAGATGTCAATCAGGTTATCATGCGCACTTACTAGGGTGATCTCTATAACCCATGCATAAATGAAGTAAACCATCCGTCTTATTGGCGAACACCACTCGATCGGGCTTCAAATTTCCAATAAAGGCATCAAGGGATTCTAAGTAACTAGTCATGACAGAACCTCAAAAAGGTTACCCGATACTTCGAGGGCATTACCAAGGCTAGTCAAAAGGTCTAACTACCCTCCTATCAAAACCGAGAGTGGCACCCCCTACTGGATAACCACTTCATCCCTAGAATCCATCCATAACTTATAAACATAAGCATTATTTCCAAACTCAACACTTGGCATAGACATTCCCAAATCCAAACAAGTCATGTATAAATGGACTGATTCTCCAATAGGACTTTGAGACAAAAATGGGATTCTCTATTACGTTAGTACTTAAGGTGCAGAGACTCAACTACCGAAGCGGACTTAAATGATGCGGGGATCAAAACAAAGTCTTGGCGGGATGATAGAAAAGAATAACTAGATCTTCAACAAGGATGTTATCCCCCTACTCAGGTACTCTAGTGAGGGTATACAACGATGATCTTGTCCTTGTCCCACAATACTTAACTATCCATCCCGTTTCACCATACCAAAGATATTTTCTCGTCATGGGTTTCATTGTCCATCTTTCTCCCTCCTTTGAGGACTAAGCCATACCAACAAGTTGCTCATCCTTAAGCTCGTATCCTTTATCCTCTTTCTCACTATCATTTCTTATAACGCGGCCACTGGTCTCTTGAAAACCACCTCCATCGCATGGAAAGCACTTTCGTAGATAGAAAAGACTAGTCGCAGTTAAAACCACTATGACTACAGATGGAGGAAAGAAAGGAGAAGAGATTCAATTAAGGAAACAAGGATAGTGCTAATGGCCTTTGGGGAATAGCCTTTTTCTTTTAAAAGAAAATTTTCTTGAAAAAATGCTTCTTTGTAAACGATTTTCAAATAGTTTTCAGAAGGTCTTTAAAAACTTTTGCCCAGTCTGGTAACCTTCTACTCTGATACCACGTGTAACACCCCGCCTCCGCTAGGGTCACTCGCAAAGGAATGCACTAGCTTTATAGGGGCATTATTGGTAAACATGCACAGAAATATCACAAGACAGAACATATAAAAATAGCGGAAGTAAAATCAAACTTTCATAACATGAATAAATAAGGTCTAAAGCCTTTTACATCAGAGTACATCAAAACCTGTCTTGCAATAGTAAAGAAGCATAAAGACATTTTCATAAATTATTCCCCAAGTAAAAACAGCAAAGTAGCCATTAGCCAAGAAAAGTCCAAGCCATCCATGATGACCTTCAAGCAGAAGAAATCCGAACTAAACAACAGTATTTCCTCCCTTTAACCTGGGGGGGAAACGGAAGAAAAGAGGCGAAACAAAACGGGTCAGTCAAAAAGACTGAGTAAGCCCTATCTACTATTAGCATAAAAACTAGTAAAGTTAACTGACATGAGAAACTGAGATGAACGTAAGCATGATGACAAGATAGATAAGCTAAATCAAAATAATAGGATGAACTACTGAACTCAGATAAACTAAGGTGTCATGATAAATTACGATGTCAAGATAAAACAAGGTATCACATCGTCAGGTTTCTATCAAGTATAATATCCCCAAGATATCTATCACGTATAACGTCCCATGATATCTATCCTGCATTTTAGCTCTGCACCTACCGTACTAGTATCCCCACCGTATCATGTGTTAACCAAGAATGACCCTCACTCAAAAGTCGTGTAATGGTCCATGTCAACCTAATATATCGCATATATAGGTTACTCAACTTGTATGTTTTATTCCATGTAAATGTTCAGTCCCTTGCCGTAGACCATACGGGCTTTCCCATGAGATTCTACATTACTTTAACATAGTTCCATGATCCTTAAGATTGGTTTGGACGGTTACCCTAAACCTAGCTAGGGTCTTCCAACATGAATTATCGTTTGTACAACTAGGACTTATGCTACCTAGGGCCACTAGGGATTACGCTTACCTATTGCACGTTTTCGTATCTCGGTTTTGGTTCAACCACCCAGGGCCACTGGGATTTACGCTAACCGTCAACCGCGCCTTTTTTCCCACGCATTCATCGTGAATCGTTTTCCGTGACTGTATGCACATGTATCACATCGTGCCATCCGAGTCCTGTCACAGGGCAGATCGAGAAATAGAGGACTCGGTCGGGAGCTTTCGATTTATCTGCCGATGCAGATGCTAAGGTCTGTTTTTCTATACGTGGCTATGGTCCCACGCGACCCCTCCCTCAACTAGTGAAAGACAAGACAGGATAAATCCTGTATGAGAACACACTACTGGCCACCCCACAATCCTAGCCTTACCGCAACCATAATTAGATAGCAATTATGGTCTATTGGGTGTTCTCTGCCTTTCCGTACGTACACGCTTGACCAAAGATGGTAGGTAGTCTGACGAAATGCTATCTAGGGTACGACCGTGTATCGTCGACTATCCCCTATCCATCCCCGTCTTTAGGTCGCTCGCATAGCAACCAAGGCATACTCTTGGTTCTTCTAACGCAGACCTTAACCTCTCATGAGCCTAGTATAATCACCTGGCAGCTCATAGAGGGATACCAAGAATACCCTCACGTTCCCCGAAGTCGCTGCTTCGTTACCCAGTTCGCTGGAGCCTTTATCTAAATCAGATACTTGCTCCTACTCATATACTTAAACGATGACCTACCGTATCAGGTTACTCATCTATCTATGAACTGGTCTAAATTTCCTTGACTAAGAATCATTACTTAGTTATTCCTCAACTAAGGTTTACCACTTAGCCTTATTCCCGTTATCCTTGTTAACTACGGTTATCCCCTATCCTCAGAACTAGGGTTTACATAATGGATTAAGTGTCACTTAAGTTCATGACTTAACCCGTCTACCAATCATGTCAAAATTGGCTAAGTATCCAAGTCCAAGACTTAACCCGTCTTCAAATCATGTCAAAATTGGCTAAGTATCCAAGTCCAAGACTTAACCCTACAAACCATGCTCACGTTGGTTAAGTATGTATTAAGCAATTCACGACTTAACCTCGTCCAATTATCATTCTAGATTGGTTAAGTATATATTAACTTGACCCTATCAATTTACTCAGTCAAATCGGTCAAGTGTATTCAAGCAATTCGTGACTTAGCCTTATCATGTTTTCACGTTAGATCGGTTAAGTATAGGTTAACTTAACCTCAATAAATTCACAAGTTAGATTGGTTAAGTATAGGTCACTTAACCACATCAATTCATCATGTTTAGATTAGTTAAGTGTTTAACTTAACCCCATTAAACTACCAAGTGGGATTAATTAAGTCTAGGCTAACTTAACCCCATCCGATTTCCATGTTTAGACTAGTTGATTCTAATCTTAACCCCATTCGTTAACCGTATTTTTCGGTTAAGCGTCATTAAGAAAACTTACTTAACCTTACCAAGTTATCGCGTTGGATTGATTAAGTGTTGGTTAACTTAACCCCATCCACTAGTCATATAAAAATGGTTAAGTGTCATTAGGCAAATCAAGTTACTTAACCTACCCAACCTTGTCATGTTTTGTTAAGTATCATTAGCCTAATCAAATTACTTAACCCATTTGTCCATGTCATATTTGGTTAAGAGTCATTAATCAAATTAACTTAACCCTATCATGTGGCATTAATTACTTAATGCACCTTCACCTCTCACATTAGACTTTGTTGTGGTTACTAGTTAAGCCGGTCGGTTCCGGGTAGCTTTACACCACAACTTGATCTAACCTCGGGTTCAAGCACAACATGACCAACTTCTCACATTGGGTCCTATTGTTTGCAACTACTAGTTAGGCCGGTCGGTTCCGGGTAGTTTTACGTTGCAAAATCAACCCAACCTCGAGTTGGCCACACTTATATTATCTAAGTGTCATGTCCATCATGTTTCCCAAAACATGTTACAAGTTTTCAAGCATTTGGGTAGACCTAACTTAATAGGTACATTCCCAAAGGGTAGACCTAACTTAATAGGTAAATTCCAAAGCTTATGTTTTTATGCATACTTACATGTCAACTTCCATGTTATATTTCAAGTCATGTTTTCAAGTTGTATTTTCATGTCATTAGAAATTACCCATAACATAACCCAATGCTTTTAAACTCGCATATACGTTCGCGACAACGTAATGGATTAAAAGAAGAGACTTGGCAAAGGCATGACAAAAATGGATATTAAGCCACAAGTTAATCATGGTGGCAAATGAGGCACAAATGTGTTCATTAACTTGCATGTTACATTCTTAAGCCTCAAAACATGCATAAACCCAAACTTGGCACATAAGCGAATCATGGTGACAAAAGATATGGAATGATGACTAGTAACTCGCATATATCATCATATAAGGTTTAGGACTTCATATGCAAGTTGACATAAAGGTTATGAGGGTTCTCATGTTGCCTAATGCAACATTTCAACATAAAGGTTGTAGCTTTTAGCTCACAAGATCAAGATAATGACTTCATAAACTTGCATGACATGATAGCATGTATCATACTCAATGATCAAACCCAAACTTGCAACATGAACATTTAACTTCATAGTTAATATCTAAGAGTAGGGAAAGGGCTTACATTGCTATGAAGGCACAAAAGATATGACAAAGCCCTTATGCAATCAAATAGACCCAAAATGCAAGCTCTAACATAAAAACCCTTGAGCCAAAATGATCAAAACCCTTGCTTTATGATGCAAAGATAGAAACTTGACTTGAATGCAAGCTAATGACACTCATACAAGCTTGAAAACACTTGTATGCATGGAAAATCTCTCATAGAAACCATTTAGAAATTTTATGAAGAGAGTGGAGGCCATGAGAGGTAAAATTTTGCCATAGTTTAGTTGCATGAATGAATAATGAGGATTTAGGATAGGTTAGGGTCTTATTTATAGATTAGGCAAGTGTTTTAGGCCATAGGATTAAACCTAGATTCTATCCAAGCCATCAAAGCATGTCTTGGGGAAGAAGTCAAGTGTAGGAACCATCTAGGGCCTTTAGATTAAAGATGAACCATGAGAACCATCCAAATGCAAAATCTGCATTTGAGCGAATCGGCCCACGGGTTGACAGCCAAACACCCTGGATTAACCCCTAGTCGACCCAGCAGGCTTGGGTCGACCTCAAAAATCGGCCGGTTCGGTTATTCCCCTCTCCCAATTCGCTGTTTTGAACAATTTTGCATATTTATTTATTTAATTTTCAATTATATATATATATATCAATATATATATATATATATTTCTCTGCGCAACCCATTTCACTTAATTAAGTATACTTTAATTTGGGAATTTTTCGTGAAACTTCGCGAGGCCATATCTTGGTCATACGGACTCCGATTCTCGAAAACTCAGACTCTATTTCGCGTATTTTTCCGAGACGAACGCAATGGCATAGCCTGTTTTACTTGATTCAGAATTTAAAATAAAATTCTGCCTTGATTCTCGACTTAACACGTTATCGAAAAATACGGGTTGTTACATAAATTATTCCTAATTTACTTATTTCATAATTACTCTTTTAATGTAAATTGTCAACATTTATTATTATGGCCTATTTTCCCCTCTATATCATATTTATGCTTTTGGTATGTAAGCTGTACCAAATTAAGTGTCACTAACCATGATTTTGCTAAACATGACAATTACTCACAATTATGGCCAATTTCAAATTTATGCCAATATACTTATTATGCCAAATTAGCTAATCCAATTCTGATTTAATATTCTAATTACAGTTCATGTCAAACTAGACTTATTATTCTAGTTCACAGTTCATGTAAATGCTAGATTTACAAGTCAATACTAGATTCAAATTACACATCCTATAATTCATGTCAAATTTATCCAATTTGCATTTTTATAAACATTCCATTGTACGTGTTCGCAATTTATGCCAATTTCCAAGTTTATAACTACGTTTTAGTAATTTTCATATTTTGCCCAAATCGTATTCCCATTGTTCGTATAATCGTGATTCAATCTAGATTATAGATAAATCTAGATTCGTAGATAAAAAAAGGAATGAACCAAAGATGCTATGAAAAGATAGACATAATAACTGGCATAAAATGATAATTTACTAATTACAGACCTAACGAATTACACTGATATAAATTGATCTAAAGCATCGAAGGCCTATAGATCTGAAAATTTTATGACATAAAAAGGGTTGAATAACGATGTAGGTTCAAGAACATGGGTAGACCTAACTTAATAGGTAAATTCCCAAGATCAAAATCCAATGAAAATCAAGAATAGACAGAATAGATAATCAGGTTTAGATAAAATTTCACAGTCACAAAACTTAAGCAACACTTTCTTAGTCATGAATCATAGGTGTTTAGCCACAGTTGTCCTTGTTATGTCATAGGCAATAGTTTATGTTTCCTAATCAAAGACATAGGCTTGTGTTCATGGTCAAAGGAAATAATTCTCATAGTCATGAGTCACAGTCATAGGCAATGTTCATAGTCATAGGTAAGGCCTAATTGGTCATCGAATCACGATCAGTCCTTAATCAAGTCTAGAAACATGTATAAACACAGATCCAAGTAAAGAGATTAGGCATATTCCTTTTTTCCTTTAATTTCATGTCACGAATAGAAAACGTTCAAATCTAAAAAGTAACTAACTTACATTGATCGGTTTTTAGAATAGAAAGATGGCGTTGCTATGATTCGTGCGACGTTGCTCGAAACCGTTTGAGTTAGCCTTTGATTCTTATCTTGAAGCTTTAATCTTGATTCGAATCTCTTCTTGAGAAACTCGTGCAGCATAACCTTGTCTTAGATTTTCGTATTATTTTCTTATTTTTATTTATTTATACATTTTATCAGAGGCAGCATAAGGATAGAATGAAATGGTGTAGAGAGAATGAGGCTAGAGGCTGTTTATATAGGATTAGGGTTATGAATCTGGTCAGAAAATCGGGCTAAAAGCATCAGAATGAACCCAGGTTCAAAATCGGATCCTGGCACCTTGTCGACCCCCAGGTCGACTGCGCAGTTGACCTGGTCTGGTGGGGGGGGGGGGTGTCTACTACGCAGTCGACTCCCCAGTCGACCAGGGCTTGGGCGGGAAATTTCCCGCCCAGCCTGCTTCAAGGTTTGAATTCGAATTTTGAATTCGAATTTCGAGCTGTTTTCAATTCTGAAATTTCCTGAAACTTCGGAGGGTCATATCTCCTTCATACGGACTCCGATTCTCGCAAACTCGGACTCGTTTTCATGTAGAATTCCGTGACGAACGCAATGGCGCAGCCGGTTTCCCTTGATTTTGACATTAAAATTTAATTCAGCCTTGATTTGTAAATCCTAGTGTTACAAAATTATGGGGTGTTACATTCTCCCCCACTTAAAAGGATTTCGTCCCTGAAATCTTCAAGTTAGGAAGAATGTGTCCTACCATCCAATCACCATCTACTCAACCTTTCAATCACAGGTATTCATTGTCCTTAAACGACTTCTAATGCTTTCATGTTCATATGCATAGTGTGTGTATATGTATTTATCTAATGCAAGATCAGGCGGTCTACTGATTCAGTTGACCTCCATAATGCGAATCATGTCAGTGCCATGCGTCCAATCATGTATGCAAGCACCCCTAGTTATGTAAATACTACATGTGTGCATAGTCATTCATCCATATGCAACATCCATATGATAACATATCAAGTTCAACAAACAAATACATATCTGTAAATGCAATATGAAAGCGTCCGAACTGATCTATTGCCTAATACGTATGTATGTGCATTCACGAGCAACCATTAGCAACCACTCGTAACCATAAACCATAACATGTTTCAAAAACATGTTTACATCCAAACGAGTTTCTACCTAAGGATCGAAGATACGACCTAGAGGACGTACTTTGGAAAGAGAGAAACAATTATGCGTAAAGCTCCTACAAAAAAAAAGAAATCAAGGATGCACCCTTAAGGAAAAGGGTTTGATGCTAGTATCTAGCCTTCTTGAGCTTTACTCCACTGTATCTTAACTAATTTAACTTCACGATTGTGAAGTTTCTGACCTCCATTTCCAAAATTAACAGATGTCAATCATGGTACCAAGTGTATGCACTAAGATGATTAGAGGTCTCCCTCTTATCCACCATGCCATAACTATAAGGGTCGAAAGGTCACTACGTGCTTTTTAGAGTGCCTGCCACAACTATTCATCTCTCACGCAAACCATCCTAGTCGAACTCGACATTCCTCAAGTACAAGCCCCAAACGCCTAAACCAATATCAGACAAGCACCCAAGGAATGTCTCCTCCGAATTTAGACGATCTACGTGAGATGATATAAGAAAGCTCGATAGCTATTTTCAAATCCCTACTAACCAAAAATAAATTGGTCGGACCACCAATTGGATTTGAGACTCTAGTGGGATCTTTCTACTATACAAGTACTATGGTGCAGAGACTCAACTATGGAAGAGGATATGAACAAATGCGAAGCACTAAAACCAAAGGAAAGAGTACGAACAACAAAACTAGACTCTTCCAACAGAACTTTACTACCTTTCTCCTAGGTACGCTTGGTGGTGAAAGTAGGTAATTGCCCTTCTGAAAATCTTGTCCTTTGCCCTTAATTACATGCCCTATTATACCATAGTAAAGATACTTCCTCTTGTCTTAGGTTTTATAATTCCTTCCTCCTTTGTGAGCTAAATCTGCATCCATGATTTCCTCATCCTCTTCCGTGTGTAGTCATGTTGACAAATCTCTTGAAAGCTGCTGCCATCCTACAGAAAACACTATAAGCTTGAAAGAAAACTGGCCGTAGGTGAAACAACTACGGCTATGGATGGAAGCCAGGCACTACATCGCCCATTGATGAGGTTACCTCCCAGAAAGCCAGGAGCCCCAGAGACTCAAGAAAGAAGGAGACAATAATTCAAACAGAGGAAGAGAAGATAGTGCGTATGGCTTTGGGGAATATGCCTTTAAAACAAATCTTTTCTCTTGAAAATGCTTCTTTTAAAACCGTTTTGAAAATAATTTTTCAAATCCTTTATCTGATCTGGTAAACTTCAGCTCTGATACCACGTGTAACACCCCACGTCCGTTAGTGTCACTCACAAAGGGAATGCACTAAGTTCTGTGGAGCATTTTAAGGTAAAAGATGCAGATGAATTACAAGACAGACGAAAAATTAAAACAGCGGAAAATAAAACTTTACATTATTGATAAAATAGTTTGTACAACGATTTCTTTACAATATCAGAGTATCATCTGTCCTACAAAATAAAGAAGCATAAAACAACATTTATTTTCCCAATGTAGCAAGAGCCAGCCATAGCATCTGTAAAGAGAATCCAAGCAAAACTTCGACAAATCTTCAAGCTGGGAAAGAGTGACGGTCCAACTTATCCTGAGATATACTATTCCCTCCTTTACTACCTGGTGGAGGGGGAACGGAAGAAAAGAAGGCGAAAGAAAACTAGGTCAGACATAAAGTCTGGTAAGTTCAGTTACTTCTAGCATATGAACAGGGCAAACGAAATGACATGAATTAACTGAATACAAGATAATACCATGATGACAGGATCAACAAGATAAGATAAGATTAACACAAGATATGCTAAGACAAGATAAACTGGAAATGCTCTAATACTTTCGCCGCTTCGCTATTTCCTTGTTATACTGGTTTTCTTTATCTCTGCACCACCTAACTAGTGTCCGAACTAGTAATGATAACGTGATACCAATCTCGGTAATTTCGGTTGCCTTTAGGCATACATTTATTATTTATTTCCTAGATCTAATCTAGGGTTTTCTATCAAGTGCTTCCTAGATTCAACCAGGATTTATGCTATCTACTAAACGTTTTCGAATTCAGGGTTTATGCCACCTAGTTCCAACTAGGGATTATGCCACATCTCGAACGATGCCCTCTAGTCTAGGACACACTACCTAGAGTGGTATATGTTCCAAGACTTTCCCCACGTATGTATCGCGAATCGTTATCGCTTGTCTAGATGCACATGCCCTGTAATGTGCGACCCGAGTCCCGTGGCAGGGTTACTCTAGAAACACGGAACTCGTTCGGGAGCTTTTCAGATATCTGCCGGTGCAGATGCTAAGGTCTGTTTTTCTACCAGTGGTTATGGTCCCACGTGACCCCTCCCTCAACTAATGAAAGGCAATCCAAGAAAATCAAGCGCGAGAACTGTACTTTTGCCGCCCTATGCCCTACTTTCCTATTGGCCGGCCTCACCCATAACTAGATAGCAAGTATATGGTCTGTTGGGAGTTCTCTACCTTTCCGCATACGTACAACGATTGAATAAAGATGGTAGGTAGACGACGAGTTGCTATCACAGGGCTACGGGTCTCCCTGAATCACGCTGGTCCATCCTAGTCTTTAGGTTGCTTTATATTGCAACCAAAGCATACCCTTGGTTCTTCTAACGCAGACCTCAACCTCTGTGAGCCCAGGAGGATCATCTGCCACCCCACAGAGGGATACCAAGAGTATCCCCACGTCCCCTCGAAGCCTCAGGCTTCGTAACCCAATTTTTTGGAGCATTCTTTAAGATCAGATGGACGTTCGCTCCTACTTGTGATATACTAAGGATTACTACTTAGTTTTGATTAACTAAGGTTTACCACTTAGTTTCCAAAACCGTTGTTTTCTTAACTAAGGTTTTCTACTTAGTCTCTTTCTCGTCAAGTTGGGTTGGTTAAGTGTCATTAGTCAATTCAAGCTAACTTAACCCTCTTCACTTTATCTTGTTAAACTGGTTAAGTGTTATCGGTAATTCCTGTTGACTTAACCCCACCACAAACCAAGTTATATTGGTTAAGTATTTCTTATTACTTAACCCTACCCATTCATCCTGTATTGGTTAAGTGTTCCTTTTTAACTTAACCTTGCACATCTGTTTTAACTAACATGTTATTAATGGTTAAGTATTATCCCTTCATGTTTTAAACTTAACCCTATTCATTTATCACACATTGATGGTTAAGTGTTCAGGTTTACTTAACCCTACGGTCTAGTCCAGCTAACATGTCAAATTGGCTAAGTGTATTAACTTTACTTAACCCCACCTTATAGTCTAGTTAATATGTTAATTTGGCTAAGTGTTTTCTTAGTTACTGTAACACCCCACTCCCGCTATGATCACTCACTTAGGGAATGCCATAGCATCGGTGGAGTATTTTAGTGAATATAGAACAGAAAAATTACAACAAGATAGATATAAATAGTACTTGAAATTTTAAAACATCATCTCATAACAGCGGAAGTAAAACATGTCTGGTTACATCATAAAACCACAATAAAGGTCAAGTACAATATCCATCAAAATAAAGAAGTACATAATCCCACTCTCATACAATAGCCAAACAAAAGAAAAGATAACTGGATAACTGGAGCTTTACATCTATCCAAGCTCCTAAAGACTGGAACAGCAATCCGATCAAGCTCCACTACTGCTAGGATCCACCGTAGGACCTGAGGGTTGGGAAAAAGATAAAAACAACAGGGTCAGACATAAGTCTGAGCGAGTCCTATAACTTTAACAATACAATCGTTAAAGTAACCAGAGAAGACATAGACTGATATACGGTAACATATAGGGATGAATGGCTACCCTAAGCAGTCAACTAAACGAAGATAAAGGATAAAGACGCATCTACCCTCCCTAAGGTAAATTACTAAACTGCACCACACCAGTCGTTCCTAACTTAAAGGTTGATCCCACCCAAGGACTTATAAAATTTACTAATTAGTACCTGCGTACCCCTAGGTGACCAAGTAGGCGCCACGGGGCCCTCCAATCCACTAGGTGTACACACTACTTCCCATTCGATCGGCTCCCTAACGTAGATACCCGTGCTGGCCCCACCGTGGGATGTATCATTCCCCAATGTGGCGACCTGATGAAACTAAAGGTGCACGGCTTATATCTACTCGATGCAACAACGGCTTACCTACCAGCCCGGGCCCACTCACGCATATGAAGCCCGTTGGACTTGCGTTGCCACCGCTAACCCGTTTGCCTCTTACAGTCAAGCCCAGTATGCGTGTCCCGTCCTCGACATGGGTCGAGCCCACAAAGATACGTATGGGTTACTGGTTGAAATGGGCCTCCACAAGCTACCCACCTAAGCTTGTCCCTTTTTCTAGTATATCCCACTTAACCCTTTAATCATGTTTTAATTACATGTTCTATTTTGGTTAAGTATTCTAATCGTATTTTCTATTGCCACCCAAGGCAACCACTAGATTTTCTCATGCCACCCGAGGCACCCACTTAACCCCTCATGTCCCTCTACATGCTAATGTGGTTAAGTGTTTCTTAATTAATTAATTAAGAACGTAACCTTTGTAAAGACCTCTCACATTAGACTGTCTTTTATGACCGCTGGTTAAGCCGGTTGGGTCCGGGCAGCCTTATGTCATAACAGAGTCTAACCTCGTGTCTTTACATTAATTACGTATTTAGTTTGTGCCTAAGACCTCTCACATTGGGCTAACATTTGTAGCAACTGGTTAAGCCGGTTGGGTCCGGGCAGTTTTACGCTACAACTGAGTCCAACCTCGTGTCTTAGTCAATTAATTACACCTAATTAATCACCCTCATAATTTTATATTAATTATCCCTAATTAATCAAGTTTTCTTAACATGGGTAGACCTAACTTAATAGGTAAATTCCCATGGGGTAGACCTAACTCAATAGGTAAATTCCCAACACATAGTATGGGTACACCTAACCAAATAGGCAAATTCCCATACTATGTTTATTTATTTTGTGTTATGCATAATTATATTAATTTCACACAATCTTATTAACTTATGCATTTAATTACCCCATCGTTCCCACGTAATTTCGTTCATGATATAACACATATAAAAGGTGTCAACTTGCATATGAATGAACATGTTTCAAAGGTGCCATCTTGCATATTAACAAACACATAACTTGCATATGAACTTGCATAACATGTCACATAACTTGCATATAATATGTCACATAACTTACATATTCATTTTGCATAACAAACTTGCATATTAGCTTATAGACTTGCATAATGTGTCATCATGAACTTGCATATTAATAAACATGTAACTTGCATATTTACATACATGTAACTCGCATATTAACAAACATGTAACTTGCATATAAAGAAACATGTAACTTGCATATTTACATACATGTAACTTGCATATTAACAAACATGTAACTTGCATATTAACAAACATGTAACTTGCATAGCATATTACCATGAACTTGCATATTTATTTATTAAATTTTCAATTATATATATATATATATATCAATATATATATATATATATATCTACACAACCCATTTCACTTAATTAAGTATACTTTAATTTGGGAATTTTCGTGAAACTTCGCGAGGCCATATCTTGGTCATACGGACTCCGATTTTCGAAAACTCGGACTCTATTTCGCGTATTTTTCCGAGACGAACACAATGGCATAGCCCGTTTCCCTTGATTCCCATTTTAGAATTAAATTCTGCCTCGATTTATGTTATTACAGGTTATTGAAAATACGGGTTGTTACATTCTCCCCTCCTTAAAGGATTTCGTCCCCGAAATCTTCAAGTTAGGAAGAACGTATCCTACCATCCAATCATCCATCTACTCAAAGCATCATCCACGAGCAATCATTGTCCTTACAAGATTCTAAATGCTGGATGGATATATGCAAAAGTGTGTGTATATGTACTTACCTAATGCGAAAATCAGGCGGTTACTGATACAGTAAACCTCCTTAATGCAAACCATGATAGTGCCATGCATCCAATATGTATGCGAAACCCTATTGACACATACAAATTTCTACATGCGTGCACAACCATACACAAAAATGCATCATCCATATGATAACACAGCCATGATACATCCATCAATCTAACTACCACATCCATTTATGCAATATGCAACATGAAGTGACTGAGCCGATCTAGTGCCTAATGTGTGTGTATATGCATCCACGAGCAACCACTAGCAAACAATTGCATCCATATGCATCCATTAACCATAACATGTTTCAAACACATGTTTCAACCATAGGTTTTACCCTATCTAAAGGTCATAGGTATTAGCGAGAGGATATACTAAAGATAAGATAAGTACTAGACAAGCAATAAAGGAGAAGTTAAAAGACATACTCTCAAAAAGAAATGGATACAAAGAACGCATCTTTGCTTCCGTCTCCCAAGTAGCATTGCTTTCGTCATCTCCCCATTGCACTTTAACTAGCTGAACTTCTCTGTTCCTCAACTTCCTAGTTTCTGACCCAAGGATGCGAGTAGGAGCTCGTCGAATCGTCGCATCACGCTCTACCTCTACATCTCTAAGCAAGCTCGGCTCTACCACCTCCGCGGTCTCATGTAAGCACTTCCTCAAATGTGATACATGGAATACATCATGAACACCACTAAGTCTGTCGGGCAACTCCACCCTATATGCCATCCGTCCAATCCTTTCCTTAATAGGAAACGGCCCAACAAATCTCGGTGCTAACTTCCCTACGGACCCAAAGCGAACAACATTTCTCAATGGAGATACTTTGACAAAAACCATGTCCCCAACCTCAAACTCAAGATCCGTCCTTCTCCGATCCGCATAAGATTTCTGTCTATCTTGCGCTGCTTTCATCCTTTTTCGAATTAAATCAATCTTCTCTGAAGTCTCTCTAACCATATCCGGCCCAAGCAAGATCTTATCCGTAGATTCCCACCAACATGTAGGAGATCGACAAGGCCTTCCATAAAGAGCTTCGAAAGGAGCCATACCAATACTGGACTGAAAGCTGTTATTATATGCGAACTCCACCAAAGGAAGATGTTCTTCCCATGTACCTCCAAAATCCAAGATACAAAGCCTCAAAAGATCTTCTAAGATACGGTTCACCCTCTCGGTCTGACCGTCCGTCTGAGGATGATATGCGGTGCTCAAACACAACTGAGTCCCTACCGCCTCTTGCAAACTTCTCCAAAACTCACTAGTGAAAATAGGATCTCGATCACTCACAATGCTGGATGGTACGCCATGCAATCTAACAATCTCTCTAACATAGACTGAAGCAAGCCATGGAGTGGTCCTCTTACTCTTTACGGGTATAAAATGGGCACTCTTGGTAAGTCTGTCTACCACAACCCAAATTCCCGTATTGCCCTTCCTCGATCTCGGTAACCCGTCGATGAAATCCATCGAGACACTATCCCACTTCCACTGTGGAACTTCCAATGGGTGTAGCAACCCACCGGGTTTCCTTTGCTCCACTTTAACTTGTTGGCACACTAAGCATCTAGCCACATACTCGGCCACATCTTTCTTCATACCGGCCCAGAAGAAAACTCTCTTCATGTCTTGGTACATTTTGTCTCCACCGGGATGAATAGTCATTCTTGAACGATGTGCATCATCCAAAATAGCCTTCTTCAAACCCTCATCTTGCGGTACACAAAGTCTACCGTCTCTATGCAACCATCCCTTATCATCTATGGTGTATCTACCCAAATGGCTAGACGACTCCCCTCTTATAAGCTTCTCTACCAACACAACCAACTGTGGGTCGTCTCGCTGAGCCTCGCCAATCCGTCTCAAAAGAGTAGGTCTAACCTCCAAGGATGCCAACAAACCAGGTACAAAATCAACAGAAGGTCTGAAGTCAAACAAAGAAAGAAACTCCAAGCTTCGTCGTTCCACGAACAATGGACTCAAAGATAGCCTTTTTCTACTTAAGGCGTCTGCCACCACGTTACCCTTACCAGGGGTATACGCTATCTCGAAATCATAGGATGCTAAGAACTCCATCCACCTTTGCTGTCTTAAGTTTAAATCCTTCTGAGAGAATAAGTACTTCAATGATTTATGGTCGGTGAACAACTCGAATCTCTCACCAAGAAGATAATGGCGCCAAGACTTAAGTGCGAAAACAATCGCGGCCAACTCTAGATCATGGGTAGGGTAATTCTTCTCATGCACTCTCAATTGTCTCCCTCCATAGGCTATTACCCTTCCCTCCTGCATCAAGACTGCGCCTAATCCTGTTCCACAAGCATCGGTATAAACAACAAACGGCTTACTCCCATCTGGAAGCACTAAAACTGGAGCGGTGGTCAAAGCTCTCTTTAACCGTCGGAAAGCATCATCACAATCTACATCCCATGAGAAAACCAGATTCTTCTTCGTCAAGCGGGTTAATGGGGCTGATATCTTCGCGAAGTCTTTGATGAACTTCCTATAATATCCTGCCAACCCCAAGAAACTTCTTACCTCGGTAGCATTTCTAGGAACTTTCCAATCCTGGATAGATACTATCTTTGCGGGATCCACAGCTATCCCTTCCTTAGAGACCACATGCCCTAAGAATCGCACTTCTCTTCTCCAAAAATGGCATTTAGAGAATTTAGCTTTAAGACTATGCGCTCGAAGAGTCTCCAACACTTCCTTGAGATGTAAGGCATGCTCTTCTTCATTCTTGGAAAAGACCAAGATGTCATCCACAAAAACTACTACAAACTTATTCAGATACTCTCTGAACACTCTACTCATGAGATCAACAAAGTATGCGGGGGCGTTTGTCAACCCAAATGGCATCACTAGCCACTCATAAAAACCATCCGGAGTCCGGAAAGCAGTCTTCTCTATACTGTCCTCCGCCACTCTTAACTGATGAAACCCTGTAGCTAAGTCCATCTGCGAAAATACTGACGCGCCAACCAACTGATCAAAGAGATCATCTATCCTCGGTAATGGGTGTCTATTCTTCTTCGTGAGCTTATTAAGTTCCCTATAATCCACACAAAGTCTGAGGGACCCATCCGCCTTCGTGGCAAACACTACTGGAGCTCCCCACTCCGATATACTTCGCCTTAT
Organism: Allium sativum; assembly: GCA_030737875.1. Lineage (NCBI taxonomy): Eukaryota > Viridiplantae > Streptophyta > Magnoliopsida > Asparagales > Amaryllidaceae > Allium > Allium sativum. Next base: position 1,056,359,204 of record CM060924.1, read on the forward strand.
GAACCCCTTCTCAAGCAACTCCCCTACTTGCTTATGAAGTTCTCTTCTCTCACGAGGAGCCATGTGGCGTACTGGCAAAGACACTGGTTTGGCATTATCCACCAAATAAATTCGGAAATCTATCTCCCGCTTCGGAGGCAAACCCTTTACTTCTTCAAACACATCCGGATATTCCCGGACTACTCTGACAGAACACAAACTTTCGACCGAAGCATCGAGCGATTCAAGATAACTTAGCAAAACAGATTCCATGGGATTGCAAGAGATCTCGAGAGTGTTACCCAAGCGGGTCATGAGCCTGACAACTCTCCTTTCGCAATCAAGAACGGCACCATTACTGGATAACCAGTCCATGCCCATGATCAACCCATAGCCCGTGAAGCCCAATACAAAAGCATCACATCTAAACTCAACGCTAAGTATAGAAATCTTCAAACCCAAACATATCATAGACAGATATATGGAGCCCCCAATTGGGTTTGAGACAACCAAGGGATCATCAACTAGACTGGTGTCTAAGTGCAGTGACTCAACTAACGATGATGAGATAAAAGAATGCGATGCGCCAGAGTCAAACAAAGTACGAACTGGATGATCAAACAGAAAAACCAGACTTTCAACGGAAATAGTTCTACCTCTCTGCTGAATCGGTGGAACTGAGAGAACCTGAACTTGCCCCCCTGACTGAGGTGGTGCTATAAGAGCTTGCACCTGGCCTCCTGAGGTAGACCCCGTCTTCTGCCCCTTCTTTGGGCAGTTTTTCACAAGATGCCCTGCTTCACCACAATGAAAGCAACCGGTCTTCTTCTTTTTGCGACAATCCTTACTGAGGTGTCCTGGTGTTCCACAATTGAAGCACTTCTTCTTCGTCTTCTTTTTGTCACCATTGCCTTTTCCGCCCTTGCCTTGTTGTTGCTGTTGCGGTTTCTTCTGATCCCCCTTTTTCTCTAGTGCCTTAGAATTCTTATCATCCTCATGCATAAGTGCCATGTAGACAAGCTTCTCAAAAGTGGCCCCCATAGGAATGTGAGTCATAGCTATTCCTTGCAATGGTTCGTTCAAGCCTCTAACGAACCTCAAAGCCTTCTTCTCCGGTGTATTCACCAACTCTATGCCAAACCTTGCTAATTGATTGAATTTGTTGACATATTCTTTCACCGTGAGATTCCCTTGCTTCAAATTCAAGAACTTCTCCATAAACAGATTCTCTTCCGCCCTTGAGAGAAACTTAGCCCCAAACCTTTGCTTAAAATCTGCCCAAGAGTCAACAGGGCGTTCTCCATTAGTGACCTCCCACCAGAATGAGGCCTCTCCCTTCATTAACCAAGCCGCCAACTTGACTTTCTTTCCCTCTTCCACTTCAAAGATATCTAGCAACTCTTCCACTTCCTTAAGCCAATCTCTAGCCTCTACGAAAGTCTCTGAACCAAGAAAAGGTTTTCCTCCTATAGCCTTGAACTCCTTGCAAACCTTAGCAAAATTATCCACTCTAGGCTGAGGAGGAGGAGCGGTTGTCTCTGGTGTAGTAGCATTGGCCGGACCCGCAGCCGCGGCCCTAGCCTCTTGCAACCTCCTATACCATAGTGGTATAACTAAACCCTCCGGGATGTTAAGATCTTCAGCCATGCTGAAACGAAAGAGGAAAGATTCAAAAAGGAGATTCCGAAAGATAAAGATATGGCTATTGGGGATTATGCTTTTCTTTTTCAAAAACTTTTTCTCTTAGAAGACATGCTTTTAAAAATACTTTCTTCGAAAATACTCTTAGAAAGTAGTTTTTCTCAAAAATTTTATCTGTTCTGGTAACCTTAAGCTCTGATACCACGTGTAACACCCCACTCCCGCTATGATCACTCACTAAGGGAATGCCATAGCATCGGTGGAGTATTTTAGTGAATATAGAACAGAAAAATTACAACAAGACAGATATAAATAGTACTTGAAATTTTAAAACATCATCTCATAACAGCGGAAGTAAAACATGTCTGGTTACATCATAAAACCACAATAAAGGTCAAGTACAATATCCATCAAAATAAAGAAGTACATAATCCCACTCTCATACAATAGCCAAACAAAAGAAAAGATAACTGGATAACTGGAGCTTTACATCTATCCAAGCTCCTAAAGACTGGAACAGCAATCCGATCAAGCTCCACTACTGCTAGGATCCACCGTAGGACCTGAGGGTTGGGAAAAAGATAAAAACAACAGGGTCAGACATAAGTCTGAGCGAGTCCTATAACTTTAACAATACAATCGTTAAAGTAACCAGAGAAGACATAGACTGATATACGGTAACATATAGGGATGAATGGCTACCCTAAGCAGTCAACTAAACGAAGATAAAGGATAAAGACGCATCTACCCTCCCTAAGGTAAATTACTAAACTGCACCACACCAGTCGTTCCTAACTTAAAGGTTGATCCCACCCAAGGACTTATAAAATTTACTAATTAGTACCTGCGTACCCCTAGGTGACCAAGTAGGCGCCACGGGGCCCTACAATCCACTAGGTGTACACACTACTTCCCATTCGATCGGCTCCCTAATGTAGATACCCGTGCTGGCCCCACCGTGGGATGTATCATTCCCCAATGTGGCGACCTGATGAAACTAAAGGTGCACGGCTTATATCTACTCGATGCAACAACGGCTTACCTACCAGCCCGGGCCCACTCACGCATATGAAGCCCGTTGGACTTGCGTTGCCACCGCTAACCCGTTTGCCTCTTACAGTCAAGCCCAGTATGCGTGTGCCGTCCTCGACATGGGTCGAGCCCACAAAGATACGTATGGGTTACTGGTTGAAATGGGCCTCCACAAGCTACCCACCTAAGCTTGTCCCTTTTTCTAGTATATCCCACTTAACCCTTTAATCATGTTTTAATTACATGTTCTATTTTGGTTAAGTATTCTAATCGTATTTTCTATTGCCACCCAAGGCAACCACTAGATTTTCTCATGCCACCCGAGGCACCCACTTAACCCCTCATGTCCCTCTACATGCTAATGTGGTTAAGTGTTTCTTAATTAATTAATTAAGAACGTAACCTTTGTAAAGACCTCTCACATTAGACTGTCTTTTATGACCGCTGGTTAAGCCGGTTGGGTCCGGGCAGCCTTATGTCATAACAGAGTCTAACCTCGTGTCTTTACATTAATTACGTATTTAGTTTGTGCCTAAGACCTCTCACATTGGGCTAACATTTGTAGCAACTGGTTAAGCCGGTTGGGTCCGGGCAGTTTTACGCTACAACTGAGTCCAACCTCGTGTCTTAGTCAATTAATTACACCTAATTAATCACCCTCATAATTTTATATTAATTATCCCTAATTAATCAAGTTTTCTTAACATGGGTAGACCTAACTTAATAGGTAAATTCCCATGGGGTAGACCTAACTCAATAGGTAAATTCCCAACACATAGTATGGGTACACCTAACCAAATAGGCAAATTCCCATACTATGTTTATTTATTTTGTGTTATGCATAATTATATTAATTTCACACAATCTTATTAACTTATGCATTTAATTACCCCATCGTTCCCACGTAATTTCGTTCATGATATAACACATATAAAAGGTGTCAACTTGCATATGAATGAACATGTTTCAAAGGTGCCATCTTGCATATTAACAAACACATAACTTGCATATGAACTTGCATAACATGTCACATAACTTGCATATAATATGTCACATAACTTACATATTCATTTTGCATAACAAACTTGCATATTAGCTTATAGACTTGCATAATGTGTCATCATGAACTTGCATATTAATAAACATGTAACTTGCATATTTACATACATGTAACTCGCATATTAACAAACATGTAACTTGCATATAAAGAAACATGTAACTTGCATATTTACATACATGTAACTTGCATATTAACAAACATGTAACTTGCATATTAACAAACATGTAACTTGCATAGCATATTACCATGAACTTGCATATTTATTTATTAAATTTTCAATTATATATATATATATATATATATCAATATATATATATATATATATATCTACACAACCCATTTCACTTAATTAAGTATACTTTAATTTGGGAATTTTCGTGAAACTTCGCGAGGCCATATCTTGGTCATACGGACTCCGATTTTCGAAAACTCGGACTCTATTTCGCGTATTTTTCCGAGACGAACACAATGGCATAGCCCGTTTCCCTTGATTCCCATTTTAGAATTAAATTCTGCCTCGATTTATGTTATTACAGGTTATTGAAAATACGGGTTGTTACAGTTACTTAACCCTTACAAATCTTGTCTTGTTACCATGTTAAGTTTGGTTAAGTGTTCCTATGGACTTAACCCTCCCATTCTAGCCTAACTGTGTTAAGTGTCTGTATGAACCTAACCCAACCCATCGGTTTAGTTATCATGTTGAATTGGTTAAGTGTTTTAGTTATCTTAACCCTACCATCCTCGTTCTAGCTTTAATTAATAAATTAAAGCCGCAACCACTCACATTAGACAGATATTGTTGCGATTACTGGATGTGCCGGTTGGTTCCGGGCAGGTTTACATCGCAACTCAGTCTAACCTTGGGTTATGCATATTCGTGTTTTCTAAGTTCAAAGGGTTTTGATTAATTTCCAAATCAGGTTTTGAAAGTAACCATCCCGTCCGTTGGATCAGTTAGGGATAGCCAAGGAGAGCAGGAAACTTGTATTTTCCAAACCCAAGCCTAGACACTATCCTCTCCGTCACCCTAGAACTTTCTGTTGTGTTTTTAAAAGAGATGTCGTTAATAAACCTTTAATTTGTCTAAATTTACATTTTCTCATTTAGGACAAATTCTATAAGTAAATTATTCCTAATTTACTTATTTCATAATAACTCTTTTAATTTTAATTGTCAACATTTACTATTATGGCCCATTTTCCCCTCTATATCATATTTATGCTTTTGGTATGTAAGCTATACCAAATTAAGTGTCACTAACCATGATTTTGCTAAACATGACAATTACTCACAATTATGGCCAATTTCAAATTTATGCCAATATACTTATTATGCCAAATTAGCTAATCCAATTCTGATTTAATATTCTAATTACTTTTCATGTCAAACTAGACTTATTATTCTAGTTCACAGTTCATGTAAATGCTAGATTTACAAGTCAATACTAAATTCAAATTACACATCCTATAATTCATGTCAAATTTATCCGATTTGCATTTTTATAAAGATGCCATAATACATGTTCCCAACTTATGCCAATTTCCAAGTTTATAACTACGTTTTAGTAAATTTCATATTTTGCCCAAATCGTATTCCCATCGTTCGTATAATCGTGATTCAATCTAGATTATAGATAAATGTAGATTCGTAGATAAAAAAAAGGAATGAACCAAAGATGCTATGAAAAGATAGACATAATAACTGGCATAAAATGATAATTTACTAATTACAGACCTAACGAATTACACTGAAATAAGTTGATCTAAAACATCGAAGGCCTATAGATCTGAAAATGTTATGACATAAAAAGGGTTGAATAACGATGTAGGTTCAAGAACATGGGTAGACCTAACTTAATACGTAAATTCCCAAGATCAAAATCCAAGGAAAATCAAGAATAGACAGAATAGATAATCAGGTTTAGATCAAATTTCACAGTCACAAAACTTAAGCAACACTTTCCTAGTCATGAATCATAGGTGTTTAGTCACAGTTGTCCTTGTTATGTCATAGGCAATAGTTTATGTTTCCTAATCAAAGGGATAGGCTTGTGTTCATGGTCAAAGGAAATAATTCTCATAGTCATGAGTCACAGTCATAGGAAATTTTCATAGTCGTAGGCAAGGCCTAATTGGTCATCGAATCACGATCAGTCCTTGATCAAGTCTAGAAACATGTATAAACATAGATCCAAGTGAAGAGATTAGGCATATTCCTTTATTCGTTTAATTTCATGTCACGAATAGAAAACGTTCAAATCTAAAAAGTAACTGACTTACATTGATCGGTTTTTAGAATAGAAATATGACGTTGCTATGATTCGTGCGACGTTGCTCGAAACCATTTGAGTTAGCCTTTGATTCTTATCTGGAAGCTTTAATCTTGATTCGAATCTCTTCTTGACAAACTCGAGCAGCATAACCTTGTCTTAGATTTTCGTATTATTTTCTTATTTTTATTTATTTATACATTTTCTCAGAGGTAGCATAAGGATAGAATGAAATGGTGTAGAGAGAATGAGGCTAGAGGCTGTTTTTATAGGATTAGGGTTATGAATCTGGTCAGAAAATCGGGCAAAAAGCATCAGAATGAACCCAGGTTCAAAACCGGGTTCTGGCACCAGGTCGACCACCATGTCGACTGCGCAGTCGACCTGGTCGGGGGGGGGGGGGGGTCGACTACACAGTCGACTCCCCAGTCGACCTGTTTCTGGATTTGAATTCGAATTTCCCGCCCAGCCTGCTTCTGGGTTTGAATTCGAATTTCGAGCTGTTTTCAATTCTGAAATTTCCAGAAACTTCGGAGGGTCGTATCTCCTTCATACGGACTCCGATTCTCGCAAACTCGGACTCGTTTTCATGCAGAATTCCGAGACAAACGCAATGGCGCAGCCCGGTTCCCTTGATTTTGAATTTAAAATTTAATCGTGCCTTGATTTGTAAATCCTAGTGTTACAAAATTACGAGGTGTTACAGTTCGCCTTCACTGAAATGGTCATAAATTTTGAACAAATTATCCAACTTCGACGAGTTCGGACAATTTGGAAGCTTAAAACAAATGCTACTACTTTTTCCTAGTGCATTATAGTCAAATTCCATCGTTTATAGGGTGATAATCATTGATTTGTTTGTTGGCCTGTTGTTAACATGTTGGTTTTGTTGTTTTTAATATATGTTGAGTAAGTTATATACATTTTCTATTTAGCGTATATATGTTTGATTCTAAAGTATATGCGATTATGTAGCAGGTGTAAGGTGTGTGCACTACGCTTTGGAGCTCGCTTGCGATAAATACTAAAGTGCTAAGGTAAATGAAATTGCTAATAAATGCTAAAGAAGGTACGTATTGGGTTATATGTTTTTGTAGATGTATAGATATTTGATTTCCCCATCTTTGGGATGCCTCATCGTGTGGTGAGATGACTATTTGGATTTATATAAGTATTGTGATTTTTCCGGACCTCTCCGTACAAAGGAGATGCTGCCGATATTTTCCGTGATTTTGGGAGTTAGAAAATTTTATGATATTTTACAACTATATAACTTATTTTATAAATGTTATTTTTTAAGTATGGATTTGAAAGTATGATTTGTTTAATACCTTATCTCGTTCTCTTTTCGAGGACGAAAAGATTTTTAAGTGGGGGAGAATGTAACAACCCGTAATTATCAGTATATTTAATTTTCAATTTAAAATAAATAAAATGGAATAATCTAGGGAAATTCAAATTTTGTTGATTATAATGATAATTTTTGTTCGAATTAAATATGAATAGATTTTTTCCAAATTTCGTTTTATTTAGAAATGTTGTGATCTGAGATATAATATTTAATTGAGTAAATAAAATTTAAGTTGGATAAGTAAAAAAGTTGAAATTCAAACTTAAATTCGAATAATCAAAATTTGGAACTTAAAACTTGAGAAATCGTTGTATAAATTTTATTTAAGTTGAAAATTTGATTTAAATAAAATTTTATAAATATTTAAATTTGAATTAAAACAGTTAAATGAATATTTGAATATTTTTATTAATTAATGAACTGTGAAATTTAACTGTTTTGGCAACTGTCTTGGAATCTAACGAAACCAGTCTCATCGGAACCGGAACGGTGATTTTTGGTAGGATTTCAAGTTGCGTTATAATCCGACTTACCGTTTGATCATACGGGAGAAAAAGAGAAAGGGAATCAGTGTAATAAGATAGCTCTGTGTTGATAATATTGGGCCTCCTATATCTATACAAATAAAAACCAAATACCACCTCACCAACTCATTTCTCATCCATGTGAGGACCCGTAACTTCCCCGGTAAGGAAAGAGCAGATACTTCGAGAACAACACACAAAATAACGCAGACAGAAGAACATTTCATTGTTAATTACAACAATTCCATCAGAATACAAGAACATAAAGAGTATGAATAAATATTATACATCAGAAAAATATCAGAGATTACAATACATTACATAGCAGCGGAAAAATAATACAATACACAACTAGAAGAGATATATGGATACAAAGGTTTTCAGATATCATTCCAGTTGTAAATCAGGATCCTGTGAATATAAATCTGCAAAACCAAAATTAATAGCTGCCCGTGTCGAAAATAGGGGCACCCAGAGTTTAGGTTAAAACAATAAACTACAGGTCAGTCATGGGACTGGTGTGAGAAGTAAAACAGTTATTAATCTTTATTTTAAAGTTCGGTAAATCAAGGGACCACGCCATATAACACGGAACGGGTTTCCTCCCAAGAATACCGGTGCATAAAACAAACAGCACAATGCTAAATAAAGAAAAATGAAGCTATTATAAGGCCCAGGTCCCGTCACACAATGCAACGCAAGCCGGAGGATAGGAGTTTTACCTTATAATAGCCAAAGAATGCTTGATATGCTAAATTTCATCTTTTAATTCTTAATCAGACTCCAACCACAAATTAGTAAGAGAACGATTCCCTAAGTATTAACCCCGAAGGCCGAAACCAACATCAGACCAATACCCAGGAAACCACCCATCTTAGCTCGTTTCCAGTTAGTTTCTGATTTTATATACAATCATAAATATCAATCATAGGCGACATGAATGTCCCATACCACTATGTCGCCATATATAGGTATACAATCAAAACCACAAAATGTCGTATTGGTAGTTGGGTTATCATTTATGGTATGAACCGAGGCTAGGGATCGTCCTCACCGATTCGAGAGCCTCTAGTCCGCCCCTCAGGAACAGCCGCAACTGCCCCTTGGATCGTCTAGGCCGGTCCACAAGGAGTGGATTATTATGCCTGAACAATACGTCTCCCCTCCCTATGGGGCGTAAATGAGCCAACGAATGACTCCATCGGCTTCACACAGTCACCGATATATCCAAGGCGGCTCGCAAACCAACAACCATATAAGTCAAACTCGTCAGGGCGTGTAAAACCACTGATGCCACTTCTAACTAGAAGGAAACGCATGCCCTCCCGGATGTCCGTCTCCCATTTTTGGTTCATACCGGGTGTGAAACTCGCAAATAAAACATTACACAAAGCTGTGCCACAAAGGCCTTGCTTTGATCATCAACCAAAAGACTTTGCTTTTCAACAGAAGCCTTGATCATTTGCCACTTAGGCATGCCACACAGGCAATTCACTCTATGCGTTTGATATCCATCAGTATATAACCCCTGAGCTCGTACGTCTCAGAGAAGGGCGTTAAGTAAGAAAATAAATTCTCCGCCACCAAACAGATGTATATTTAATAGAAATCAATCACACAGACTAAAATCCAATGTCAGACACATAGTCCATTTACAAGTTCGTTCTGGGTCTAAACGAAACAGGATGCACCTAGTACCCCGCATATCCATCGATCTCCATGTATATCTGGACGACCACTAACTGATTCCCTCCTCTTGGGTGTACGACCCAATCAAGATCATCAGTAATCACCCAAACGACGTGAAGACCTTCTGTCTTCAACCACCGTCTTCATCTTCGACTTATCGTCGTATCAGTTATTCAGAATGGGATAAACCCGGTCTTTCCGAATAACTCGCGTATATAATAAACAAGGGTTACACAAACACAACATACGCCTCATTCCAGTTCATCAGTCACTAACCGTAAATTAATCAAGAGAATAATTCCCTAAATATTAACCCCGAAAGCCGGAACCAACATCAGATCAATACCCAGGAAACCATTATGCTTAGCTAACCTATAGTTAGTTTCTAGATTTCACATTCTTAGGGAAAGTTTCCCATTAATTTTATCAAAGATAAATTCTTTAAATTTATTCTTTAATCTTCCTTTGAGTATCACTTCAAACTAGTCGGGATTAGCGAACCACACCGAAGTGATCATTTATTTTATTTCCCAATCCCAACCTATTTATCCCATGAAGTAAAACTGGTTATACCTCATATCTAGCACCACAGTGTTATCGGTAAATTCAATTACATTTCACGTTCAAATCTAATTAAAGATTTAACTATCGCCTGGAGCAAAACTGGTGATACTCCATTCTCGATCTTTTCAATCTAATTAAAGATTCATTAAAACTCCACTTAGTTTTAAACTATAACTGGGTTAAAGAATCAATGTCATTTAAAACACGGTTCACGATAAACCCAAAATCACATCACATTTCAATCAGTCCCTAACCGTAAATTAGCAAGTGAGCAATTCCCTAAGTATTAACCCCGAAGGCCGAAACCAACATCAGATCAATACCCAAGAAACCATTCAACTTAACTAATCTCCAGTTAGTTTCTGATTTTCTTAACTCCTTTGGGTATAAGAACATTATTATTGAAGATACCGTTCATGACAACCTAAAATCACATTCCATTAATTATCGGGTTAAAGAACAAGTTTTATTTAAAACACTATTCACGACAAACCCAATAATCAATACCAATCCAATTCCAATTAAATATTATTTAATTGGTACACTTCATTAAATCTAAATAAAAAGATTCAATCTTTTTCTCAACTCGGTTCAAGAACAGTGTTAATGAAGACACCATTCACGAAAAATCCAAATCAAATTTGATATTCAATACAAGGCTCTGAATAGAAAATATATCGGCTTATATTCAATATCAAATTCTACGACCAACAAATATCGTATTTGAAATAACGATATATATATATATATATCTTTCAAATTTCCATAACAACATCTGTATAATCACGAAATCCAACATCGAAATATTCCACAGACAATTTCAGTTCAAATCCATTCCAATTCAATTATTGGAAATTCTGGTTATTTTCAAAACCATTTCAAATCCCATTTATTTATTTTAAAAATAAATAGAATTATAATTCTAGTTCAAAACTAGTTCATTTCGATAAAAATCTATTTTTATCTCTTCAAATATGGAGTTTTTCATCCCAATTCTTCACAAATCATTTCTTATGATTTTACACAAATTATTACTATTTTTAATAATTTTATCAAGGCCCGTACAGTCGATTTCCATCAACGGCCATCGAATTGCACTTACAGCGACCTTTTCCAAATTTGATTTGGACATAATTCCAAATCCTACTGTTAGATTTCAAATTTCTAATATTCTTTAGAAAGATCTTTTTGATACGAACCCAACGGTTCCGGTTTCAGGAGAATCCGACGGTCGGATCTCCCGTAATATCAATTCGAAGTCAACGGTCGAAATTCGCGAACTGCCGCGGCGCGGTGCGTTCTATTCAGGCCATTATATATATATATATATAATATTCTATATTTCGTCGATTACCTTTTAAAACGTATTTTATAAATCGTTTTAAATTCGTTTTCAAAACGATTTCAACTTCCTTTTCAAATTTAAATCAAGATTGAATTTTTCAATATAAATTCGTTTTAATTTCATTTCAAATCGATTTCAATTCAATTTGAATTTAAGTCGAATTTAAATTCATTTCAATTTAATTCGAATTTCAATTCATTTCAATTTAATTCGAATTTCAAATCTATTCAATTTAATTCGAATTTCAATTCATTTCAATTTAATTCGAATTTCAAGTATATTCAATTTAATTCGAATTTCAAATCTATTCAACATAATTCGAATTTCAAATCTATTCAATATAATTCGAATTTCAAATCTATTCAATATAATTCGAATTTCAATTCATTTCAATTTAATTCAAATTTCAATTCATTTAAATTTAATTCGAATTTCAACTCATTTCAATTTAATTCGAATTTCAATTCATTTCAATTTAATTCGAATTTCAATTCATTTCAATTTAATTCGAATTTCTATTCATTTTAATTTAATTCGAATTTCAAATCTATACAATATAATTCGAATTTCAAATCTGTTCAATATAATTCGAATTTCGAAATCACTTTCAATATTCATTGAAAAATGAATAAAATCGATATAAATATCGTTCGCGTCAAAATGGCGTCAATCTAATCAACACGGCTTCATATATTTCTATTTTCAAATATTCTATTTCAAATATTTCTTTTTTTTCAAATATTTCTTTTTCAAATATTTCTTTTTCAAATATTTCTTTTTCAAATATTTGTTTTTCAAATATTTCTATTCAAATATTTCTATTCAAATATTTCTTTTTCCAAACTGGAATGAGGCCCAATCAATTACCATATAATGTTAATTATATTGATTTTCTACAACTCATGTATAAAATAACAACGATAAATAATCAACCATCATCCAGAGTGCACCACACAACCGCATAAGCATTAAATATAAATAATTAACGCTTACACAGTCTGTTGACCAATCGATCGACATACAACTAAACAATCGAAATTAGTGTACGTCAAATATCATCCCAATACCCGTGTGGGGTTTCAAATCAACAAACACAGATTTTTATTTGTGCAGTTGGGCGATGTGTAAAATTTATCGTCCCAATCAATATCATTCAAATATGTGTATATAAACAAATCGTATGATTTGTTTATATTTATTTCATTTTAAATACACGTTAAAATTCTATTTTCAACTATAAAATATTTTTAGCTATATAAATATTTTATTTCATTTCACATCACATCACACAATCAACTACACATCAAAATCAAACAAACAAGCATACAAGCCGTCCATGGTCTGTGGACGACGGGTGTCGGGTGCCGGGTGCTACTAAACACCGTCTGCATCCTAGTATATGATTTTAACTAGAAATTTAAATTAAAGGTGAAGAGTTCTCACAGAGGGTTCCACTCGGACATTCCATTTCTGAATTTCTGAACCGTTTGAATTCCATTTTGATTTCAATTCGTTCCATCCCAATTCTTTCCATGCTGGCCACATTAAAAATCAAATTTTTTTATCTCTATATACAGAATAAAAATCGTATTTTTATCACAATGAAACATTATACTAATCATATTCTTTTCACTTATACAAATATATTCTTTTCACTTATCAAAATATATTTTCATTCTTCACTTATAAAAATTATATTTTCATTCTTCACTTGTAAAAATATATTTTCATTCTTCACTTATAAAAATTATATTTTCATTCTTCACATCAAATAAAAATTATATTTTCATATGATGAAAAATCATATTTCTATTATCTACCTTATATAAAAATCATATTTTTATATCTTCTATAAATGAAAATCGAATTTTTATTCTTATTAAAATATAAAAATCAAATCTTCTTCATGATTAAAATATAAGCTTTTCTTTATTAAAAATCAAAACTTTATATGAATGAAAATCTAAACTTCATATTGATAAAAATCTAAAATTTTCCTAATCCAAAAATCTAAACTTTTCTCAAGAAAAATATAATCGTTTAGATTTTAGTTATACAAACTTTCAGATTTTAAATTTTAAAACAATGTTGAATTTCCAAACTAATTACCCTAAAGAAAGTAAAATAATAATAAAAATAAAATAAAAGGAACTCACTGTCGCTTAAGGAAGAGAGGGGGGGGGGTCAATCGCCAGCTCAAGAGGAGGTGGCGGCGCCGTTGGCGGGGCGCGGGTCGTAGGTGGCCACAGGCGATGCGTCGAACGGTGGAAGGGAGGGCAAAGGGGATTTGGCTGTTGCGGAGGAGAGAGAGGGGATCGAGATGAGAGATGGGGGAATGAAGGTGTGGTGGTGCGCCTGGAGGCGGCGGCGAGCCTCCCCCATTTGCGATCGTCGATCGCGATTGCCCCCCCCCCTTTTTCTTAATATTTTTTTATTTACCCTAATCGGGTTTGACAGAGGAAGGAAGAAAAAGGGGGTTGACCCCAATATATATTTATATATTTAATTCTATTTTTTTTTGTTTCCAAAAAGTTAGTTTAAAATTCGAACTCGAAACCAAACCCACCGACTGTCGTCCCTAGCTAACTACCCCTATTCCGAACACAATGGGATATGTATCGTAGGCCAATTCGACCGTTACGATCAGTTTCCGTTGAATTTAAAATATAAATCTTTATATATTCAATTTGCACGCACATTTTAAATTACCGGGGCCACATACCATCTCTAGAAATTCCAAAAAAATTATTTCTAGCTTCGTATTGACGATACGGTCCTAACAAAACTAATTTTGCCAAATTCCAAGACTCTTTGAAAAATGTTCATTTTCCAGTCGATTAAAATCAACTAAAACTGGTCAAACGCGTTTTCCTTCGCCACGCTCACATATTGATTCGAAAAATTACGAATTTTGGAATCTAGCCATTATTCTGCATCCCGGATCCAACAAAAGTTGTTTCGTCGAAATCTGAGGTCATTTGCAAAATGGCAATTTTTAAGGGCCGAAATTCCATAGCGACTATTCTGAAATTTCAACTGGACATTTATTTTGATTCCCGCAATGAAATTCCAATCTTTCGGATTCGTTGGAAAGATATTCACAAATAGATTCTAATATTTTTGGTTTCTCTAAAATCCGGTTTATTTTTCACCCGGTACATTCATTTGAACTTTGAAATCGAATTATCGAACTACCGTGCCATTTTCAATTCCTTTTATAAATTTAAATAATTATTTATATTCTAATGACGATCTATATAAATATATACGTTCTAATTCTATTCAAAATAAATTTCTCATCGTTATTATTTAAAATAATTCATTTTAAATACTCAAAATTCAAAAAAATTGCCAAAATAAAAAATTTAAATTGGCTCGGATTTCCGGGTTATTACAATCTCCCCCACTTAAAACTTTTTGTCACCGAAAAGGAACGAAGCCGAAAGTTGATTAACAAATCAACTCAACTTTCAATATTTTCACTACGGCTTAAGTTCTTCAACTTTTCAGTTTCTAAGAACTTTTCAAAATTTTCAAAAATTTGGCTAACACCCTAAATTTTTGAAAAATTTCGCCATAACTCCACTGCACCGGGGACTTCGGGATATTTCATATAGCCTCCCATGGCCTTCTTCAATCCAAAAGAAAAAAAGAAAAAGCCAAGCGGCTAGCCAATCGTCTCATAAAATCATTATCACCCAAAAAAAACGGTAAATTAGGTTAAACATTTACCTATTTATCGGGCAAAATTTTTTATTCTTCTGCTCTAGCCTCCTTGCTATGACATGTTCAGCGTAAGTACACGTATATTGAAGTGGCCCGCAAATCCGTACTATTTGAGTTGACTAATAACACCACACGTCCAACTCAAATTGCACAGAAATACGAATCATTATTAGAAAGAAGTTAGAGGATGAGAAATAGAAAGAAAGAAATATTAGAATAGAAGAAAACGAAGATCACAAACTCACAGCGGAACGAATAAAATATATTATATAACATAACTTTTGAAACACAAATCAGTAACTTTATATATATACCATCATCAGAGCACAACAGTTATTCCTGGAACAGTTATAAACACTGTTTCCAGATACAAACATAGTACACAGTGGAAATATGATATTCTATAGCTAACTGGTGAAGCCTCCTACTCCCAGCTCATCCAAATGAATCTGTAAAATCCCGACTACTTGACTGCCCGTACAAATTTGGGCACCAAAGAGTTTAGGGAAAAAAAAACAAAATAAACTCTGGGTCAGTCATGGGACTGATGTGAGTAAACTCCAACCAATTGTTTAACTTTCAAAATCCTTTCGAAAGGAAAGATAATAGTAAGACCAGCCCACACACAAATATGGACGATTTTTACCTTACTATAACCCAAAACACTTTGATACGAAAATCCAGTGATATTATAATAATATCTACATCAAATAAATAACCAAATAGTAGAACGCTTGCATCTCACGCTCTACATATATAGTATGAAATCAAAAACTGCATGGCGCTTATTGGAGATTGGATTCCAACTATGACAAGGTATGGGACAACCTTCCGATGATGTATCTCTAGAGGCGAGTACACCTAGGTTCAACAAGAACGTCTTGCAACCCGGCCCACACATGACTGACCACTCATTTCGCTTGAGTGTATCGAATGTATACCACCAACACTTGGGATCAGCAACCGTTTCCCGAATGGGACATCATCGAAGAGAATAAGGAATTAAATGAATCTCTAGATAGGTGATTATACATCCTAACGGGAGCGACCCACATAGCCATGTTGCCTACCCGATTTTTGTCATTTCCCGGTTGTTGAGGCCTGAGGCTACGATTACTTTCTATTCATTGATAGCACAATAACTTTGAATGCCACATTGTCAGATCCGCTAATCACTAATTGATTTGCACAAATATTCTGGATGTTATGCTAAGGGAATAAATTCGTTGCCACCATATATATATTTATATAGACCAATATATTAGATCATTGGAAATACTCTGTCAAACATTCGTCCATTTATGTTCGTTCTAGGATTGAACGAAACCGATGGCACAATTTCTATTTATAGAAAAAGATCTTGCAATTCACTCCGTCTTTTGTTATTTCCATATAATCTGATTCGCAATGCTACTGCCAATACAGAGTGGTTCACGGATAATAATCCAGCCGGTCTCTCCATATTGACAACGATGGTCAAAACTTCGATAGTCTGTGATTTAACTATCGAATAAAAACAAGTGTTCATCCAACATATCAAACAAATCACTGGGCTCTTTAATTAATATTTCATTAATTAAATCTCTTCTCCATTTCCCTATCAATATTTGTTAACCAAATATTTTCAATAATCATCTTGGTCTCATATGCTATTCGGAAAACGTTTCCAAATATCAACTTCTTTTATTTCCTATATATCAGAAAATATCTCTATTTGAAATTGAAAACAATTTCAATCACTTATCTCTATCCTGACTATTTTAATTATACTCAAGAAATATTTACTTTTATATTTCCAAAATTTCATCACTTGAGTTAAAACGAATGTTGTATACAACATCGTTACAAACAACCCAAAATATTTTATTCAACCAAACTATTATTCAAACACTTCTCTTCGAGACTGGATCTTGCTATTTATCAATTAAAAATGAAACCGATCAAGTTGGGGTAAAATAACCTCTCAGACCTTGACTGAAAACATCCTTAACTTCAAAACGGCAAAACCACTTACCTCGAATAAATACACTATAAAACCCAATTATTCATTTTTAAAACATGTATATGGTTCGCTTTCTATTTCTAATTTATAGATTTACCTTTTTGTTTACAATATTCTATTTTTAATTCGTTTCCTTATCGAATTCTATATATATATTGATATATTGATTTCTAACTATCAAAATTTCCTAAAAATATTCTAACTCCTAAAATTCCCGGAAAAATTCGCCATAACCTCCCTTGTACCGGGAGATTCGGGATATTACAAATAGCCTCTTATGGCCCTTTCCAATCCAAAAGAAAAAGAAAAAGCCAAGGGGCTTGCCGAAACGGCGCATAAAATCTCATATATGAATTTAAACATGTACCTTTTTGTCGGGCACATAAATTAAAAATCTTCAAATACTTTATCCCATAACTGACTAACACATGTTCACCTGTTTAAATTCAATTCAACTCAATCCAATCGTTTGAATTCAGTTTCGTCATTTATTCTTTAATTAGTTATTTCGCCTATTTCACTTCCTTGTTTGAACATAACATGTTCAAACAAAATATTTAACTCGCTCATAACCAAATTGAATTTCGATTTCAATTCTAGTACTTTTTCTATTTCGAATATAAATTTTCAAATTGAATCCACTTATTCGAAGCCCAATATCCATTCAAAATCTCATTAACTAATTTCTATTCAAATTAGTTAATCCTGTTCAATAAATCAAAAATCTGATTTCTGTTTCAAAAATCAAATCATTACTCCACTTGAGTTCAGATATATTTTATAACTCAAATCTGGATTTTTCTAAATAGAAATTTCGATTTTATTTGCTTAAAATCCTCTAATTTATTTAAATAAATCATTATGGTTTTTTAATGGTTCTGGCGCTGTTTTTCTGAAAATTTGATTTTTGACATAACTCAAAATCTATTCAACGAAATCCAGATTTTTCTCCTCCATTCGAAAACTATTATCAAATCGGTCCTGACATTTCTTGTTTCAAAGAATTCTGACTTCAATTGAGTTCTGTATACTCAATTGAAGTTCGAATCGCCAATTTACGAACAGCAGAGCGGCGGCGAGTTCGTTTTAATTATATTTATATATATAAACATTTAAAACTTCGTTTATATAAGTTCCACTTCATTCTGATATATTTTTAATATATATCAAATCCATTTCAACATAACATTTATGGTCTATTTCACTTCCATTTGAAATTCTATATTCGAATTCCATTTCACTTCTATTTGAATTCTATATTCAAATTTCCATTTCACTTCTATTTGAATTCTATATTCAAATTCCTTTTCAATCTCCATTTGAATTTCTATTCAAATATATTTTCCCACTTCATTTTAATTTCTAAATTCAAATCTATTACCAAACTTCCATTGAATTTCTATATTCAAATCTATTTCAATTCTAATTAAATTTTATATTCAAATTCCCATTCTAACTCTATTTGAGTTCTATATTCATTTTCTATTACAAATTCTATTTGGAATTCTATTTCGAGTTCTATTTTGAATTTTTAATTCCATTTTGAAATTCTATTTCAATTTCTATTTCCAATTCTATTTGAATTTTCTATATTCATTCTTTACACAAGTCTCGATTTCAATTTCTTTTGAAATCGATATTCTACTTTCCGAAAACAGATCTCCCTTTTCAATTTCACACTTGTATTTTTGAATTTATCCAATGATAATCCTTTTGTACTTCATTTATAAACTTCGTTTATAAAAGAACTATTTATAAACTTCGTTTATAACAGAGCTACTTGTTTTTATTTTTCAAAACAAGTTTATATTCAAATCTTTTTTTAAAAATTCAAATTCTATTTTCTAAAATAGAATTTCCCTTTCAATCTCAAATACCCCTTTTCGCGATATTTTTAAATATTAACCTTTGGGCCCAGTGAAATTCAAACACCAAAGCAACCAATTATTTATTTTCTAATACATTATACATGACCATATATACGCAAATAAATAAACGAACAGATAATATATTTTTGAGGAATCCAGTTGGATTCCTCCAACCTGTTTTCCTGCATCCACAAACGTTAGTCAACAGAAATAATACCCATCCTGCTTCAAGGCAGGATAACGCGGTAAAAAAGGGGATCCACTTATATACGTGGGCATAGGGTCATCCGCTAATGATACTGCGGGCATCCGCTAATGAAACTGCGGAAATCCAACCAATCACCAAACCAATATATATATATATAATAATAGGCACCCTAAATAATTAATATATTTAGAACAACCAGAAAGCATTCAACAAGCATCAACCAATTATTTTTAACGAATAAAAATAATTCTAAATAAAAGGTGAGTGAAATTTACTCACCGTGATTTTAATTGTCGACATATTCTGACTTTAAATATCAAATCCCAAGCCATTCAAAAAATCCAACTCTAGTTTGTATCCCTCGCAACTACGAAACCCACAAGACTTGATTGATTCAACCTTGCAAATTTTATTTATTTCCCCTTGTTAATTTTATGATCAAAGATATGTAATTAACCACGCAACTGTGAACTGATTTTTGATAATGGTAATCATAAATTAATAACCTAATTTAAACTTACCATATACCTTAATCCTCATTAAATTCTCTTCTTCCCTATATGGTTAGAATCTGCTCCCCTCCTGCTGCAAGTACACAGCCTAACCACCTCCCAGACTTGTAGGAGATCAACTCAAACCCTCCCTATTGTTACAACTTCGAACTTCCAACTGCAGGCATGCGACAAGAATAAAAATCAAACTCCCCATTTCATCCCTTCGTACTAAACCGATCGAACCCCTTCTGCCTTCTCATTTCACAACCCAAAATTCGAGATGCAGAACCCTAGAACCACAATGCACCAACTTGAGTTGTCATGAAGCTTCGCATCCCTCGGAACATTGAACTTGACACCAGAATCTTAATTAGTGATCGTGAATCTAATCTTTACTGACATCTTTCTCTTGAACTCGGTTTTCCCTTAACTTGCGTTGTCCCCGAATCTCGAGCTGCCAGAAGTTATGCCCCTTCCTGCTCTATCTAAATACCATTGCGCTCCACCTTCTTGAAGACTGAATCCATACGAGTTTGAGGGAAATTGGTTTAGTGATTATAGGATTGGATTCAATTGGATTTGAGGCTTTCGTTTTCTCTGAATGAATTAGAATTTCGTTAAAATGGAAGGGAGAGAAGAGAACTCACGGCTTGTATTCATAAATGAAGCATAGGTCTATGGGTGGTAAAGGGTAGGTGGAGTAAAATGGTTTTAAATACGATTTGATTTCTATTTAATGTGATTTGAAATAAAGAGATTTTTATTTCTTTTAAACAGATATCGATTTGATTTTGATCCTATCCACTGATCAAATAAATCGGGGTTCACAATTAAAAATCGTGAACCGCTATTTTAGCGTACCGACCATCGTTATAATGTTATAACGCTATTTTGAATTCAACGAAATAGATTATACAATTTAATTTGAACGTATATTTAAAATAGCCATATTAAATCAATATAATTAAATTTGAATTCAAAACAAATAAATTCTTCAACAATACATTTCAATTATCATCGTTCATATTTGAATAGTATATATATTGATCATCTGAACCGTTTCAATTCAGTTTTATCTTTGAATTAAATTATTTCAGTTCTCGTATTTCAATAATTATACGTATTCGAAATAAATCGTATATCGATTATAAATCGAGAATTTAATATAAAAATTCTTTTATATTATCAATTCAATATTAAAAACCATACTAGATATTTAAAATAAATCGACCAAAAATCTGGGTCATTACATTCTTCCCCCCTTAAAATAATTTCGTCCTCGAAATTGCTAAGGTAGGAAAAATGGTACAAACTCATTACTTTTCAACAATACACTTATGTTGAAACTCAACTCCTCATATTTCAACAAATTTAATCCCACCAAAACTTTTGGTTTTCGCACATTTAATCTAAATGATTTACACCCAATTCAAATTCTGTTCAATCTTATTCAAATTGAATTTCACTAATTTATTTATCTCGATCCATTTAACCTGCTTAAGTTAAATTTAAACTTTAGAATTCAAATTCCTGGGTTTTCCTTTCGAATCCTTCTGAAATCATATAAATATATAAATATATATTTATTTCCATTTCAAATTCAAAATATTTGAATTTTCAAACCACTTGTTTTCTTTCAAACAAATTCTATCAAAAACTTTTCTAAGGTAGCCATCCGTCACTTATAACTCGAAAATGAACACTGATAAAGCTGTAGTCATCATCAGAATTATTTCCCAGCCACTGAAGTGAGTTTAGTGCTTTATCTATTTCAAAATCCATTCAAATATGATTTTTATTCAAAAATCCATTCAAAACAAAGCTATATTATTTTAATATATTTCGAAAATATTTCCAAACTTCCCAGGATTTAAATTCTAATTTTTGGTTTGAATACAATTTTAATTCATCTTAATTGTGTATCTTATTCATATACAAATTCTATTTTGGTTATATATAACCATTCCAATTTTATAATCTCGTTTCATTATGATAATAACAACCACCGCATCCATATATTATAAAAATTTCAAAAATTATTCTTTCTATATCAAAATAGAATTTTGGGTAAAATAATTTCATTCACCCACTTTAAAACAATATCGTGTTCAATCTTCTGTTCAAGTGTTTAGAAATTCCTATCGACTTCGTGGCGTCGCACTATTCGATCAGAATTCATAATCCACTCAATAGACTAGCCAACACAATATAAAACAATTTTTATATCAATTTACAAATACGTGCTCTTGTATATACATTCAACTCATTCTAGGGTACTACTGACCCTATCTCTAATGAGCACATGCCACACAAGCCTAGTTATTCGCTCAACCTAAGCTCTGATACCAACTGTAGTTGGCCGCAAATCCGTACTATCTGAGTTGACTAATAACACCACACGTCCAACTCAAATTGCACAGAAATACGAATCATTATTAGAAAGAAGTTAGAGGATGAGAAATAGAAAGAAAGAAATATTAGAATAGAAGAAAACGAAGATCACAAACTCACAGCGGAATGAATAAAATATATTATATAACATAACTTTTGAAATACAAATCAGTAACTTTATATACATACCATCATCAGAGTACAACAGTTATTCCTGGAACAGTTATAAACACCTGTTTCCAGATACAAACATAGTACACAATGGAAATATGATATTGAATAGCTAACTAGTGAAGCCTCCTGCTCCCAGCTCCTCCAAATGAATCTGTAAAATCCCGACTACTTGACTGTCTGTACAAATTTGGGCACCAAAGAGTTTAGGGAAAACAAACAAAATAAACTCTGGGTCAGTCATGGGACTGATGTGAGTAAACTCCAACCAATTATTTAACTTTCAAAATCCTTTCGAAAGGAATGAAAATAGTAAGACCACCCCACACACAAATATGGACGGTTTGTACCTTACTATAACACAAAACACTTTGATACGAAAATCCAGTGATATTACAATAAAGTCTACATCAAATAAATAAGCAAATAGTAGAACGCTTGCATCTCACGCTCTACATATATAGTATAAAATCAAAAACCGTAGGGCGCTTATTGGAGATTTGATTCCAACTATAACAAGGTATAGGACTACCTTCCGATGATGTATCTCTAGAGGCGAATACACCTGGGTTCAACAAGAACGTCTTGCAACCCGGCCCACACATGACCGACCACTCATTTCGCTTGAGTGTATCGAATGTATACCACCAACGGTTGGGATCAGCAAACGTTTCCCGGATGGGACAACATCGAACAGAATAAGGAATTAAATGAATATCTAGATAGGCGATTATACATCCTAATGGGAGCGACCCACATAGCCATGCTGCCTGCCAGATTTTTGTCATTTCCCGGTTGTTGAGGCCTGCGGCTACGATTACTTTCTACTCATTGATAGCACAATCACTTTGAATGCCACATTGTCAGATCCGTTAATCACTAATTGATTTGCACAAATATTCTGGATGTTCGGCTAAGGGAATAAATCCGTTGCCACCATATATATTCATACAGACCAATATATTAGATCATTGGAAATACTCTGTCAAACATTCGTCCATTTACGTTCGTTCTGGGATTGAACGAAACCTATGGCACAATTTCTATTTATAGAAAAAGCCCTTGCAATTCACTCCGTCTTCGGTAATTTCCATATATTCTGATTCGCAACGCTACTGCCAATACAGAGTGGTTCACGTATAATAATCCAACCAGTCTCTCCATATTGACAACGATGGTCAAAACTTCGATAGTCTGTGATTTAACTATCGAATAAAAACAAGTGTTCATCCAACATATCAAACAAATCACTGGGCTCTTTAATTAATATTTCATTAATTAAATCTCTTCTCCATTTTCCTATCAATATTTGTTAACCAAATATTTTCAATAATCTTCTTGGTCTCTTATGCTATTTGGAAAACGTTTCCAAATATCATCTTCTTTTATTTTCTCTATATCAGAAAATATCTCTATTTGCAATTGAAAAAAATTTCAATCACTTATCTCTATCCTGACTATTTTAATTATACTCAAGAAATATTTACTTTTTATTTCCAAAATTTCATCACTTGAGTTAAAACAAATGCTGTATACAACATCGTTACAAACAACCCAAAATATTTTATTCAACCAAACTATTATTCAAACACTTCTCTTCGAGACTGGATCTTGTTATTTATCAATTAAAAATGAAATCGATCAAGTTGGGGTAAAATTACCTCTCTGACCTTGACTGGAAACATCCTCAACTTCAAAACGGCAAAACCACTTACCTCGAATAAACACACTATAAAACCCAATTATTCATTTTTAAAACATGTATACGGTTCACTTTCTATTTCTAATTTATAGATTTCCCTTTTTGTTTACAATATTCTATTTTTAATTCGTTTCCTTATCGAATTCTATATATATATATTGATATATTGATTTCTAACTATCAAAATTTCCTTAAAATATTCTAACTCCTTAAATTCCCGGAAAAATTCGCCATAACCTCCCTTGTACCGGGAGATTCGGGATATTTCAAATAGCCTCCCATGGCCCTTTCCAATCCAAAAGAAAAAGAAAAAGCCAAGGGGCTTGCCGATACGGCGCATAAAATCTCATATATGAATTTAAACATGTATCTTTTTGTCGGGCACATAAATTATAAATCTTCATATACTTCATCCCATACCTGTCTAACACACGTTCACCTGTTTCAATTCAATTCAACTCAATCCAATCGTTTGAATTCAGTTTCGTCTTTTATTCTTTAATTAGCTATTTCTCCTATATCACTTCTTTGTTTGAACATAACATGTTCAAACAAAATATTTAACTCGCTCATAACCAAATTGAATTTCGATTTCAATTCTAGTTCTCTTTTCTATTTTGAATATAAATTTTCAAATTGAATCCACTTATTCGAAGCCCAATATCCATTCATAATCTCATTAACTAATTTCTATTCAAATTAGTTAATCCTATTCAATAAATCAAAAATCTGATTTCTGTTTCAAAAATCAACTCATTACTGCACTTGAGTTCATATATATTTTATAACTCAAATCTGGATTTTTCTAAATAGAAATTTAGATTTTATTTACTTAAAATCCTCTAATTTATTTAAATAAACCATTATGGTTTTATAATGGTTCTGGCGCTGTTTTTCTGAAAATTTGATTTTGACATAACTCAAAATCTATTCGATGAAATCCAGATTTTTCTCCTCCATTAGAAAACTATTGTCAAATCGGTCCCGACGTTTCTTGATTCAAAGAATTCTGACTTCAATTGAGTTCTGTATACTCAATTGAAGTTCGAATCGCCAATTTACGAACTGCAGCGCTGCGGCAAGTTCGTTTTAATTATATTTGTATATATAAACGTTTAAAACTTCGTTTATATAAATTCCACTTCATTCTGATATATTTTTAATATATATCAAATCCATTTAAACATAACATTTCTGATCTATTTCACTTCCATTTGAAATTCTATATTCGAATTCCATTTCACTTCTATTTGAATTCTATATTCAAATTTCCATTTCACTTCTATTTTAATTCTATATTCAAATTCCTTTTCAATCTCCATTGGAATTTCTATTCAAATCTATTTTCCTACTTCATTTAAATTTCTAAATTCAAATCTATTTCCAAACTTCCATTGAATTTCTATATTCAAATCTATTTCAATTCTATTTAAATTTTATATTCAAATTCCCATTCTAACTCTATTTGATTTCTATATTCAATATCTATTTCAAATTCTATTTTGGAATTCTATTTCGAGTTCTATTTTGAAATTTTAATTCCATTTTGAAATTCTATTTCAATTTCTATTTCCAATTCTATTTGAATTTTCTATATTCATTCTTTACACAAGTCTCGATTTCAATTTCTTTTGAAATCGATATTTCTACTTTTCGAAAACAAATTTCCCTTTTCAATTTCACACTTGTATTTTTATTTCTGAATTTATCCAATGATAATCCTTTATACTTCATTTATAAACATCGTTTATAAAAGAACTATTTATAAACTTCGTTTATAACAGAGCTACTTGTTTTTATTTTTCAAAACAAGTTTATATTCAAATCTTTTTTTGAAAATTCAAATTCTATTTTCTAAAATAGAATTTCCCTTTTCAGTCTCAAATACCCCTTTCCGCGATATTTTTAAATATCAACCTTTGGGCCCAGTGAAATTCAAACACCAAAGCAACCAATTGTTTATTTTCTAACACATCATATATGACCGTATATACGCAAATAAATAAACGAACAGATAATATATTTTTGAGGAATCCAGTTGGATTCCTCCAACCTGTTTTCCTGCATCCACAAACGTTAGTCAACAGAAATAATACCCATCCTGCTTCAAGGTAGGATAACGCGGTAAAAAAGGGGATCCACTTATATACGTGGGCATAGGGTCATCCGCTAATGATACTGCGGGCATCCGCTAATGAAACTGCGGAAATCCAACCAATCACCAAACCAATATATATATATATATATATATATATATATATATATATAATAGGCACCCTAAATAACTAATATATTTAGAACAACCAGAAAGCATTCAACAAGCATCAACCAATTATTTTTAACGAATAAAAATAATTCTAAATAAAAGGTGAGTGAAATTTACTCACCGTGATTTTAATTGTCGACATATTCTGACTTTAAATATCAAATCCCAAGCCATTCAAAAAATCCAACTCTAGTTTGTATCCCTCGCAACTACGAAACCCACAAGACTTGATTGATTCAACCTTGCAAATTTTATTTATTTCCCCTTGTTAATTTTATGATCAAAGATATGTAATTAACCACGCAACTGTGAACTGATTTTTGATAATGGTTATTATAAATTAATAAACTAATTTAAATTTACCGCATACCTGAATCCTCATTAAAATCTATTCTTCCCTGTATGGTTAGAATCTGGTCCCCTCCTACTGCAAGTACATAGCCTAACCACCTCCCAGACTTGTAGGAGATCACCTCGAACCCTCCCTATTGTTACAACTTCGAACTTCCAACTACAGGCATGCGACAAGAATAAAAATTGAACTCCACATTTCATCCCTTCGTACTACACCGATCGAATCCCTCCTGCCTTCTCATTTCACAACCCAAAATTCGAGATGTAGAACCCTAGAACCACAACGCACCAACTTGAGTTGTCATGAAGCATCACATCCCTCATAACATCGAACTTGACACCAAAACCATAATTAGTGATCGCGACTCTAATCTCTACTGACATCTTGCTCTTGAACTCGGTTTTCCCTTAACTTGCGTTGTCCCCAAATCTCGAGCTGCCAGAAGTTATGCCCCTTCCTGCTCCATCTAAATACCATTGCGCTCCACCTTCTTGAAGACTGAATCCATACAAGTTTGAGGGAAAAGGGTTTAGTGATTATAGGATTTGATTCAATTGGATTTGAGGATTTCGTTTTCTCTGAATGAATTAGAATTTCGTTCAAATGGAAGGGAGAGAAGAGAACTCACGGGTTGTATTTATAAATGAAGCATAGGTCTGAGGGGGGTACAGGGTAGGTGGAGTACAGTGGTTTTAAATACGATTTGATTTCTATTTAATGCGATTTGAAATAAAGAGATTTTTATTTCTTTTAAACAGTTATCGATTTGATTTTGATCCTATTCACTGATCAAATAAATCGGGGTTCACAATTAAAAATCGTGAACCGCTATTTTAGCGTACCGACCGTCGTTATAATGTTATGACGCTATTTTGAATTCAACGAAATAGATTATACAATTTAATTTGAACGTATATTTAAAATAGCCATATTAAATCAATATAATTAAATTTAAATTCAAAACAAATAAATTATTCAACAATACATTTCTATTATTATCGTTCATATTCAAATAGTATATATATTAATCATCTGAACCGTTTCGATTCAGTTTTATCATTGAATTAAATTATTTCAGTTCTCGTATTTCGATAATTATACGTATTCGAAATAAATCGTATATCGATTATAAATCGATAATTTAATATAAAAATTCTTTTATATTATCAATTCAATATTTAAAACCATACTAAATATTTAAAATAAATCGACCAAAAATCCGGGTCGTTATATATATATGCATGCAAGTGCGATAAATTTTCAACACAATTCACTATTTGATACAATTTGGCTAAATGGGTCAACTTTTAAATAATTAACCAATAATCAAACAACACAACCATCAATCAATTAGTTGATTAGATTTTCAAATTCATAATTTTGATACATAGTCAAAAATCAGATTTTTGATGTCAAATCACAACAATAAGCGCTATCTAATTTTGGTTCTCACACCAGTCTAATGGAAATATATAAACATCACACCTTCAAAACTCGAACACAAACTGCTGGTGCTACGTAGTCATCAACAGAATCATCTCCGGGCGACTAGAGTGTGACTTTATATCTATCTAGTATATTAAAACTTCGAATACACGTGGATCAGACATATACGCAAAATCTATATATACTGGATTGTCCAAATTCAAATATAATAAATAATCAAATACGTATAATTGAATTTAAATTTTCAAAACAAAAATTGTTTTCACTTTAAAAATATACTCCTCACACTCGTTCTAGGATACTATTGATCCCATCTCTAACGAGTCATTCCCGTTGGATATTACTAATCCAATTTTTGATTAATTCTTTCATTCGGTTCTAACGTGTCTTGTTCTCTAAGCTTTGTAAACCAAATCTCTGATACTAAATGTGAGGACCCGTAACTTCCCCAGTAAGGAAAGAGCGGATACTTCGAGAACAACACACAAAATAACGTAGACAGAATAACATTTCATTGTTAATTACAACAATTCCATCAAAATATAAGAATATACAGAGTATGAATAAATATTATACATCAAAAAAATATTAGAGATTAAAATACATTACATAGCAGCGGAAAAATAATACAATATACAACTAGAAGAGATATAAGGATACAGAGCTTTCCGGATGTCATTCCAGCTGTAAATCAGGATCCTGTGAATATAAATCTGCAAAACCAAAACTACTAGCTTCCTGTGTCGAAAATAAGGGCACCCAGAGTTTAGGTTAAAACAATAAACTCCAGGTCAGTCATGGGACTGGTGTGAGAACTAAAACAGTTATTAATCTTTATTTTAAAGTTCGGTAAATCAAGGGACCACACCGTATAACACGGAACAGGTTTCCTCCCAAGAATACCAGTGCATAAAACAAACAGCGCAATGCTAAATAAAGAAAAATGAAGCTATTATAAGACCCAGGTCCCATTACACAATGCAACGCAAGCCGGAGGATAGTGTTTTTACCTTATAATAGCTAAAGAATGCTTGATACGATAAATTTCATGTTTTAATTCTTAATCAGACTCCAACCGTAAATTAGTAAGACAACGATTCCCTAAGTATTAACCCCGAATGCTGAAACCAACATCAGACCAATACCCAGGAAACAACCCATCTTAGCCCATTTCCAGTTAGTTTCTAATTTTATATACAATCATAAATATCAATCGTAACCGAAATGAATGTCCCATACCACTATGTCGCCATTTATAGGTATACAATCAAAACCGCTAAATGTCGTATTGGAAGTTGGGTTATCACTTATGGTATGAACCGAGGCTAGGGATCATCCTCACCGATTCGAGAACCTCTAGTCCGCCCCTCAAGAATAGCCGCAACTGCCCCTTGGATCGTCAGGGCCGGTCCACATGGAGTGGATTATTATGCCTGAACAATACGTCTCCCCGCCCTATGGGGCGTCAATGAGCCAACGAATGACTCCATCGGCTTCACATAGTCACCGATATATCCGAGGCGCCTCGCAAACCAACAACCACATAAGTCAAACTCGTCAAGGCGTGTAAAACCACTGACGCCACCTCTAACTAGAAGGAAACGCATGCCCTCCCTGATGTCCGTCTCCCGTTTTTGGATCATACCCGATGTGAAACTCGCGAATTAAACGTTACACAAAGCTGTGTCACAAAGGCCTTGCTTTGATCATCAACCACAAGACTTTTCTTTTCAACAGAAGCCTTGATCATTTGCCACTTAGGCATGCTACACAGGCAATTCACTCTATGCGTTTGATATCCATTAATATATAACCCCTGAGCTCGTACGTCTTTGAGAAGCGCATTAAGCAAGAGAATAAATTCTCCGCCGCCAAACAGATGTATATTTAATAGGAATCAATTACACAGACTAAAATCCAATATTAGACACACAGTCCATTTACAAGTTCGTTCTGGGTCTGAATGAAACCGGAGGCACCTAGTACCCCGCATATCCATCGATCTCCAAGTACGTCTGGACGACCACTAACTGATTCCCTCCTCTTGGGTGTACGACCAAATCAAGATCATCAGTAATCACCTAAACAACGTGAAGACCTCTGGTCTTCAACCACCGTCTTCATCTTCGACTTATCGTCGTATCAGTTATTCAGAATGGGATAAACCCGGTCTTTCCGAATAACTCGCGTATATAATAAACAAGTGTTACACAAACACAACATACGCCTCATTCCAGTTCATCGGTCACTAACCGTAAATTAATTAAGAGAATAATTCCCCAAATATTAACCCCGAAGGCCGATACCAACATCAGATCAATACCCAGGAAACCATTCTGCTTAGCTAACCTACAGTTAGTTTCTAAATTTCACATTCTTAGGGAAAGGTTCCCATTAATTTTATCAAAGATAAATTCTTTAAATTTATTCTTTAATATTCCTTTGAATATCACTTCAAACTAGTCGGGATTAGCGAACCACACCGAAGTGATCATTTATTTTATTTCCCAAACCCAACCTATTTATCCCATGAAGTAAAACTGGTTATACTTCATATCTAACACCACAGTGTTATCGTTAAATTCAATTACCATTTCACGTTCAAATCTAATTAAAGATTTAACTATCGCCAAGAGCAAAACTAGTGATACTCCTTTCTCGATCTTTTCAATCTAATTAATGATTCATTAAAACTCCACTTAGTTTTAATCTTTAACTGGGTTAAAGAATCAATGTCATTTGAAACACGGTTCATGATAAACCCAAAATCGCATCACATTTCAATCAGCCCCTAACCGTAAATTAGCAAGTGAGCAATTCCCTAAGTATTAACCTGGAAGGCCGAAACCAACATCAGATCAATACCCAAAAAAACCATTCAACTTAACTAATCTCCAGTTAGTTTCTGATTTTCTTAACTCTTTTGGGTCTAAGAACAGTATTATTGTAGATACCGTTCACGACAACCCAAAATCACATTCCATTAATTATCGGGTTAAAGAAGAAGTGTTATTTAAAACAATGTTCACGATAAACCCAAAAATCAATACCAATTCAATTCCAATTAAATATTATTTAATTGGTACACTTCATTAAATCTAAATAAAAAGATTTAATCTTTTTCTCAACTGAGTTCAAGAACAGTGTTAATGAAGACACCATTCACGACAAACCCAAATCACATTTGATATTCAATACAAGGCTCTAAATAGAAAATATATCGGCTTATATTCAATATCAAATTCTACGACCAACAAATATCGTATTGGAAATAACGATATATATATATATACCTTTCAAATTTCCATAACAACATTTGTATAATCACGAAATCCAACATCGAAATATTCCACAGACAATTTCAATTCAAATCCATTCCAATTCAATTATTGGAAATTCTGGTTATTTTCAAAACCATTTCAAATCCAATTTATTTATTTTAAAAATATATGGAATTATAATTCTAGTTCAAAACTAGTTCATTTCGATAAAAATCTATTTTTACCTTTTCAAATATGAAGTTTCTCATCCCAACTCTTCACAAATCATTTCTTATGACTTTACACAAATTATTACTATTTTTACTAATTTTATCAAGGCCCGTACAGTCGATTTCCATCAACGGCCATCGAACTATACTTACAACGACCTTTTCCAAATTTGATTTGGACATAATTCCAAATACAACCATTAAATTTCAAATTTCTAACATTCGTTAGAAAACTCTTTTCGATACGAACCCAACGGTTCTAGTTTCAGGAGAATCCGACGGTCGGATCTCCGTAATATCAATTCGAAGTCAATGGTCGAAATTCGCGAACTGCCGCGTGCGGTGCGTTCTATTCAGGCCATTATATATATATAATATATATATATATATATATTATATATATTTCGTCGATTACCTTTTAAAACATATTTTATAAATCGTTTTAAATTCATTTTCAAAACGATTTCAACTTCCTTTTCAAATTCAAATCAAGACTGAATTTTTCAATATAAATTCATTTTAATTTCATTTCAAATCGATTTCAATTCAATTTGAATTTAATTCAAGTTTCAATTCATTTCAATTTAATTCAAATTTCAATTCATTTCAATTTAATTCGAATTTCAATTCATTTCAATTTAATTCGAATTTCAAATCATTTCAATTTAATTCGAATTTCAAATCTATTCAATATAATTCGAATTTCAAATCTATTCAATATAATTCGAATTTCAATTCAATTCAATTTAATTCGAATTTTAATTCATTTCAATTTAATTCGAATTTCAATGCATTTCAATTTAATTCGAATTCAATTCATTTCAATTTAATTCGAATTTCAATTCATTTCAATTTAATTCAAATTTCAATTCATTTTAATTTAATTCGAATTTCAATTCATTTCAATTTAATTCGAATTTCAATTCATTTCAATTTAATTCGAATTTCAATTCATTTCAATTTAATTCGAATTTCAAATCTATTCAATATAATTCGAATTTCAAATCTATTCAATATAATTCGAATTTCGAAATCACATTCAATATTCATTGAAAAATGAATAAAATCGATATAAATATCGTTCGCGTCAAAGTGGTATCAATCTAATCAATACGGCTCCATATATTTCTATTTTCAAATATTCTATTTCAAATATTTCTTTTTTTTCAAATATTTCTATTTCAAATATTTCTTTTTCAAATCTTTCTTTTTCAAATATTTCTTTTTCAAATATTTCTTTTTCAAATATTTCTATTCTAATATTTCTATTCAAATATTTCTTTTTCCAAACTGGAATGAGGCCCAATCAATTACCATATAATGTTAATTATATGGATTTTCTACAACTCATGTATAAAATAACAATGATAAATAATCAACCATCATCCAGAGTGCACCACACAACTGCATAAGCATTAAATATAAATAATTAACGCTTACACAGTCTGTCTACCAATCGATCGACATAAAACTAAACAATCGGGATTAGTGTACGTCAAATATCATCCCAATACCCGTGTGGGGTTTCAAATCAACAAACACAGATTTTTATTTGTGCAGTTAGGCGATGTGTAAAATTATCGTCCCAATCAATATTAGTCAAATTTGTGTATATAAACAAATCGTCTGATTTGTTTATATTTGTTTCATTTTAAATACACGTTAAAATTCTATTTTCAACTATAAAATATTTTTAACTATATAAATATTTTATTTCATTTCACATCACATCGCACAATCAACTACACATCAAAATCAAACAAACAAGCATACAAGCCATCCATGGTCTGTGGACGACGGGTGTCGGGTGCTACTAAACACCGTCTGCATCCTAGTATATATTTTTAACTAAAAATTTAAATTAAAGGTGAGGAGTTCTCATAGAGGTTTCCACTCCACCATTCCATTTCTGCATTTCTAAACCATTTGAATTCCATTTTGATTTCAATTCGTTCCATATCAATTCATTCCATGCTGGTCACATTAAAAATCAAATTTTTATATCTCTATATACAGAATAAAAATCGTATTTTTATCACAATGAAACATTATACTAATCATATTCTTTTCACTTATACAAATATATTCTATTCACTTATAAAAATATATTTTCATTCTTCACTTATAAAAATTATATTTTCATTCTTCACATCATATAAAAATTATATTTTCATATGATAAAAAATCATATTCTATTATCTACCTTATATAAAAATCATATTTTTATATCTTCTATAAATAAAAATCGAATTTTTATTCTTACTAAAATATAAAAATCAAATCTTCTTCATGATTAAAATATAAGCTTTTCTTCATTAAAAATCAAAACTTTATATGAATGAAAATCTAAACTTCATATTGATAAAAATCTAAATTTTTCCTAATCCAAAAATTTACACTTTTCTCAAGCAAAATATAATCTTTTAGATTTTAGTTATATAAACTTTCAGATTTTAAATTTTAAAACAATGTTGAATTTCCAAACTAATTACCCTAAAGAAAGTAAAATAATAATAAAAATAAAATAAAAGGAACTCATTGTCGCTTAAGGAAGAGATGAGGGGTCAATCGCCAGCTCAGGAGGAGGTGGCGGCACCGTTGGCGGGTCATAGATCGGAGGTGGCCACAGGCGCTGCGTCGAACGGTGGAAGGGAGGGCAAAGGGGATTTGGCTGTTGCGGAGGAGAGAGAGGGGATCGGGAGGAGAGATGGAGGAACGGAGGGGTGGTGGTGCGCCTGGAGGCGGCGGCGAGCCTCCCTCCTTTGCGATCGTCGATCGCGATTGCCCCCCCCCCTTTTTCTTAATTTTTTTATTTACCCTAATCGGGTTTGACTGAGGAAGGAAGAAAAAGGGGTTTGACCCTAATATATATTTATATATTTAATTCTATTTTTTTTATTTCCAAAAAGTCAGTTTAAATTTCGAACTCGAAACCAAACCCACCGACTGTCGTCCCTAGCTAATTACCCCTATTCCGAACACAACAAGATATGTATCGTAGGCCAATTCGACCGTTACGATCAGTTTCCATTGAATTTAAAATATAAATCTTTATACATTCGATTTGAACGCACATTTTAAATTACTGGGGCCACATACAGTCTCTAAAAATTCCAGATAAAACGATACGGTCCTAACAAAACTAATTTTGCCAAATTCCGAGACAGTTTGAAAAATGGTCATTTTCCAGTCGATTAAAATAAACTGAAACTGGTCAAACGCGTTTTCCTTCGCCACGCTCACATATTGATTCAAAAAATTACGAATTTTGGAATCTAGCCATTATTCTACATCTCGGATCCAACAAATGCGGTTTCGTCGAAATCCGAGGTCGTTTGCAAAATGGCAATTTTTAAGGGCCGAAATTCCATAGCGACTATTCTGTAATTTCAACTGAACATATCTTTTGATTCCGGCTATGAAATTCCAATCTTTCAGATTTGTTGGAAAGATATTCACAAATAGATTCTAATATTTTTGGTTTCACTAAAATCCGGTTTATTTTGCACCCAGTACATTCATTTGAACTTTGAAATCGAATTATCGAACTACCGCACCATTTTCAATTCCTTTTATAAATATAAATAATTATTTATATTCTAACGACGATCTATATGAATATATATGTTCTAATTCTATTCAAAATAAATTTCTCATCGTTATTGTTTAAAATAATTCATTTTAAATATTCAAAATTCAATAAAATTGCCAAAATAAAAATTTTAAATTGGCTCGGATTTCCGGGTTATTACAATCCACGTATATTTCCTATCTGCCGACTTCTTTCCCCAATGGCAGAAACAAATTCTAAGCCCTAGTTCAGAAATAAAATTTCAAACGTTAATTTCAAATCTTCATAAACCCTAACAAATTATATAACTAATCGAAGGCCTCGACGATACGAAGCTACTGGTGTTCTCAGTTTTGACATGCGCGACTGGATTCGCCAAAAATCTCGGTCAAAGTTCTGAATTTTCGAAATCCTAATAGCAAAATTGGGCATTTCGATTCTAGACTTCAATCGAAGAAATTAAAACATGGGTATTGTTCGGATTGTAGTCAGGAGTGCAGAAGTGGTGTTTGTTTGATCAAAAATGGTTTTGGGTGGCCGGAATTTGAGGATTAAGGCTCGAAAACCCATTTGGTCATCTCGACGCCGGCAACGTTGGAGGCCATCGGAGGTAGTCGGCCTGATACAGGTGGATGCAGTTCTCAAGGAGGGTCGGAATGGTGGTTGTCAGAGGCCTTTAGGGCATCGGAATTGGGAGCTAGGGTTGGTCAAAATCGGACGGGCTATGGGTTTTTCCACCGTTAGTTAATGTTGCAGAAAGAGGAAATGAGCGGGAGGGAGAAGCTGACGTGGTAGATCCGTATTGGGTGAGATAATTTATTGATTTATTTTATATATTTAAATTTCAAACACTAAAATGCAAATAACTTTCACATATCGACTCGGATTTGGATGCGGTTGGATGCCTTGGGATCATGGCGGAATTGCGAACGATATGAGACTGGTTTAGCCGCGTTTGGAGACAGAAATTTTTGGGCTTTGATTGGACGTTCCATCCACTAAGGACCAAAAGGTGAGTGATTTTCTCACTCATGAATAATAAATTTTTTCCCATATTTATCAAATTAAATTGTGAAATAAGTTTGGTTGCATGGTTATGTTTGATTGATGATGGGTTGCTAAAAAATTTAACATGCAAGTGTGATTAACATGCAAATGAAAGTCAATAATTAGTTATTTATAATTAATTTA
This sequence comes from Allium sativum, assembly GCA_030737875.1. Taxonomy (NCBI): domain Eukaryota; kingdom Viridiplantae; phylum Streptophyta; class Magnoliopsida; order Asparagales; family Amaryllidaceae; genus Allium; species Allium sativum. Next base: position 1,056,395,542 of record CM060924.1, read on the forward strand.
AATTTCTAGTTAGAAATCCCGACACTAGTTAACCAGTGAAATGATCTAATGTTTACCATTTGAATAAATGGTTGTGATGGATGATTTGGTTGTTTGATTTCTGAATGGATATTGATATTGCTATGTCCCATCTTTCAGTATATGGAGGTGTATGTTATGGTGATTATTAATTACCGTTGATGTTACGGGCATCTAATAAACTCGGGATTAATCGATAAAAATAAATTAAGAACACAGAGTGAAATGATAAATCTTTGTGACCCGGATTTGGATTGAAATGATAGATCCATCCCTGAAATATCGAGAAATTAAAAATTTAATATCACTTGGCCATAGGATAGAAAATTTTATACAGGCATCGGTTGGTTAAATGATTTTCAAATAATTGGAGATTTTATTTGATAGAAATTTCATTTAAAGGAATAAGACAATACTCGATAAACTTGGTTTCTGTAAAAGATCTGGATCGCGAATGTTATTTGAAAGGGTTAAGAATTTTGCTAAGGAAGTGGAAATTCTTAAAGAGGGACTTGAATATAATTTGAAATTTTCAAATTAAGGGTTTGAATTTGAATGTAATAAATTCTTATTGAATTTAATTTGGGTAAAGAGGATCGAGGATACTTGGGGTTGTTTTAAACTTAAATTAATATGGTTAGAGTTTCTCTAAATTGAAAAATTTGTTGAATGGCATGTGAAATAAGATATTGAATTATATAAACTCCATTGAGACTGGAGTATAGATTCAAGTATTTGAAATTTGGGAGAAAGAACAATTATGGTTTTAAAATTTTATTTTTTTATTTTTTTATTTTATAAACTATATTCATACAATGTTTGTTTTAAAAATAAATTTATATTTTATTATTTAAAAATTTATTTTTATAGATTTTGTAACATATATACTATTTTGTTAAAAATGAATTTTTCTTATATGTTATTATTTAAAATTATTTGTAAAGCCTTTATTATATATATAGTGATTTAAATTATCTTAGCATACTCAAACGATTTTATATAAGTAAATTATATATATAAGGTTTATTTATGAGTATCTATTTATAAAGTTATATTAAATGACGGTAAATATCTTCCGAATGGAAAGTGCTGGATTTAAACTGTAGTTCGAAATGGAGTTAGAATAAAGTTATTTGAACATGAATAAATTTAAATCAATTTTAATATGGAGATGTAAGTTATATTCTACTCGAATATGGATGGATCTCCTAAGGGATTTAAATGAGGGATATGGAAGATATATATATTCTATTTGAATATGAATGGATTTCGAACATAAATCGATTTGAAAATCATAATCTTTTAGGATGAAGTATATTCTACCTGAATGTAAGTCGATTTTGTGAAATATTACACGATTATAATATAATGAAATAAAATATATTCTAGTTTAGAATATAATCGGTTTTGGTATGACTATGATATGTTGATATGAAACTTTATTCTTTTGAATATTAATTGGGTTCGAAACAAAACATGATATGTTGGATATAAAACGAACCTTTGTGAAATGTAAAAGAACCGACCAATGTGGGAAATGTAAACGTTGGTTGTTAAAGAGGCCGGAGTCGACAAGTGGCATACTCTCTGCCAGTGTCGATAACACTTTAACAACTATGAACGTTATGACGTATCCAGAATGAAATGTGATGACTTGGAGCGAATTGTTGGATTGAAGAAGATGAACAATAACGAATATAGCCTTGACCTTCGGGTCACAACTGAAATGACTAAAACATGAGTTATACCATGACTAATTTAGGTAGCACCTTTGATCGGACACACTTCTTTGATACTATTTCTATGACTATGATGGTGATGATTTGGGCCCATTTGAATTGGCAGTGTGATCCGAGGTGGGCGGCAGTGGCTGCTATGCGTTACCACCGGTTCGGGAGTGCAACGGGTAGAATCCTACCCTGGGCATTGCCTCGAGTGCCTTGTCATATTTATCCATATCGAGCCCCATACGATTTTTATTTAGCATTGCCTTCTGTGGGGTGCCCTTTGATAACACCAGTACGGTGAATTTACGATAATGTATAGACTGTTGATGCCTGTAAATGTCGTAATGGTAATATGGTAATCTAGCTTACGCTATTTTTATGATATTTTATTTACTGGATAGACACTATCATAATAGCGTATTATATTATGTATTTATTAGTTTAACGGATCCTCGAGAGATGGAAAAATCCCATAACGTCTCTTGGATTTACTGTACTCATGACACTCAAGTTGTTTCATATTTTAATTTGGCTAATATGAGAGTGATTTAGTGCTGATCCGAGTGGTTGTTGTGTTTTTTTATATGCAATACGTTCGGGTCAGCAGAAGTTAGCAGTTAGCGAAGATTACTCTGCCTTGGAGATCGAAGACGAAGACCTGGTATACATCTATTATATATATGTATGTATTTCTGCTGCACTTTGTTTCCGCTGCGAGTTATGTATATATGTATATGTGTAACTCTGATAATCAATTGTACGTTATAGCCAAATGCATGTGTTTTTAAATGCTTTAAACCATTATTTGTTTATTATACGTTGTCCTTCCGCTGTGAGATTATGAGATTTGTTTTTCTCTTTTTTCTTCTTTACCCAATAACTGCCTATGTTGGTGATTTGTTTTGGTCGACATGTGTGGTTTATTGTCAATTTGAAAGGTAAAAAATATGGGTCTTTACACGGTGGCAACGCAAGTCCAACGGAGTGATGTGTGTGCGCGGGTCCGGGCTGGTAGGTAAGACGTTGTTGCATCGTGTAGATGTAAGCCGTGCATTTTAGTAGTATCGGGTTGCCACATTAGGGAGTGATACAACCAAGCGTGGGACCAGCACAGGTATTTACGAGTTAGAGAGCCGATCGGGTGGGGAGGGTAGCGGGTACAACTAGTGGAGATAGGAGCAGGCGGCAACCTATGATAGCAGCTAGGAGTACAACTACCATACTATGAATAAATATTGTAATTAAAATGGGGAGGGTAGTGGGTACAAGAGGTAGGAGCAGGCGACACCTATGATAGCAGCTAGGAGTACACGAAACTACCATTATTATGATTAGTAAGAGGGATCAACTTTCTGTATGGGACAAGTAATGGTGCGGTGTAACTAGCATTGGTGCGGCGTAGGAATTATCTTATAGTGATTAGAAGCGCAAACAATGTTATACCTTCCTAATCTTGTTCACCTTGTCATACTTGCTTATGTTATAGTCATTTCTTATATCCAGTTTATATCCTTATCCTGTAATTTACTAATTATATAGTTAAAATCACTGGACTCCCCAGACTTTATGTCTGACCTTGTTTTATTGGCCTCTTTTCTTTCCTTTCCCCTCCCCCCCCTCCCCGGGTTCTCAGGGTGGGACTAGTGAAGCTTGATTTGGATCTCTTTCTCTCTATGCTAGAAGTGCTTGAAAGTGTCGAATGTAATGCTCAGCTTTAACTCTTTTTTCTTTATGGCTATTTGAAGTGGGATTATGGTTTTACTTTATGTATTCTGATAATAATTTTATTCAAGATGGATATTTGTGTACTTGGTTTTAGTATATGGATTTGATGTTGTAACCAAACATGTTTTGTTTTTCCATTGTAATGAATAAAATTTGAATTTCTATGTACCATTTTATATATCTGTCTTGTGTTATTCTGTTATAACTCTTATAACGCTCCATGAAAGTTAATGCATTCCCTTAGTGAGCGACATTAATGGACGTGGGGTGTTACACGTGGTATCAGAGCTGAAGGTTATCAGAACAGATAAAAGATTTCGAAAATAGTTTCAAAAGCATTTTTTTAAGAAGTATTTTCAAAAACATGATTTAAAGAAGGTATTTTCAAGAGAAAATTTTATTATGAAAAACATTATCCCCAAAAGGCATATATATTTCTTTCGATTCACTTGAATCTCTTTTTTCTTTCTTTTCGCCATAGTTCCGTAGGCATGTTAAAACTACGGCACATGTCGGAGGGAAAAAATGTAACAACCCGGAAATGCGAGCCAATTTAAAAATTTTATTTTGGCAATTTTAATGAATTTTGAATATTTAAAATGAATTGTTTTAAATAATATCGACGAGAATTTTTTTGAATAGATTCGAACGTATATATTTATATAGATCATCGTTAGAAAATAAATAATTATTTATAATTATAAAAGGAATTGAAAATGGCGCGGTAGTTCGATAATTCGATTTCAAACTTCAAATGAACATACCACGTGCAAAATAAACCGGATTTTAGCGAAACCAAAAATAATGGAATCTAATTGGGAATATCTTTCCAAAAAATCCAAGAAATCGAAATTTCATAGCGGGAATCAAAAGTTATGTCCAAATGAATTTTCAGAATAGTCGCTATGGAATTTCTGGCCCTTAAAAATGGGAATTTTGCAAACGACCTCGGATTTCGACGAAACCACTTTTGTTGGATCCGTGATTTCAAGTTATTGCTAGATTCCAAAATTCGTAATTTTTCGAATCAATATGTGAGCGTGGCAAAGGAAAACGCGTTTGACCAGTTTTAGTTGATTTTAATCGACTGGAAAATGGCCAATTTTCAAACGGTCTTAGAATTCGATGAAACTAGTTTTGTTAGGACCGTATCGTCAATACGAAGCCAGAAAATATTTTTCTGAAATTTTTAGAGTCCGTATGTGGCCCTAGTAAATTGAAATGTGAGTTCAATATCAATATATAGATTTATATTTTGATTTTGATGAAAACTGATCATAACGGTCGAATTGGCCTTTGTGACATACCCCATTGTATTCGGAATGGGGGTATTACCCGAGGGGCGACAGTCGTTGGGTCCCGTTTCGAATTCAAATAGAAAGTCAACCTTTTGAAAATTAAAATGGAATAAAATATTAAATTATATAATATAATCTCAAACCTTACCCTCCTCTCTCTCTTCATTTCAAACCCAGATAAAAACAAACCACGAGAAAGGGGGAAACCCTTGTCGCGCCACCGCCGATCTCGAGCGGCGCCGTCCACCAGACCTCCCTACCGTCGCCCCCCTCCCCTCGTGCTCCTCCGCCCCGTCTCTTCCTTCTACTTCCCCTACCTGCGCTCGAACCCCCACAAACCCAGACCGCTAAACCCGCGACCATGACCCACTTCCGGCCATCTGGGCCTCGCCGCTGACCGCCAGTGGTCCCCGCCGTACTCCAACGCCCTGTACCACATACCCCGCCGCCTCCCTCCCTAAATCAGCCATCACCGGCCATCCGTGAGATCCCACCACCATCAGGAGTTCATCCAAGTGCTGCAACCTTCATGAGGCCCCACGTCGAGCTGAAGCTGCTTGTGGTTGGAGCGCCGGTGTTCAGAGGTTGGCTCGACAGTTCCTGGAGATCGAAGAAAGGTGATTTTAATATATAAAACATAGGTTTTAAATTTCAGTTTTATTTTTTATAAGGGTATACCATAAATCAGTTTTAAATTTTTATATAAACAAAGGCGATATTATTTTTTTAATATAGAAAGGAAATGGTTTTGTTTATAAAGATTTGATCTTTATATATAAAACTGAATAATAAAATGATGATTTTTATTTTAAAAGTAGTAAATTAAAAATGGGATTTTTATTGTTTGAGTAGCAAAGGAAACATATAGTTTTATGTATATGGTTTCAAAATATAATTTTTACATAATGTAGAGTATAAAAATATAAATTTTTTATAATAGAGAAGTTAAAAATATAATTTTTATACTAGTGGCATATTAAAAATATGATTTTTATTAGTTGTGAAGTTTAAAAATATGATTTTTATTGGTTGTGAAGATTTAAAATATGATTTTTATATTGTAGAAGTATTAAAAATATAATTTTTATATTTGAACAGCGTGAAAAGAACTGCAAGCAGATTCAGCAGTTCAAAAGCAAAGCACGGCGGAGTGGAACCCTCTGTGAGAACTTCTCACTCTAAATCTTGTTTTTCTAGTTAAAATATATACTAGGATGCAGACGGTGCTTTGCCGCACCTGACACCCATCATCCACAGACCATGGATGGCTTGTATGTTTGATTGTTTGTTGTGATGAAAATTGATTGTGTGACATGAAATAAAATATTTATATAGTTAAAAACATTTGATCATTAAAAATATTATTTTTAACGTGTGTGTGAATATAAATATGTGTTTGTTGATTTGAAACCCCACACGGGTGTTGGGATGATATTTGGTGTACACAAATCCCAATTATTTAATAGTATGTCGATCGATTGGTCGACAGACTGTGTAAGCATTAATTATTTATATTTAATGCTTATGCAGTTGTGTAGTGCACTTTGGATGATGGTTGATTATTTATCGTTGCTATTTATATACATGTGTTGTATGGAATCCATATAATTAACATTATATGGTAATTGATTGGGCCTCATTCCAATTGGGAAAATAAAGACTAGAATGAAATATATATTCATGTGTTGAACAGAATAAATAATCATGTGTTGAAAATTATCATGTGTTGAAATAAATATTTTAACAATAAAATTTACATCTTTATCATATTTAAAGTTAGAAACTAAATGGAAAATAGATAAGATGAGTGGTTTCCAGGGTATTGATCTGATATTGGTTCCGGCCTTCGGCGTTAATACTTAGGGAATCATTCTCTTATTACTTTACAGTTGGTGTCTGATTTGAAAATCAAACGATAGATACCATAATTTTATAAAATATATTAAATAACAAAAATAGTCATGTGTTGACAGTGCTCAAGCGTTGAGAATATTCATGTGTTGAAAGAAATATATATTCATGTGTTGAATAGAATAAATATTCATTTGTTGAATGGAATAACGAATTTATTGAAATATATAAATCCGTGTTGATTAGAGTTGTGCCATTTTGATGTAAGCGATATATATTGATTATATTCGTTTCTTTAAAATGAATATAGAAAAGGAAGTGATTTCAAAATATAACGTTTTGAAAATATTATCATTTGTATATCGATAATGTGGAATATTCAATTTAGATTCGAAATTGAATAGGAAGTTGAATTTGTTTTGAAAACGAATTTAAAACGATTTATAAAATATGTTTTAAAAAGGAAATCGACGAAATATATATAATATACATATATATATTATTTATATAATGGCCTGAATAGAACGCGCCGCGCTGCGGCAGTTCGTGAATTTCGACCATTGACTTCGAGTTGATATTGCGGGAGATCCGACCGTCGGATTCTCCTGAAACCCGAACTGTTGGGTTCGTATCGAAAATAACTTTCCAATGAATATTAGAAATTTGAAATCTAACGGTTGGATTTAGAATTATGTCCAAATCAAAATTGGAAAAGGTCGTTGTAAGTGCAGTTCGATGGCCGCTGATGGAAATCGACTGTACGGGTCTTGATAAAATTATTAAAAATATCTATAATTTGTGTAAAATCACAAGAAATGGTTTGTGAAGAACTGGGACGAAAAACTCCATATTTGAAAAGATAGAAATAGATTTTTATCGAAATGAACTAGTTTTGAACTGGAATAATATTTTTTTTTTAAATAAATAAATTTGATTTGAAATGGTTTTGAAAATAACCAGAATTTCCAATAATTGCATTGGAATGGATTTGAATCGAAATTGTCTTCGAAATATTTCGATGTTGGATTTCGTGATTATACAGATATTGTTATGGAAATTTGAAAGATATATATATCGTTATTTCCAATACGATATTTGTTGGTCATAGAATTTGATATTGAGTATATGCCAATATATTTTCTATTCAGAGCCTTGTATTTAATATCAAACGTGATTTGGGTTTGGCGTGAATGGTGTCTTCATTAACACTGTTCTTAAGCCCAATAGAGAAAAAGATTAAATCTTTCTATTTAGATTTAATGAAATGTATCAATTAAATAATATTTAATTGGAATTGAATTTGAATTGGTTTTTGGGTTTATCGTGAGCGGTGTTTTGAACAACACCTGTTCTTTAACCCGATTAACAATAGAGTGTGATTTTGGGTTTATCATGAATCGTGTTTTAAATGACATTGGTTCTTTAACCTAGTTAAAGTCAGGATGTTGATATGTGGAAAGATTAAAACTAAGTGGAGTTTTAATGAATCTTTAATTAGATTGAAATGTGAATTGATAAATTAAATTATCAAATCTGAAAGGTGATCGAGAATGGAGTACCACCAGTTTTGCTCCAAAGTGATAGTTAAATCTTTAATTAGATTTGAACGTGAAACGGTAATTAATTTTACCGATAACACCGTGGTGTTAGATATGGAGTATTACCAGTTTTTCTCCAAGGGATGAATAGGTTGAGATTGGGAAATAAAATAAATAATTACTTCGGTGTTGTTCGCTAATCCCGACTAGTTTGGAAAACCATAATATGGTTTGAAATGATATCCAAAGGAAGATTAAAGAATAAAATTAGAAGAATTTATCTTTGAAAAAATTAATGGGAACCTTTCCCTAAGAATGTGATTTTGTGAATAAAAGAATATTCTGAATTGGAATTAGGCGTTTGTTGTGTTTGTGTAACATTTGCTTATTATATACGTGGGTTATTCAGAAAGGCCGGGTTTATACCAATTCTGAATAACCGATTCGGCAATAAGTCGAAGATGAAGACGGTGGTTGAAGACCGGAAGTCTTCACATCGTTTGGGTGATTACTGATTATCTTGATTGGGCTGTACACCCAAAATGATGGAATCAGTTGGTGATCGTCCAGACGTACTTGGAGATCGATGGATATGCGAAGAAAGTGTCTCCGGATTCGTTCAGACCCGGAACGAACTTGTAAATGGACTGTGTGTCTGACATTGGATTTTATTCTATGTTGATTGATCTCTATTAAATATACATCTGTTTGGCGGCGGAGAATTTATTCTCTTGCTTAACGCCCTTCTCTGGGACGTACGAGCTCAGAGGTTGTATATCGATGGACATCAGTCGCATGGAGTGAATCGCCAGTGTGGCACGCGTAAGTGGCAATTGATCAAGGCTTCTATTGAAAAGCCAAGTCTTGTGGTTGATGATCAAAGCTTGGCCTGTGTGGCGCTGCTTTGTGTATAACGAGAATTCGCGAGCCTCACACCTCGGTATGAGTCAAAAACGGGATATGGACCGTTGGGAGAACACGGCGTTTCTTTCTAGCTATGGGTGGTGTCAGTGCTTAAACTGGCTGACATTTATATACTTTTCACCTGTGCGGTTGTTGGATGAGGCGCCTCGATATTAGGTCTGGTAGGACCAGGAAACGTGTGTTCAGGAATAACTAATCCTCAAAAGTAAGAGAGGACCAGCCCAACCGATTCCAAGGATCATAGTGGGGTCCTGGGATATTTGCTAGAGTGTCTCGAACGGAGAGGAGCTTGCCCCTTGCCTCGGCTCATGACGGAAATCCAATTTTCAATACGTGATATTGCGGTTTTAATTGTAGAACTAGTATGGCGACATGATAGATGGAATCCACGCCGCCTATGATTGATATTTATGATTGAAATTGTTTTGACACTATACACTTATAATATTATCAAATAATGTGTTTTAAATGTATCAAGCATGTTTAGCTATTATAAGGGAAAACCCTATCCGCCTTCTTGCGTTGCATTGTGTGATGGGACCTCGGTCTTATAATAGCTTCATTTTTCGAAAAAGCATTGCGCTGTTTTGTTATATGCACTAGTGTTCTTGGGAGGAAACCCTTTCTGTGTTATATGGCATGGTCCCTTGAATTACTCTCTTTTAAAATAAAGATTTATAACTGTTTTAGTTCTCACACCAGTCACATGACTGACCTAGAGTTTATTGTTTTAACCTAAACTCTGGGTGCCCTTATTTTCCACACGGGCAGCTAGTAGTTTTGGCTTTGCAGATTTATATTCACAGGATCCTGATTTACAGCTGGAACGATGCTCAGAAAGCTCTGTATCCGTGTATCACTTTCAGTTGTGTTTTGTATTATTTTCCGCTGCTATGTAATTTATTGTAATCTCTGATATTTATCGAATGTATTTTATTCATTCATACTCTGTATATTCTTGTACCTGATGGAATTGCTGTAATTAACAATGAAATGTTCTTCTTTCTGAGTTCTATTTTGTCTTTCCTCAATTCTATCCGTGCTTTCCTTCACGGGGAAGTCCGGGTCGTCTCAAAAAAAGTGCCCAACCTCCATCTGTACCCGCATAGTTCCACCTACGGCTAATCTTTTTTCAAGCTTCGTAGGGTTTTTCGTGTGATGGAGGCAGCTTTCGAGAGACTTGTTAACATGTTACACAAGGATGGTAAAAATGAGAATGATGGAGTTTAGTCTAAGGAGCACAACCCAAGGATGAGAAACTTGTTGATATGGCTATAATCCACGGAGAAGGTAAAGGTGAAAAGAAAGAGGTGAAAGTGGAAGAATCATAGAACAAGAAAGTAGAACCTAAGATGGGTGGAAAGAATAATAAACCCCATGACAAGAGGAATTGTCTTTATTGTGGTATAATGGGCCATGTAATTAAGGACTGTAGGAAGAAAGAGAAGTATGGTTGTTTTCATTGTGGTAAAGCAGGATATCTGATTAAAGACTGCCCGAGGAGGCAATGACAAGGGTAAGGGCAGAGGACAGGACCTACTTCTGGAGGGCAGGTTCATTCTATCATGGCACCAGGATAGGAGAGAGGTGGAAACATTTATGTCGAATGCTTGACTTTCCTTTTTGATCATCCTATTCGAACTTTGTTTGATTCTGGCACTTCACATTCGTTTATATCTGCTTTGTTAGTTGAAACACTGCACCTCAATATAGTCTAGTTATGGATCCCATTGTAGCCTCAAACCTTATTGGGGGTACGGCTCATCTTTCTGTGTTATGTCAGGATTTGAGAATATATGTGTATGGCGTTGAGTTCGAATGCAACGCTTATATGCTTGGCTTCACGGGCTACGGATTGATTCTAGGAATGGATTGGCTAGCCAGATATGGTGCCATTCTTGACTGTGAAAAGAGGGTAGTTAGACTGTTGACTTGTTTGGGTAATATTCTCGATATCTCATGCGACCCTAAGGGTTTTGTTATGCTTAGCTACCTTGAATCTCTTGACACTTCTGTTGATGAATTACCATCTGTTCGAGTAGTCCGTGAGTATGCAGATGTCTTTGAGGAGGTTAGGGGCTTACATCCAAAATGTGAGATATACTACCATATATACTTTGTGGACAATTCAAACCTAGTTGCATTGCCGGTGCGCCACATAGCTCCAAGAGAAAGGAGGGAGCTTAGTAAGCAAGTGAAAGAGTTGCTTGAGAAAGGGTTCATAAGAAGAAGTATCTCGGAGTGGGGTGCTCTAGTTGTTTTTTCCACAAAGGCTGATGGTTCACTTAGGTTGTGCGTGGACTATAGGGAGCTAAATAAGCACACTTAGAAGAACAAGAACCCATTGCCGATGATAGATGATTTGTTCGATCAGTTGGTTGACTCTTCAGTTTTCTCGCAGTTGGACTTAGCTGTAGGATTTCATCAGTTGAGGGTAGCTGAGGATAGTATAGATAAGATTGCTTTTAGGACTCAAGATGGTTTTTTGAGTGGCTCGTCATGCCTTTTGGTTTGATGAAAGCACCCGCATATTTCGTAGACTTGATGAGTAGGGTGTTTAGGGAGTTTCTAAACAAGTTCGTGGTAGTCTTTGTGGATGATATCTTGATATTCTTTTAGAAGCGAAGAAGAGCACGCCCTACATCGTAGGTAAGTCTTAGAGACCCTTCAAGCACATCAACTCAAAGCTAATTTCTCCAAATGCCATTTTTGGGAGTGAGGTTCTTAGGACACGTGGTCTCTAAGGAAGGGATAGTAGTAGATCCCGCGAAGGTGGTAGCAATCCAAGATTGGAAGGTCCCTAGGAATGCAATGGAAGCAAGAAGTTTTCTTGGTTTGGTGGGCTATTATAGGAAGTTCATTACGGACTTCGCGAAGATATCATCACCACCTACACGGTTGACGAAGAAGAACTTGACTTTTTCTTGGGATGTTGACTATGACGATGCTTTCCAACGTTTGAAGAAGGCTTTCACGACAGCTCCAGTTTTAGTTTTGCCGAATGGGAGTAAGCCATTCACATTACATATCGATGCTTGCGGGACAGGGCTTGGCGCAATTATGATGCAAGAGGGAAGGGCGATATGCTATGACAGAAGGCAGTTAAAGGTCCATGAGAAAAATTACCCTACCCACGACTTAGAGTAAGCCACCGTAGTTTTTGTGCTTAAGTCTTGGCATCATTATCTCCTTAGTAAGAGGTTTGAGTTGTGTAAAGAGGATGAGTCAATGAAATACTTGTTCTCTCAAAAAGATCTAAAGTTAAGGCAACTGAGGTGGATGGAGTTCTTGGCATCCTACGATTTTGAGATTGCATATACCCCTGGCAAGTGTAACGTTGTAGGTGACGCCTTGAGTAGAAAGAGGTTGACTTTAAGTCCTTTGTTTGTAGAGCGGCAGAGTTTGGAGTACATATCTACCTTTGAATTTATCCCCTCTATCGATTATGTACTCGGTTTGTGGACATCGTTAAAGGTGCGACCTACGATTTTGGGTAGGATTGGAGAGGCACAGCGAGGATGCGACTTGGGAGACTGAAAATAAAGATCACGCTTCACACCCTTTCCTTTTAGGACTATGTTCTTAACTTCTTTTTCCAAAGCTTTTTATTCGCACTTGTTTCTATCATTCGTCTATCGATCAAATCTTCTTCCTTTAGATAGGGAACCTATGGATGTAAACATGTGTTTGAGACATGTTATGTTTGATGGATGCAAGTGTCTGCTAGTGGTTTCCTATGGATTCGTATACACACACATTAGGCACTAGATCGGCTCAATCACTCTCATACTGCATATAGATGTGTGTACATTTTTCTTTTTCCTCATGGATGAAAATGGATGTATCATCATATGGATGTTGCATTTGGACGAATGAGTGTTCACACATATAGAACTTACATGTTATAATAGGATTATTTGCATACATGTTGGATTCATGGCACTAACATACATTGCATTAAGGAGGTCAACTGAATTAGTAGACCGCCTGATCTTCGAATTAGTATTGGGACAAATACACACACCTCTGCATATATTCATAGGACAATAGAAATCTTTTAAGTACAATGGATGCATGTGATGATGGATGAGTAGATGGATGATGGATGGTAGGATACATTCTTCTTAACTCAGAGAATTTGAGGACAAAATCCTTTAAGTAGGGGAGAATGTAACACCCCGCATTTTTAATGAAAATAAAAATATGGAAATATGTATATATATTATATACATAGATATATTTAAGAAAAAAATTAAATAATGACAATAAAATTGGATGTAATAAGTTCATGCAGTTAAATGAAGGAAAAAGGTTGATAAAAGAAATTAAATGCAATACATGAAATGCGAAGAAATGCATGCGAACAATTAAATAGAAATAAAAAAAGGAAAATCTGAAGAGCTTCAGGAATTTGGTCACGAAATTAGCATCATTGCATTCGTGGCGATTTTCTAGTCAATTTAGACCTATGGTGAAACACCCCACCTCCGTTAAGGTCACTCACAAAGGGAATGCCTTAACTTCGGTGGAGCATTCTAGGTAAAAGATACAGATAATTTACAAGACAGACATATAAAAACAGCAGAAAAACTAAATTTATTTCCTAAGCACGTGGTTCAGTCAAAACATAACCACAAACTGTCTCAACATAACTTCCAGATTATTACAACAAAATCTCTGTCTTGATTAAAACATAAAGAAGCATAAAACAACAATAAAGTAGCATAAATCCCCATTAAGAGTGTATCCGGAAACCGCCACCTATGTCCTAGTGACTCAGCAAAAAGTTAGAAATCGTCACTGTCTGGATCAGAATGCAGGAGTCAACCCCTACAGGGGGGTCGACACCTATGCCGTCTCCCCTATAGGGGGGTCGACACCTATGTCGACTCCCCTTGGGGGGAGGGGGTCGACCCCTGAGCGGGAATTTTCCCACTCAACCTATTCTGCTCGAATTTCGAATTTTAAACTTGGTTTGGGATATTTAATTATTATTTATATATTTATATTTAATTTCTGATTTAACATGAAATCTTCTAGACTCCATAACTTCTTTATACGGAGTCCGATTCACGCAAACTCGGACTCTATCTCAAGCATAATTTTGAGACGAACGCAATGGCATAACCTGTTTCCCTTAATTCTCACTTTTAAAATTAAATATTCTTTAATTCGTTATTTTAATAAACACAGAAAATTCAGGGTGTTACATATGGTTTGCAGAAAATCGATTTAGGATGAAAAAGATATCTTTAGAATAAATATTGCAACAAAACATGAAAAAGAGGAATAAGAAAAGAATAATATGTAGCATTGTTCAAAGGTTTGTAAACAAAAGACTTAGTAGCTCATTTGGTGTAGCTCCCCACCTCCGCTAGGGTCACTCACAAAGGGAATGCACTAGTTTTAGAGGAGCGTTATCGAGGTAAACAAACACAGAAATATTACAAGATAGAACATAAATAAAACAGTGGAAGATTCAAAAGCTAAATTTCATTACTTTCAAAAAGAGTTAAAACCTTTTATATCCAAAGTACCAAATAGCCAAGGTCATTATTTTCCATTACAAGAAATCCTGTCTTGCCTAAATAAAGAAGCATAATCTTAAAACAACAAAAGTAGCTTAATTCCCCAAAGGTAGCAGAAATGCAGCCATATCATAGCTCAAGATCAAACCATACATGAGCTAAACCGAAAGCAAGTGAAATCCAAGCTAAGTGCTAGAGTTTCCTCCCTGAGAACCTTGGGGGTGGGAACGAAAGAAAACGGGTCAGTCATAAAGACTGGTAAGTCCTAGTGACTTTCAACATAAAAACAGGTAAAGGTAACATGACAAGTATAAACTGAAAGTAAACATAAGGATGTTGTCAAGATGGGCAAGATAGACTAACACATCGTAATAAATCAAGTATAGCATCGCATGTTCAAGGTTTGTTATACCAACTGTACTTGTATCCCAAACCATGTCGTATATTAACTATGAAATGATCCCTTGGCCCAATATCATCAAATGACCCGTTTCTAGGTCCAACGGAACGTTCCACTAATCGATCGGCTCCCTACAAGTTCTAGCTCATCGTGTTTTTGTGTCATACGGCCCTATCACGAATGTAGTCGCCTGTGCTAGGTCCACCATAGGGTGTATCAAGCCCTAGGGTGCCAACCACCGACACGAATCAAGCATGCACAGGTAAACCTGCTGATGCCCAATGCCTGCTTTTTCAACTCCGGACCACGTGCACGACCATAGCCCGCCTGAACCTACACTAGCGCACCAACTCAGCCGTCGTTCTGGTCGCTTACAATCAGCCCGGTAATCGTGCCCCACCCTGCCTAGTTCCGGGGTACCATGATACATCTAGTGGGTTACTGTTGAAACGGACCGCGTAACTAGGGTTTCCGTACAAAAGGTCAAGTGTTGTCTTTTAAATCTGTGACTTAACCCTTATCAGTCTAGCATGTCAGGTTGGTTAAGTGTTGCCAATCAAGTTCCTGTCTTAGCCCTATGAATCAGGTATCAAGTTGGTTAAGTGTTGTCTTTCATGTTCATGACTTAACCCTATCATGTGGCATTAATTCATTAATGCACCCCTACCTCTCACATTAGACCTGTTGTTGTGGTCACTGGATATGTCGGGCGGTTCCGGGCAGATTTACACTACAACTCAGTCTGACCTCGGGTTTCAAGCGTGATATGACCAACTACCCACATTGGATCCAATTGTTTGCAGTAACTGGATTTGCCGGGCGGTTCCGGGCAGGATTACACTGCAAACTCAACCCAACCTCGAGTTGGCCATTTTCAAGTTCATTCTAGTGTCATGTCCATGTTCAAGTTTTCATGTCAAGTATGTGTCAAGTTTTCAAGGCAAGTTTCAAGTCCACATCCAGATTCAAGTTATAACAATGTTCATGTTTCAAGTTTTGCCTATTATCAGGTTCATAATTCAGGTTCATAACCAATTCATGTTTTGCCTAATATACCCAAATCGTATTACCATCGCACGTAAACGTGAATCGATCTATACTACAAATAAATCCAAATCACGAAATAAACGAAATAACATCAAAACTATAATTGGCAAAAGGGACGAGCAAAAAGCGATAAAAGGGATTACAAGACTAGCAAGATAGAACTTGAGATAACTGGTTACAACATCACTGGCATATAGAAATAATAGGATTTCAAATCTAGCAATATAACGCGATAGTCATGACAAAAGTTGACATAAAAGAATAGGCATGCAAAAGCAAGCCAAATACAAGGATAATGGATCCAATGGTTTTGGTGTACATAATAGGGAATAAACTAAGCAAGTCACACCCTAGGTATGAGATCCGACAAAATGCCAATTCGGTGTACAACATGGTTTTCAACTATAGTGTTATGGGCATGAACAATCAACTATAATAGTCTTGGGCAATTAACCACAATAGTCATAGTCATGGTCATAGGTAGAAATCTCATAATTATGAATCATAGGCGATTAATCACAATAGTCATGGATAATTAACCAAAATAGTCCTAGGCAATTACCCTAAATAGTCATAGGCAATTAACTGTAATAATTTCAAAGTCATGGTCATGGACAATAGTCTTATGTTCATAATCATAGGCAATAATTCTCATAGTCATGAGCCATAGGTGACTAACCACAATTGTCCTTGTCATAGTCATAGGCAATAGTCTTATGTTCACAGTCATAGGCATAGGCACAGTCTTATGTTCACAGTCACAGGCATAGGCATAGTCTTATGTTCACAGTCATAGGCAAAGGCATAGTCTTATGTTCACAGTCATAGTCTTCGGACATTAACAATAGTTTCAACGTCATAGGCATGATAATGTTATAGACATGAAAGATTTTGATTTGCAACATGAATAGGCCCAAAGCAATATTCCCAAAAGTCAAGATCCAAGATGAACAAGAATAGATATGAATCAATTATCATACATAGATCCAAATTACAACATGTCCATATAAAGTTTATAATTTTTATCTAGAAGTAACTTGAACTTACATATCGTGGTCTAAGAAATTGAGATGCAGAAGTCAAGTCTAGAAATTTGTCGTTGAATTGTTGAATCGTTGAATCTTGATTTGATTGTAGAAGCAAATCCCCAATATGAAATTCCAAGCCGTAGTCTTCAAGGAATAATCTTCGCGTTTTAATTTAATTTATCTTAATTTAATTTAGAGGAAGAAGAAGAAGCCATGTCCATCAAGAATTTGTGCAGCATAAGGTTAGAGAAGAATGGTGTAAGGAGAATGAGACTAGGAGGCTGTTTATATAGGATTAGGCAGATGAATCTGGTCACGAAACGAGTCTAAATACATCAGAATGCATCAGGTTCAGAAACTGGGTTCGGGGGGCAGGTCGACCCCCAGGTCGACACTATGGTCGACCTGGTCCCTGGTAGGTCGGCACTAATGTCGACCCCCAGGTCGACCTGGTCCTGGGTTTTGAATTCGAATTTTCGGGCTGTTTTTTATTCTGAAAATTCCTGAAACTTCGGAGGGTCGTATCTCCCTCATACGGACTCCGATTTGCGAAAACTCAGACTCTTTTCCAAGCAGAATTTCGAGACGAACACAATGGCGCAACCCATTTCCCTTGATTCTTATTTAAAAATTAATTCTGCCTTGATTTATGGTTTTAACATGTTATTAAAATTCGGGTTGTTACATTTGGTTAGAACATCTGACTTGTATACAAGAGGTTCTGAATTCAATCCCCGCCAACGCCATATTTTTGTTTTAGGGGAATGGCTAAAAAGTGGCTTAGTGTTAACGCAGTTCAATTAAAAAGCGGTTTAGTGTGAAAAGGGTTAATTGGAGGATTAAGTAGAAAAATGGTTGAAAAAGAAATATATATATATATATATATATATATATATATAAACTAATATGACGTCTGGGTGTCAGCACCCTACTGCTGCGCATCATGTTGCACACATGGCACATGTTTATTGGTTGACGATTGTTTTTTTTGCAACATGGCTATTTTCTATTGGTCGGATGACGTGGACGTCCCGATCTAATCTAAAGGCCCTAATTAACTCACTACAACTA